>OX421413.1:27567415-27935018 GCA_949126915.1 Musotima nitidalis | reverse complement strand
CAAATTTTCAAGGCTTCTAGCATTGGCTTATCGACTACAAAATATTTTTTATATGATAACCGGGAAAAAAGGCTTGATTTGTCTCGAAAGCGTTTGATATTGAACGCCAGGACTGACCTCCGTGAAGTCTGTGCCTCAAATACCTGCCCAAATGTCTCCCATCTCTCGGCCTACGACAGTCGCTTCGGTCCTGGCATTCTCGGCGGCGCTCAGTAAAAACAATGTTTGTCATATTTTGATAGATGCCCCGCCGTTTAGTGGCGGGAATTTGAAATTATTATATTCGTTTTATCGATATTTCATTTAAGTTATAATAGTGTATTTAGTTTGATAGAGTAGTAATTTAAGTCATTATGTCTACTAATAAAAATAATAATAATAAATTATATAGGTACTTGGAAAAATTCGTCGCGTAGTCTAAGTTACATAATAATCTATCTGCTAGTGAAAGTTTCGGCAAAATCGGGACAGGTATTTTGGATATTGGCTACAATAAGCAGGCAATAAAAGTATTTTTTGTCTGTGTTCTGTTAAGAAGTATAATCCGTTATGGGTCTACACGGTGAAGTAAGATCTGAATGCTTCTCACCTTGTATTGTGATACGAGACCGTGGCCATAAGAGGAATGAGGCCTATTAACTGTTAACGATAAAAGAACGCTTACCCAGCTGCTTCCGAAACATGCATAGGATGGTGGAGTTATATCTGTGTCCCTCTCATCTGGGTCTGTCATAGAGGGCCTGTGCCCAAGAGTGGGACATTACCTCACCTGCAAGTGGTGCACCTGCCAATTCACGAATGAGGCTCTGGCGAACATAATAGTGCCCGGTCAGCGGCAATCAACTCGCCACCTATTCCGTAGGACCAACTATATAATTGGCGAAGTATAGGCGTATAATATGCCTCTGCCTACCCCTTCGGGGAAACAGGCGTGAATGTATGTATGTCTATAACTAACATACCAAATTAGACGGCCGAGTTAGTGTTTGATGTGCAATAAGGTTAGGTTGGAAATTTATTAATTTCACGTTGAATACAAGTCTATAAATCGCCTTAGTTTTTACGGTTGAAGCTTCCTTCATAATTAATTAATCTCATAGGCGACCTGGTTGTTAGGTATGCAAGCGTTAAAGACAGATAACAGCTTTTTCTTTATAAATATATACATATTTGTATTACATAATCGATATTTTGTCTACCGTCAAACCGCCATGATTGAAATATATATCGTTAATACCTTTATCGAATTCCATTAATTAAAATTCTATCAACAATCTACTTTCTAATTTGTCAGTAAATTTTAAGCATATTAGATGAAAAAGTAATTAACAAAATGGTAATTTAATATATAATTATGAACAATATTCGGATTATGTTCGTACATAAAATGTATGCCGTGTGGTAGTGGCCGCTCTACAGAGTTCTACCTCCCCAGTACTTGCCCGAAAGGGTCGGAGAAAGCGACTAAGGCAAAGGGCCTGGCTTGTAATGTGGGCCAAGGGCTCTAGCTACCTCTGAAAAAGAGTTTTGTGGTAAGAGGGAACTTAACTACAACTTAAAAAACCTTTTTTAAATAGTTGTAGCAAAGTTTTTGCCCGCTACTTTTTTTTTTTTTTTTTTATTGTTTCAAAAACGTACAGTTTTAATAAAATAAAATACATCTGCCAAACTGCGTAGCAGTTTGTCGGCAGCTCGTAGTCCTCGTGGACGCTAACATACATTATTATCTTAGTCTATTTAACTCTAACCGCAGACACATTACATAGGTACCTATTACTTATATTCCGCTAATTACTTTAATATAAGCCTATATATTACATTACAAACAGAAACTTCTATTTCATTTTTTAATAGCTACGGACATAATGACATATAATGTTTCCTTAGTACTTTCTTAAGTTGTGATTTAGTATTAATGTTTGCAAATAGTTCACTTGGTAGTTCGTTAATAAACTAATGGGATATATGGGCGAGAGTACATATGTATATAATTAAAAACAAACACTATTAATTTACGTGTATAACATTTTCTTTCCAACGATTAATTGCCTAATTCCACAAATGGACATTTAATATTGAATTAATGTGAGTTATAACCGTAAATAAGATGAGTTATAACCGTTTTTTTTAGCCTAAATATCGTACATATATTGCCTCTTCGCGATAAAACTACACAATTACTGAGAATTTACAAAATTGAGTTTATTAAATTACACGTCAAACATTTAAATCGCTCCCCTAAAAAATGATAATTTAGAGATTACCCACTTTTAGTGTGAAGAGACGATATACTAGCCTAGTATTATTTCATTTCTCATTCTGGAGTGCCTCTTTGTGTTTATAAATAATAAATAAATAATAAATATTTTCTAACAATTACACCAATTATTTAGTTCCAAGATAAGTATCATTAAGAACTTGTGTTATGGATACTAAATAACGGATAAACATACATAAATACTATTTTTTTTTGTAAATAAATACTTAATATACATAGGGAAACACCCAGACCAGAACAAATATTCATGTTCATGCACACAAATATTTGTCCTGTGTGGGAATCGAACCCACGACCTTGGAGCGGAGAGCGGGTATACTCGCCACCACGCCATATTGGTCGTCAAATACCTACTGTTCTCGCCTAGGGTGATCAGCACAGCTTTGAAAAGGAATAACTTTTTGTTTTACAGAGGAATGATATTTTATATTTCTTACTTCAATTTATATTTAAGTTTTCTTAAACATTCAAACCTTGCCGATATACGACAGACTTGAACCCATTCGTAACATAGCCGAGGGTAAAAGTTACTATTTTAATAAAAAAATCTATATGATAAGAAACAATTGAACTCAAAGCACTTTAAATATAGATTTCATTAGTTCAGCTGCTAAATAAAAACCTTTACAATACCGTTCTTACCTTTACAATACCGCTCCGTTAATACAATACCTTTTTAAAATCCCTCTCGGTTGAGGGTTAGAATAAAGGGCATTCGGATAACTCTTCAATGGCTAGTTCTAGCTTGCCGCTAGGTTCTCATTAATAGATAATAATAACTATAAAGCTATATCAAATATTCAAAAAATAGAAGTATAGTACAAAAAAGAAGCTTGTTTTAATAAAATGTGACTGGTAACGGGACGAAAATTATTACAATTATTTTGGAAATACAACACGTAAAGTAATAAATACAGCATTAAAAAAACTCACTAAAGAAACTTGTTGGATGTGATTTAAAACAACACTAAAAATCAAATCTATTATTTTGGCAATACACAGCACACACATACATAATAATACTACATCATACAAAAAATAAAAACCAAAAAAATCTGTTTTACGAAACAAATATGAAGTTATAATATTACGTTTCCTATGTATATTAAGTCTGTACATACATACATAGATTCATGCCTGTTTCCCCTTAGTTGTAGGCAGAGGCATATTATACGCCCACATTTCGCCAATTATATAATTGCTCCCACGTTTAGGCCCCAAATAGGTGGCGAGCCCATTGCCGCTTGCCGGGCACTGTTATGTTCGCCATTAAGTCTGTATTTACAACAATTATGCAGTGTCTTGAAACGCCGTTTCACGCGACGCCCTAAATAAATTGTAACTAAATAATTGGTGTGATTATAAGATAACGGTTTATTCATTAAGTTATGTGAAGACAAAGATAGGTGCAACTCATTAAATCCTACTGCGCTGGATCCTTTTCAAGGCCAGGGGGCCTACCGCCGAATTCGATGGATTACCGGTAATCCATCTAGATCAAACTTTGTTTTGCATTCATTAATCCGTACCGGGGAATCTGCCGACAGACACCTCTCATTCATGACCTTCAGTCCGTGACAGACCAATAGGTAAATGGAGAACGCCATTTTGTTTCGATTTCCATGAGTTCGGCGGTACGACGGAATCAATTCGAAATCCATTTTGCCTTATAATCGATTGCCATCGAACTCGGCGGTAGGCCCCCTGCAGCTCCCGGTCATTACCGTGGGTGAACTTTAAACTGCATAACATGAGAACACGACTCTGAACTTGCTAATATAATAACAAATAGACAGCCACAATCAGACCAGTCGACAGTGGTATCGTTTATCCAATTTAGTCGTTCTTATCAACTTGTGAATGTCAAGTGGACCCACGAGTGGTTTTATGAATATTCACTGGAGTTAGGTCGTCAGAAGTTTTGATTTCTTTCACCGACTAGCGTTTTAAAAGGGGTATTGAAAGTCAAAGTCAAACGTTGAAATAGTTTCATTAAAGGAACCTCAAATTAATATTCTAACCTGTGATTAGTAGTAAACCAATTCAGGGTCAATGATCTGAACCGTATGAATAATAAAAGCTTGTATTTTAGGAGTCATCAAAGTTATTTTAAATGGTCAATCTCACCTAACCTAATTGTACATCAGAAATACTAACGTGGCCGCCTAACGATTAGATGCTCAATCAGAATTTTTGATGATCAAAAAAGACACTTTAAGAGGATCAGTTTAGTATATTCCAATAATAAATATTATGTCGATATGCTTCGACACCTCGCACAACGTCATCTATCCTAACCTCTGAGAAGAGCTTTTAATATGAATGCTAGAAAAAGTACATACATTAAACCCTTTTTTATTGTAAATACGCATTTATTTTATATTCAAAAAACACCGAGAAATAAAATTCGGGTTCAAGCCCACAAATATTTGTCGTGTGTGGGAATCGAAACCCTTAGGAACAAAAAGCAAGCACACCGAGTCACCGACCTCTGCGTCATATCGTTCGTCATACATGGACATTCCACTCGAATTCCACGTCAACTATTTTAATTAAACATGAACAATAAACAATTGCATCGGGAAACTCCAGATCGACTATTCGAAAAATGATTTTCAAATTTCATGCTGTCCATAAGCATTTATGTGAAATGTGAATACACCAATTCAGCGCACTTTAAACATATTTTACGCCTGTCAGCAATCATGCTCGTATACTCAGGGTTCACTATTTTTCTGGTTAGGATACAGTTTTACAGTTTTGTTTAGACTGTCTATCAAGTAAATTCTGACTGAAAATTCCTTGCACATTGGGAAACAGGCTATTAACGTCCCACTTTCAGGGGCAGGTCTCCTCTTATATTGCAAGATGATACAGGTCATAATAGCAGACCGAATGCGCTTAATGTCGCGTGCTGTTGCTAGATATTTTTAAGCCGCTTCATAGCGCATCATCTGTCTTGGCTGACATAAAATGATTACCTCAACCTGAAGTCATGTTAAGCCGCAAGCATGCCTTCAGAAGCACAGAAGCGCTCGATATCCACTGCTGCAGAAACTTCTTTCAGCTATCCTATTCTCTAAAGTTAACAGCGTTGAAAGGGCGCTATAACAATATTGTGATTTTCTGTGATACACGCTAGACGACGCAAACAAATTTAAAATAAAAATAACCATAGAATAAAGTATCAACAGTCTTACCACAGTCGTTGCAGCTTGCTTAATAATGCACTCATATTTTACACACTTGCAAAAGCTTAGTCGTGCGAACGAAGGCAGGTTTCTGAAGAAATATCGATATCGATATCGCTAGAAAAACGTAATAATGTGAAAGCCACTAGCTGTGCATCGTACTGCTCGCGTCGCGGGACAAGAAAAACATCTTTACTACACACCTGGGTCCGGCTCGCGACGGCACGGTCTTGATACTTCTTTTCTTTATTAGAAAAACATACATTGGCTATTTAACTCCACATCATATCCTAGCATTATCCCGGTTGCCCTAGATTTGAACTTAGGCCACAGAGTCTGATCACTGCTCTAACCAGATTTTGGATGGATTTCAGGCAGAACCCAGAGTGTCCTATGCACGGAAGCTCTCCTTTTTAAATGTGACACCTATCTCTAAGGATTGAATACTGTTAAGATAGAAATAAATGCCTAATGTTTTTCCAGTATTAAATAAATGCAAAATTAACCGTCTGCCTTCCATATTTTTTCTGATTTAACTACCAAAGAGATTGTAAAGAAAGTCTGTAGGCACCTTAAAAACGGAGAAATAAATGCACTTAAGGCACCCCACAGTAATTGCCAATTTCTTATACGGCAGTGGAGTGCATGTTTAATTTAGATAGAAGCAAAACTTTTTATTTAATATTAGTACTCGTAATACGTTCTGTAAAGAAGAGAGCGATAAATGCAATTAGTAGACAAAAACAAATTGCAAACATTCTGTATGTAGACGATAAACTGGAGGAGGAGTTTAATGAATAAATGAAAAAAAAAACTGTTAATAATTAGGTAATAAAACGCCAGCGGTCTCAGACACAATAGAAAATCTATTGTTTGTCGGTCACTTTGCGCTTAAATAATTAATATATTACTGTCATATGTAAAGAAGTAATAATTTGACTGTATTAGTCACATCACATAGTTTTCGAAATGAATAGAGATCCTACAGATCTAAAGAGCCCAGCAAACCTTACCTGCAAATGGTGCACCTGCCGAACAACGGGCGGGGCTCTCTATCAAACATAAAAGTTACCGGTAAGCGGCAATAGGTTCGCCACCTATTACGAGGGACCAACCACATAATCGGCGTGCGCGTAGAATATGCCTCTGCCTGCCACTTCGGGGAAACAGGCGTGATATTATGTATGTATGTTCATATGTTGTTCAGAACAATATAAAAACTATGCTTAGTTACTGTTCTCACAATATTAGTTACCAAAACTCAAACTTTCGCGTATCAACACTACAAGAGCGCACTACAACCGCAGGTGTGTCAAGCAAAGCCACCCAGAAAACAATTACCTACAGACATATTAATTTATATTTATACAGACAATGGCTCTTTATTATAATACCATTCTCACCCCAACTCGCATTTAAATTTCTTCTTTTATTAAACGGTATTGGATATATTTTCCTGATTTTAAGTAAAGGTGTCTGCTTACTTTATATACTGTAAATATAATTTTAACCTTTATAGACTGAATTTTTCTGAGTTGTAGCCTCCATGATTTTTAAAATGGTATGGCATTTTATCTTTATCAGAAAATACAAAACTACCAGTCGGTGTATATCCGCGAAAGTCCACGAAATAAAACAACTGGTCTCATTAGCTATTCGAAATCTCTATGTGAGGCCAGCAGGATACCTCGTCTACTCGTGTGGCCCTTATAAGATTATTTCTTTTTATAAATAGGTTTATTTATTTTATTTGGGATAACGAACAGCAGTCACAATAAAATCATTAAAAAAACAGTTGTACATATGTAAAAGGTAATATTAATTTAAAGGTAGACAGATAGATAGATAGAAAATTCTTTATTGTACACCAAATTAAAATAAAACAAGAAAACAATTGCATAAGAAAAGTGATACAATTGGCGGCCTTATCGCTTACTAAATAATGTAATATTAGGTTGTTACAAAAACATTAATAATTTCTGATTAAAAAGTTTCCAATTACATAATAGCACCGCATTTCAAACAAGAAATATTATTTGAAAAAACTGACTTACAAAAATATTGTAATTCGATCACAATATTTTTGTCGAAATTCATATCAACTCGTCGATATTGTATAATTTGTATAAATACAATCCGTTTGTTCGTTCACGAATCAAATAATTGGAAAGCAACGATTAATCGTTCGAACGAAACATGTATTATGTCTCATACATTATGAGAATTAAATTCAAGTATCCGTTTATACTCAGATTACAATAATATATGCCATTTGAAATAGCCCCTTTATTTCAAAGGGATCTATTTAGTTGTAGAGCTTGTGGGCGAGACAATCATAATGCGAGAAACAAAGTCAGCCAGGCTGAGCTGGCTCGGCCACTTTGAGAGAATGGAGTCGGATCAAGCTGTCAAGAGAACATACCTGAGTCCACTCGATCGCCTTCGCTATAGACCAGACTGGATACACCATTTTGTGCCGCTATAAACACATCAGCGACGGTAGACCTAGCAACACATCACGCCTATCAATCAGTCGGTGGGTGGCGAAAACCAGGCGACTGGTGACTGAAAGACACTTTGCAACTTAGATATAAAGATCTTACAAAGTAGCGTCCTGTTGTGTCCGTCTATTCGGTTCGAAGATCAATTTCATTTAGATAAGCTTCATTCAAAAGCACTAGAGAACGCCTCTTTAATTCTTTACCTATTTTAACAAACATACATTAATTCAATACTCTTATTTTAATATAGATATCAATCTGTGATATATTTTATCTAGTTTTATACTGTTTCATGTGCGTCAGACGAAGTTGCGGTTTTGCACCAGTCTAAAAATATTAAGTTGTTTTATTAACATTCTGAATTCATACCTCCGTCGATGGCCGCCGCCAAATACTCGTATATATTGAGTATTGACATGAGTTAATTGTTTTTTTAAGCCGAACTGCTTTCATTTTTGTTGGTATGTGAAGTGTTTTAATTACACTTGACGATGATTTTATGATTTACTATAAATTGCCCGCAATTTTGGTCTATTTTCCACCGAGCTCGAAATTTATTGATGAAAAATTTACGTAAAAACTTCATCGTAAGTTGGTCTTCATTTGTTTCCATCATTATCATCTCTATACTTTAACGTAACCTAGTAGTAGAACTGGGGCACGGGTCTTCTGTCTCCAGTAGGCGGTTAGCCATACTCTCCACTATCGGGACCCTGAGCGGATTGGGCGAGGCACGTGTGTGGCGTCTTGTTGTATATTTCAAGCCACCCTGCAATGTCTTTAACGTGGTTTAAGAACTACTATGTGATAATGATAACCGGATTTAGCGGCCTAACGTGCCATCCGAAACACGAAAGCGTTCCATATTAAATGCCACAAAAATGATCAACCATTCAAGGACAAAAAAAAAAAAATTAATTTCAACTAAACACGGAAAACTAATAAGACAAAAAAATCCCACTATTCTTATAAAATTTCTAGTACCAAATCATCATCTGTATAGTCATTTATGTACCTGTATAAACAACATAATCCTTTCGAACATCGTAACGTAGACTTTAAGCAAGAGGCGTTCACAACAGATCAGCTGTAATACTGCGGATCTGAACAACAAAAATAATGGCATATCAACAGTAGTCTACAAAAAAGTAATTGCACTGAAACTCGGACCAATATTAATCAAACCTTCAAGTTGTCATCACACGAAGAAGGAAACGTCCACGTCTCATTACGTCATTATGCAATTGAAACTGTCAAACACAATTTGTAGTCGGACCGAGCAGATTGATACTTGACTCCGAATCACGGACACAGCGCGCGATGAGTGGCTCCCACTATTTTGGAGGGGTTAAATCTTGTGGAGCGGATCGTCGAATGCCAATTCATCTCTTTGCTGCACAAATTGGTATCGTTTTCAATTCAATAACGATACTAATGCTTAACTCCTGTACTGAGGCCTCACATGGTTTGAGTTACGTACTTATATAGTCTTTCTATTTCTTACAGAGATCAAATCAATGTTAATTAAACGTTTAAAACACAAGCAGAATTACGAATTAATAAATCAGTATCAATTTAATGCGCTTACAAGTAGGACAAGAATTCTTTAGAAGATCTTCTTTTGTGATATCCAAAAAATCTTTTTTGTGTTAAGTCACTATTCCATTAAGTATGCGATATGTGGTGCGGAGGTAACGCCCACTTGCGACTTTTAATGACTTATCTGTCTTCTGTGCCCTGCGCCCTAAGAGGAACTGTAGGGCACAACATAATGCTAGGATGACGATGTATTTTAAATATCTATTATATTCTTATATAATATTATATTTAATAATAATATATATAAAAATAATTATATATATATAATATTCTTATAAGAATATTTTTATTGAAAAAAAAAAAGTTACATAAAACGTACACAAAAACAAAACAAAAATATTTAAAAAAAAACAATAATAATAATAACAACATAGCTAATGCTTAACTCCTGTACTGAGGCCTCACATGGTGTCAATAAAATTACACACTATATTACCAAATAATAATCCTATATACACATGTATTTAAAAATATGGTTGCGTTTGTCTTGATGGAGCTTGAGAAGATTGAAACCTAAAGGCCTTAGTACAAAACGAGATCTGAAATTAGACCAGGTATAAAACTAGTGCTGTCACTTTCATTTGATAAGATGAAGACAGTGACAGCACTAATTTTAAACCTGGTTTAAGTTAAGACCTTATTTTGTAATAAGCCCCTAAGCGTTTAAGTTTGTACGTAGTTAGCGGTTGAGTCGATTTGGTTGCTCGCGAGTGTAGTAAGAATTATAAAGAAGATAATTATAATAAAAAAAATACTGTCCTATTTATTTTAGTAATTATAATGTAGAAAAGAAGCATTATTTATTAACGACTACAATCTCCTGGTACAGTTTATTGAGGAGTATAAACACAAAATCTTATCATAATTTAATTCCTTAGATGATTTCACAATATTCAGCTCACTGAGTCTATCTTATGCCTTTATAGTCAAAAACAAAAAGATATTATGTAAGATTTTGTGGAGCACCAAAAAGATATTGAGTACCTATTAATTAAATACAGAATGAAATAAAACCTTAACAAACTTATATCTTTATATAAACGAGTATAACAGACGACCGATATGGCTTGGACGCGAGTATACCCGCACTCTGCTCCTGAGGTCGTGGGTTCGATTCCCACATAGGAGAAATATATTTTGGAAAAATGGTCGACTTCCTTTCGGTCATCATATACCAGCATTATCCCGGTTGCACTGGACTTAAGCTTAGGGCCCAGGGTCTGTTCCCTGGTTCAATCAAACCGTGTAGCAACTGCCGTCTGACCTCCGCAACCCAGAGGGAAACATCGTTCTATAGTTACCAGCTTATTAGAAGGCACTGGCTTCCTAATAACGAATACAATAATAAGACAGGACAACGTTCTATCGGGTGAGCTAGTATCATATATTTTCTTCTGATCTATATTTTTCTACTGAACTGTTCTTGGAAACTTGCTAGTTTCGAAAATATTGATAAAACGATTTTTATTTAAGAACCGAATGGAATACAGTATTATCAAAACTGTTCTACAAATGAACCGTACTTGTTTAAAAAAATATAACCTTGTTAAAATAACGATATGCGATCGACTATGTATACAATAGAACTGAAATCTGTTAAGAACACTAAGCAGACCCCGCGGCATAGAATATAAGATAAACCAATAGCAGCAGCATGTTCTCGAATTTAATTCGAGAACGATTGTCACCACTCTCAAACATTTGCTCGTAAAGGTACTAAGTGACAATACATATCTAATTATATACTGACTTTATTACGATAAGTCAAGGGTTAATTTACATGACAATTTGACGTCAATTTGTGACGTAATACCACTGAGAAGTGACAAATCGGTCAATACGAGTGTTTTACTTGAGTTTTTACTCTTATATGTAGTGCGGGGGTAACGCCCACTTGCGACTTCTAATAACTTATCTGTCTTCTGTGCCCTGCGCCCTAAGAGGAAGTGTAGGGCACAACATAATGCTAGGATGACGATGTATTTTATATATCTATGAGAATAATAAGAATAAGAATATTTGAATTGACAAAAAACAGTTACATAAAAACGTACACAAAAACAAAACAAAAATATTAAAAAAAAATAACAATAATAATAACAACAAAATAGGTAATGTTACCTGTCAAAAGGGCGATACATCAGCATAATGCTGCTGCATCTAATAATACAGCAGCGCTGGTGTTCCTGCACCGCCTCTCGATCGCACGCTATAGTTAATCAATTAATGATTATCTTCACGTATTGTTATACAATTATATCGATTGTGACTTCTCCTGTAATGGACATTGATAAATCTTTTATATACTACCATGATGGTAATGTAAAAAGTATCCATCCATTAATTATAAGATTTTAACCAATCGATGACAATTGAATCGGCAATAGTGTTGTACTGGAACAGTTTTTTATGCTATCGATATCTTTTTGGAAATAAAAAAAAACAAAATTCAAATTCATTTATTCAAGTTTGGCTCAAAAGAGCTCTTATGAACGTCAAAACTTAAAAACTAGCGCGCCCTTTAAATACGGCTAACACATAAAGTTAGGTGTTATTCAAACTTAGCAATTTGTGTTCTCAATATTGGACGGAAGCTTTCGTCTTATTAATCACATTAAATAATAACTTACTGAAAAGTAAGTTGAAAAAATTTTAGTTGTTTTCTATTCAAAAAATCTAAAAATCTCTACTATAAAAATGTAAGGCTAGTATTCATTCAATTAATACTTGCTTTCGTTAAAATTAGACACCAAACTGTCAATTGGTTAGTTACAATCTTGATTTGTCAAGTAATTTCATAGCATAATAAGTTGTTATACATAAATACATTCACGCCTGTTTCCCCGAAGGGGTAGGCAGAGGCATATTATATGCCCACACTTCGCCAATCATAAAGTTGGTCCCAATCAATAGGTGGCGAGCCCATTGCTGCTTACCGGGCACTGTTATGTTCGCCAGAGCCTCGTTCGTTGATCGTGCACCACTTGCAGTTAAGGTTGGCTTGGGCTCCTTAAGTCTTGGTAGGATCCCTATACACGACTATTTACTGTAGAAAAAAAAGAAAAATAACTTATCAAACGGGAACGGGAACAGGGAAAGTTCTCTTTTAACGTGCACTACTTTATTGACACACATGAAAAAGCTTATCATTCTAAAACGCTTATTATCTCAGATAGTTCATTTGCTCCTAACATGCTAACCCCCCCCCCCCCCCCCCGTTTCATTCATCATAATAACCTCAGCCAGAAAAGGTCCACTGCCTCCTACGTCAATTGATCTTGAACCTGGCTCAGTCGACCTCTCGACATCTTGACCAGATCATAGCTCAATAGAGTGAATTTTTAATAAGTTTCAAAACTGTAATCGATACCCTCAACGCCCATCCTTATCGAGTCAACAAAATGTCTAAACAATCCTAAAACTAACTGGCTTACTCGGGGTTGTATCTATTAAACTCACTTCAATTCTGGTTCTTATTACCAGGTGTTAACGTGGCTATAGATGTACGTAACGGTAGGTACTTATCTAATTTTCGATTCGGCGTTCGATAGTCTGCCCCTATAGTTTACAATAAAGTTAATAAGTATATTGTTTGGGTATTATCTGGCTCTATTTCAAGGGTAAGTGTTTTAGATTCGTGTAAATTGACAGTGATAGAGATCGCTGAAATTTAAAACTGAACGGGCTTGTAGTGTATCCATAATTTATTTTCAAACAAAACAAAAGTGCGTCAATGTGGCTACAGATTTACGGCAGAGGTCGCTATATCTGTTATTACGCTCCCAGGTCGTGAAATCGGATATCATTATCAGCATATCAGCCTTATAAGGTCCACTGCTAAACAGTAGCCTCCCCAATAGATAACACTCTATTGGGGTTATTTGCCCGTAATCATTACGCTGGGCAGGTTGGTTGGTTATCGCAGGATTCGCAGGTCAAGCCAGTACGCAGGATGATGCTGCTGCCGATAGGTTTTCTCTTCGTCGACTGTTACGACTTCCTGTGTGATGAGCGGGGAATTGGATCTCACACAGGACATATCTCTGACTAGAAATATTAGTACTCAATTTTACTTGAATAGAAAAGATTGGAGCTGCTGTCTTAGCAGTGTTAGATAAGTCTAAGGAGTAACTACGACTTGATCTTTAAGGTTATTAAAATTTTAGTTTATATTGCATCTAACCGGCTTTTTACCGAACTATCAAATAATAATCTACGACCGCTACACTTTTAGTTCAATTGATCTCTACAAATCTAGGTTTTTAAAGTAGCTTATATATCACTGTAATACTGGATTCACTTTCAGGGTTAATAGGTATTAAAATACAGATCAGCACTAAAACCTTCATCTAACAATTGATTAATTAATATTTCCGATTAACGGTAGTGCTGCTCTTTTTATTTATTTTCTCATTGGTAGGTTCTCTCTCTCTGTCTCTCTCTCTCTCTCTCTCTCTCTCTCATTAATATGGATTCACTCGTTAAGAGTATTTGCCAGTGATTAGTCATATAAATTATTAAGTTATTTGCATAAACCATCATTTTCGTTATTTGCATAAACCATCATTTTCGTTATTTAATACAGTTAAAGTGGAGAAAAGTCCGTGAAAGTCGTTTCAATTTTGAGTCATTCGGTACGGTATGACTCATACCCTAGTTAAATATGGAGACTTTACTAAAGGCTTCTAGGGAGTACTAGAGAAACACGGAAATTCATATTCTACTGCAATATATCACTTTCCTACATTTGTGTACATTGCCAAAGAAGTTATGTGTACTTACTATATTTACCCATAAAAACTAGAATTCACACTAGTTTTTGGATATAAAATAATACCGCCCAAGCATACCTTTCTCAGTCCTCATTACTACATATCCATTCAAACAATTAGCTCTAACCGCTTTATTTCTAAAACTCAATTAAATTGATAACTGCTACTAAACTACATAACGAAATTAATTTATCCATCAACAACCTGTTTTTCGCGCCGATTTTATTAGCTTTCAATATGGCGTCCTGTTTACGTCAATTTTTTAAAATGGCGTCCTATGAAGGATTAATGTTGTTTATCGCGGGCCGGCACTGAGAAAAATAGAATGGCTAATCCGATTTAAATAATCATTTAAACAATTTTTATACCCTTTTAGAATGATTATATAACGGGGGGATTATTATTCTTAAGTGTATTAAATATTTATGTAGGGATCTACTAAGAACTGAGGAGCACAACCCAACCTCACCGGCAAGTGGTGCATCTGCCTATCAACGGACGAGGCTCTGGTATAAAAGTACCTGGTAAGCGGCAATAGGCTCGTCACCTATTTTGTGGCACCAACAATTTAATTGGCGAAATGTGGGCGTATAATATGCCTCTGCCTACCCCTTCGGGAAACAGGAGTGATATTATGAATCAAATATATCTTGAATATTTATTTACCTTTTTTATTTAAGGTCCCTGCATTCAATGTAGGCCCTATTCATTATCTCAGCTCATTAAGGTTCCACTACTAATCACGGGCCTCCTCTCAAGAAACGAGGGTTTGAGTGGTGGACCCGAGGCTGATCTTCAGAAGTGGCCCGTGCTCTGCAGAAATGATATACTGGTTTGTTCGGTCAATGATAATTTCGAATGGCCTTATAACGCCTAACCACACCAAAAGGCTCACTAGAATCCTTTGAACACCTCCACAATGCTTTACGACGATAAAGTCGAAACGAAGAATCGTCGTGTATGACTCGACAAGAAATAAAAGCTAAAAAGAATATTAAAATTTAATTGTCAAATATAAAGCATAAAACTGAAATTACATTTCCAATTAAAATCCTTTGAAAGGGGCATACTTAATCAATTTCCCTTTAATTCACAATATGAGAAAATCGTTCTATCCTAGCTGTGTACGGAACGAATAAAAATAGCGCTGTCTCCCTCTGATATAAAGTATGCAAGTGAGATGGGAGTCAATGAACGAATGTTCATTAGGCATTCAGATAATTAAACTCAATCATATTATTTCCAGGCGCCGCCTATTAGGGTGGATCGCTTTATGCAGCAAGTTGTGCTAACGGAATAATTGTATAAAGGATTTCTCAGTAAGAGTGCACTTTTTCATTTTAATACAAAAACTGGTTTTGTGAAATCATTGGTGTATGCGAATAAATCCGAAACAACTCCTGAACTCACACCGGAACTCAAACGCGTCATGGAAAATTCCATGAAAAGAGTAATGGCCTGTCATTGGAGCCGTGGGGGTCATTTGACGAATATTTTATTTCATACTTAATCGGAACGTGTCTTCTTTACAATCCAATCAAAATATCACAACTTTGTCATAAAATACTTGTTTTAATTTTAAAATGAAAAAGTGCACTTGAGTCTTATTGAGTCACCCTTTTTATCGTACACAGAAAATTATTCGTTTTTCTTAAAGTGTTACTACTATGAATTTAATATTTTTAAATATGATTGTGAACATGATTGTGAATATGATTGTGAATATGAATATGATTTTAATAAGATATAAATAAGTCGGTTGACTTCTAAACAGAAGTTCTGCAATACAATACAAGCTCTCCACGCGAAATGAAAAAAACAAATAATGCAAAAGTTTTTGATCAGGTAATTTACACCCATACAAATGGTCACCCGTCTAAGTACTGACCTCAATAAACTAACTACTTAACGCTGATATTCGTTTCCAACCGCAGAGAAACCATCGTTTAGTATTAAAATTTTATACTCAGTCTGCATATAAAGTTTTTTTCATATTTTATTCGATTCCATTCACATAATTCTTTCCCCAGCTGGTGCATTCCTAGAAAACATTGTAGCTCCAACAGCAGTCACATAACTTAAGAACCCGTGTTGTCAACTCTTTTTAAGTAGTATTTTCCTATTGTCAAGTTGTATGTAGCATACATATTTAGTTTTAAACTGCCCGTGTCTGTGAATTTTACTAGACTACGATTTTGTAGCATAACTGTCGTAGTTTATTGAAAGTTTCAAACTTTACTTACAACTTAACAGTAATAGTGTTGGAAGAGAGCTCGCTCTTCCATATGGCAGTCAGATCAAATGTAATTTTTATTAAGTGTTATAAAATGTGGAAAAGTGCATTTAGATAGTTGATCTAAACATAAGTTCAAGGGTATTTTGTGAGAAATGAGCGTCCGATAAGACAATTATATGGAGATATTTTGCACGCAAGGCAAAGTATATCCATCGCTTTTGTAGTTTACTGATGTTTAATCAGTAGTTGGGTTGGGATGCACTAGTTTACATATAACACTTAATAAAAAATGTATGTGTGATCTGGATATTAGATAACGTACATGAAGTCTTAAGTAAAGTGGCATGCTGCCGTGGATTGTTATAAGACTTAATTTAAATGACATTTGATCTGGGTATCATGTGTAACTATGGAAGAAGAACGAACTCTGTCCCTAAGGCTATGAAAGATGGCTGTTAAGTTGTAAGTAATGTTTGAAATTTTTAAGCAACTATGCCATTTATGCTACAGAAGCGTCGTCTAGTAAGATTAACAGACACGGGCAGTTTAAAATTAAATATGTAAGAAACATACAACAAAATACTACTTAAAGAGTAGTAATCTATTACTACACGGTACGAAAATAATACTTGATAATCAATATTATTAAAAAAAATTGTCCAAAGATAGTGTAATTAAAACTTTTTATCATTTATTTCATAGTACGTTTTGCATGACACCATCACACGTGAACGTCGAAAATAAAATTATGAAAAGCTATGCGACTTGCAATTCGTTTACAGCTCAAGGTGGGCTGTATGTGTGTGACAGTTTTAATTATAACCTTTAGAAATAAGGCTTCAATTCTCCTGTTTCCTTTATTAAATTAATATTAGTTAAGTTCTACTTCCCTCGCTGCTTTGTCTGCTCTAAGGATGGGTCTCGTCGAGCGCATTGAAACAGATGTTTAGTATGAATACTTGTAATATTATTATCGCGTATCACAGGTAAAAAAAGTGGGAAAATGGCTTGTTGTGCATTGTGATTTTTTGCATTCATTCCATATATATGTCACCGTAAAATTGTAAATAACGTTAAATTATAATCTATCCCGCGATATTGTAATCTGTCGAAAAATTGTGATCCGAACCAAAGTGCTCACAATTTAACGCATTATTTTTCGATAGATTATAATCTATCGAAGACAAACCGTTAAATCACAATCTGTCGCGCGTTAAATTGTCAACTGTTTAAAGCCTGTCCATGATTGGCTGGTCTTGCCATCAAGACCAGCCAACCACTCCCTTATTTATTATTTAACTGCACTTCTTTAGGTTATCACAGGTCCGTTAACACTCCCTACAACTTATTATAATACAATGCGTTATTATTATTAACACGAAATCTGTTTTAAATCACCAAAACACTGTTTGTTTACATTTCACAACAAATGAATTTGACTAATAACTACCGATGATGGCGACGACGGGCGGCTGAGCGGGGAACATGAAGTTCAACCAATCAGAGCGCGAGGTGCGTTCTGTCGCATGCCATTTTACAATCTGACGGTTTGTCTTTGATAGATTATAATCTATCGAAAAATAATGCGTTAAATTGTGAGCAGTTTGTTACGGATCACAATTTTTCGACAGATTACAATATCGCGGGATAGATTATAATTTAACGTTATTTACAATTTTACGGTGACATATACATCATATGCATATCAGTGAATTGCAAATAACTTGATACAACAATTTGTCAAATATGCTAGACGACTCAGTATTATTATTTATTTGCGTCAAGTAGACACTGATACAGATGAAGTGTCTGAGTGTGAGTGTGGTGCCTTTGGTTTCCCTTAGTATCATTAAGTTCGCTTGTACTCCGAATAGATATTAGTACAAATTATACGTCTACCATACCGGCACGGCGGCGGCGACGTGGTTAATATACCTGTTCCCGTACAAATATTTGTATGCAACAACTTGAATATTTGCGTTGATTTAGATGTATGCTTAACGGTGTATTTATCCAAATAACCGTACGTGGGTTGAGCTCACTGCAAAACTTTGTGTTATTTTATGGATAACATGCTGCTTTGTAGGGTGTCAATTTAAAAAAAAAAATAGCTTCGTGCGTTTTTCATTTCATTAAACTACACGCTCGCACGTAAACGTACACATAATATTCTTCGTCGTGCAGGCTTTTTCCGCAATCAGACGTCAATGCGTCCATTTTGCGTAGGAGGGTGAGAGCTGGATTACTCCAGCCATCCCAGTTCCTCCAGGAATCCTATCAGCGCCTTAACGTCGCTGAAGGCTTCCGGAAGGCTGCCTGGTGTCTTCAGGAACCTCGCCCGGCAATCGGCCACCCTGCATTCCAGCAAGACGTGTGCGGCTGTCTCCTCAGTCTCCATGCATGCTCTGCACAGAGGACTGTTTGTTATACCTATGTTAAAAAGATGTCTGTTAAAACTTCCATGACCTGTAAGTGCGCTTGTGACCAGGCGCATATGAGGTTTTTTAAGCTGCATCAAAATTTTGGAGAACCGTGGTTCGATCCGCGGTAGTGCGTGTCTAGCTTGCCTGCATTCCTCCAGGCCTGCCCAGAGAATATTGTGAACACATAATATACTGCTACACAAACACACGCAACAATTCAATAACGTTCCCCAGCATACTACCTTGACTTATTTAATTAATCGCTTTACTAATGCAAGTTGCTGATAGGGGGTTATATTTGGAAGGTGCCCATTACGTTTGTCTATCTGTCACTGCTTTAATTGGCAGCCGAACGTTTGTGACAAAATTCAGCGTCGCGATGCCCGGCTTCAAGTCCAGCCTATCATTTTTAACTGAGTTAGAAATGGTCTATATTTAAGTGTTTCATATAAATTTTAGAAACGTTTTCATTTTCAATCTGGTTTAATAAAAAGCTGGTGAGACTAGCTGATGAGAGACAGGATTAGCTACAAGGTTAATATACATATAAAAATAATATCGACATCACTGATTACTAACTACAAACAGGAGCATGATACAGGAGATAAGGGCAAAAAAATATCATGTTTGTCTTTCGCCAGCACAGATTAAATTATGAAAAGTATATAAAAGAAAGGTTAAAGGCATAGGAATTCAAATAATAAACAATAGAAATGGCCGCGTGAAACTATCGGAACACATGTCGCCATTTTGAAAAGGAACGCATGTCGCCAATTTGAATTATTAGGTTCGCAATAGGACTACTTGGCGGGAAAGTGAAGGGTCATGTCTGCAAATTTGTTTTATTTTCTAAAATTTGTGATATTTCTACCATTATTGTATAATAATGGTGGATTATTAACCGTTAAGTATTTGTAAATATACATAAGTGCAAAGCAGTGCAACATCACTTTCCATATTCTCTCAAGGAGTCCATGTGAGATCTCAGTATAGTTCCACATCTCTACTGAGGACTCAAGGGGCTTAGGGGAGGGTATCTCATTTACCGTTTATCATCTTTATCATCACTTATTCTAATTAACTATGAATTATATATTATTAATATATCACTTACTTTTGACACTGGCTAATTGTGCTACACGCACGAAGCCATTATTTAAAAGAAAAAAAAGTTATTGACGTTGCTGACGTTGCTGTCATTCACTACGGACTACAAGTTATTCTTGAACACAGTACATTGATTGTTTGAAGTGAGGTACGATTCAGATCTTGGAACTAAATAAATGTTGTTATAATTGAATAATATAAATATTTATTTATATTTGAAACATCCTGTACAATGTGACTCATCATATGAGTAAATCATTGGTATTCTATTGCTTCCTCAAATAATATTTCTCATTCCTCAGTGCATCCGTTTCAATGGTCACCTGCTTAGTTCGAAGTAACTCGTGTCATACAATAAACACTACTTGATTTAAAAGAAAATAATATATTCTATTGTTTTTATATGTCTGTTTTGTTTTCAATGAGACGTATGGTTCCGTATATAGATTATGCTATTTAATTCGTTTGTGATGATGTGCTGAACTATCGTTAATAAAACTATTGGAAATTAAATACTATTCATCAAATCCTACCTAGCATTATCCCGGTTGTATTAGGCTTATGATTTGGGCCCAGGGTCTGCTCACTGGTTTAACCTGATTTGAATGAATTTCAGTTATTACGTGGAGCGACTGCCATCTGACCTTCGCAACCCAGAGGGAAACATCATTCTATGATTAAATCAGCTGTCAGTCTGTTAGAAGGCACTGACTTCATAATAACGACTGCCATAGATGTTCATGACAGCCGGGACCAAAGGCTTAACGTGCTTTCCGAGGCACGGACCAAGCAATATTTACGCACAAAACTTCGAAAAGTCATAGGTGGCGCCACCAGGGTTTGAACCCGGGATCCTCTGAATTTAAAGGCGAGGCGTTTCGCCATTGGGCTATCGCCGTTTTAGTAAACTAAAGACTATTACCACTTGTAGAAGATTAAATAGCTATGAGAGATAAAAAAGTCATAAGTATGTGCTCAATATTGCAGCTTTTCTTAGATAATAATAATAATAATTATCCATGACTTTATATGTCACTACTGATTTACACCCAAAAATTACTCATGAATTAACGTGCCATCCCTTTCGTTCCGCTATTTTACTTTTGGTTAGAAAGAGATCAAGCGATTTTCCACGCAATCCTACGCGTCATTTTACATTTGTATACAAACAGAAATCGTTTGTGATTTCCAGTGAGTTTATTTCTCGATTCGCATCCGCTCGATAGTGTAATCGGTAACGTTTGGTCCGCCTAGATCGATTTTCTAGTCGAGTAATCTATATGAATTGATTTGTGTTTGAAATAGGATTTTGAAATTCGCTTTTATATTGCGGCCTTAGGTTTAGTTCAAATTCTACGGCCTCTGTTTGGTTTTCTAGTTCTATCATAGATGAAATATTACACATGCATGTGCTTAATCAATCTTTATATTATACAAATTTTATAAGGATCAATTATTATAAACTACATTACGTTGTACTTATCATAAAATTACACAACTGAGAGAAAAATGCAAATAAGTATGTAGACTTTTCGACAATTTAGGCAATATCATGTTATAACATACACACATTCACGCCTATTTTCCCGAAGGGGTAGGCAGAGGCTAGTTATACGCCTACACTTCGCTAATTATGTAGTTGGTCCCACGTAAGGTGGCGAGCCTATTGCCGCTTACCGGGAACTGCTATGTTCGCCAGAGCCTCGTTGATCGGCACTTGCATCACTTGCAGGTGAGATTGACTTGGGCTTCTTTGGCCTTGCTAGGATCCTTATGCACCCATGTCATGTTATTGCAAGATATAATACAAATGTACATAAACTCAGACCGACATCATACCATTTCTGTTCTGGTAAGCAGAAACGTTGCTAATACTATCTAAAAGAGATCGATGTATTTGTAGCAAGGATCACACGAGATCAAATCTCAAGATCCATCTGTAGCTTCTAAAGAGATGAAACGTGTAGAAGTGGCCTTTCTCTCTTATTGACACGAGACTAAATCCCCCTTAGAGATGAAGCTAACTATATCTTCATTTAGGTTCGATTCCTACATGGGACAAATCTTTGTGTGCACAAACATTAATATTTGTACTGGTCTGGGGGTTTTCCTATGTATATTAAGTAATGGATCGATCTGCCGATCGACGGACGTGGCTCTGGCAGACGTTACTGTTCCCGATAAGCGGCAAAAAAACAGGCGTGTTGTTATGTATGTATGTATGTTTGTTTATAAAGTACTTAGTATTTACAAAAGAAAAAGTATTTATGTATGTTAACCCGTTCTTTAGTATCCATAACACAAGTTCCTAATGATACTTAACATGGAACTAAATAAAAGGTATAATTGTCAGAATTTTTTTATTATCATTATTTATTATTTTTATTCAATAAACCATGGACGTATCATTCCTACACGGTACCCTAAGCAAACACCACGCTTCATACAGGCCCGAACACCTGGCTATCGACTCACTATGGTGCCACTATGGTAGACTTTGCTCATACAAATAAAACGCATTGCGCAAACAATACCAACACCAAACGTTTTTAATAAACGCACTGTGCGACGCAATGCATAAACGAAACGCGACTCTGTCATAAAAACGGCAAGAAATAAAAAGAATCGCGGGCGGGCAATTTATTCGTCTGCGGATGAAATATCTGACTGATTCCTTTTTTTTTTTAGCTTTTTTCCGTTATTTCTTTGGCATATATGCTCTGAATTATTTTGTTTTATTTTTGGGACAAGTTGGTGAAATTAAAATTGTAGGGGCTACCAGTTGTACTCGCAGTGTTGAAAAAGTATGTCAATTGTTTTTTACTATAAATTACACTTTTTACTGTTTAATATAAATTAATATATTGAGTTCCGATTTATACGAAATACTGTTTTTCATACCACTAACACCTATGTTTAAATCTGTATAATAGAATGTAAACTTTTTGAACCGATACAATTATGCTGTTTTAAACCTTTTTTTTTTTATTATCGTCTGTAAAAAAATGCTGCTTACACACTGTCTCCCGGCCAAAAGGGGGAGACCGGGAGGAGGTGTGGGTCTCACTGCGGCCGACGCGACCACCGCAGTCCTACCCACTAAAAAAACTTCAGACGACGCCCACCGCTGTTGAAAAGGGCCGAGGCACCAGTGCCCGGGTTTGTAGCTTCTGGTACCCCGCCCGCGGCCAACGTCCCCCGGGTAATGCTGTATTAAACCTAATATGTCCTTGTAAACCTCCTCTGATAGTTATCGCGTAATATTTATATTAAACCAGTGTATATTAAATCCGTCATTAGCTGTAAGTTTCAAACAAAATTCTGTAATTTATCTTTAAGAGCTGTGGATTTTGAATAAATGAAAAATAAAAAGCGCTCGCAGCTCTGCGGTGCTCGGTGGTCGGAAATAATCACCAAAGAACAGCAGAGTTTAATGAGGTCAGTCCTTGGATGGGTGAGCGTTTGTGTGGCATTTGATGTCGAGCGCTTCCGTGCTTCGGAAGGCACGTTAAGCCTTTGGTCCCGGTTATCACAAAATGTGGTAGTCGTTAAGCCATGTTAGAGGTCTAATGGGCGACTTGAAAATTCTAACAGCAGGACGCCATACACCTGCCTCCGCCAATCCGCACTGGGTCAGCGTGGTGGAGTATGACCCAATACCCTCACACCTTGATATGTGAGAGGAGGCTCGTGCTCAGTAGTGGGACGTTAATGGGCTGAGATGATGAAATATAAAAAAAAGAAAAAAAGAAAACTGCTGATCCTATTTTCTAAAGATTTATATGAACTAAATCTGTACTTGTAAGAAACGCCTTAGTTTCATAGGCATTGAATAAAAAGCTCATATGTAATGCCAACTACATACAAATTGATCGGCTGAGGCAAGAGAGTGGCGTGCAGCTGTTAAAAAATCGCTCAATAAGGCTTTTAACTTGGTTTAACGGCTACAACATAACTAATACATACCTGTATTAGGCCAAAGGCTTAATATGCTTTTCGAATCACGGAAGCATTCGTTGATTTGTAGAACTTAAAGTTTTTCCTCTCATTTGGGTGAGATCTGAATAAAACAACTTTTAGTAGTTTCTGAGTTTATCACGCTTAGATACATTAGAGTCTGTCTGTAAGTAGGAAAATACTATGGTATATAGTTAGACAATTTAAGTCCTAATTATTTCGTCTTTAACCCTGTGCTGGTTTCCATGATATTTGTTTATTTATTGCATTTAGGGAGACTTACAAAGCTTATACCAAAATGTATTTGATAAATCAAAATAAGAGCTTTTAGAATGCAATTATGAAAGTAATACGGTATTTCACAAAAAACCAATAGTAATGTGAATTATGTTTGATGTGCCTTTTTTAAAACAGCTGAACCGATTTTGATGTGATTTTCACTGGCATTTAGCTGATGTTATAAGGAGTAATATTAGATCACGTGAAGATAGTTAGTGGCCGTTATTTTTAAAGAAGGATTGTCTGCTAGTTTAAATGTACAGAATTATTCAGTAGTCAATAAATTTGAGAAAATATCTTTAATAATGTTGAAATAATGAAGTTACTGACTTAGACCATGATATAGCTTTATAATTATTATTATCTATTAATGAGAATCTAGCTGCAAGCTGTACGACTAGAACTAGCCATTGAAGAGTTAACCCAATGCCCTTTATTCTAACCCTAAACAGAGAGGGGTTTTAAAAATGTATTGTTTTAACGGAGCGACAATTTGCACAATCATTTTGAAAAGGTTTTTTATTTAGCAGCTGAACTAATGCAATCTATATTTAACGAGCATATTCAAACTGGTTACCTATTGAAACGCATAACGCGTTTAAAGTATTTGAGGACTGTTATGGCGTTATTTTTATCGGCAAACGTAGTAGAGGATAGCCTCCCGCGCGATGGACCGATGATCTGGTCAAGGCGGCGGGAAGCCGATGGACGCAGGCGACTCAGGGTTGCTTATAAGAGGATTACTTATACCACAGAATATACCAGAGGGTTATTCATACCTATTCCTATAGGGTTGACACCTTTTCCTTTGGTTTGTTACATGGTGTGAAAGTCAATATAAAAATAAAACAACTTTCATAATAAAATATGTTTTAAGTAATAATATAAAACATAATAATAATGATAACTTTAATTGAAATTGAATACATTAACATGAAAATGAATTTGAAATAAATGAAGTATAAAAACTTGTTATTCGTACGAATTTCGTAGTTGCCGTGCGGAAATTTTAAAATATGTCGCTTTTTTAATTTTTTACTTTTATTAGATTTAGATTATTATTAGATTAGATTTAGTCCGTGCTTCGGAAGGCACGTTAAGCCGTTGGTCCCGGTTATCACTAAATGTGGTAGTCGTTAAGCCATGTTAGAGGCCTAATTAGGCGGCTTGATAAATTCTAACAGCAGGACGCCATACTCCTGCCTCCGCCAATCCGCTCTGGGTCAGCGTGGTGGAGTATGACCCACTACCCTCACACCTTGATATGTGAGAGGAGGCTCGTGCTCAGTAGTGGGACGTTAATGGGCTGAAATGATGACTTTTATTAGTAGCCCACAACAACAGTAACATTATTTAAACAGGTCGCTTGTATGTATTACATAGAAAATGTAAGTAATTTACATAGCGCAGCTTAAACCCAAACAAAGCAAAACTTGTACGATATATAGGTAATAAAAACGGAAAAAAGTAAATATATATTTATTATACATAGTCCATAGAATAAATAAGGCCTAATTAAAGTTAATATAGTTAATAAGAATAGAATGATAATAAATCCAATTATATCTTTAAATACAAAAAAAGGATGAAAAGGAACGTACACCAAGTCCAATATAAATATTCGTACCTAACCATGTACTCAAATACTTTATTAACATACATGCTAAATCGGTCGATAATGCGATTATCCTTACTTAATATCCTTACTTATATAATATTATAAATGCGAAAGTAACTCTGTCTGTCTGTCTGTTACTCTTTCACGCCAAAACTACTGAACGGATTTAAATGAAATTTGGTATACAGATAGTCTAGACCCTGAGAAAGGATATAGGCTACTTTTTATTGCGAAAAGGGGGTTGTAAATGCTACCCAAAGATACTATTCCACGCGGACGAAGTCGCGGGTAACAGCTAGTAAGAAATAAATCAGTATATATATAGTTACTTTTCGACAAAGATAGATATATTGACAATATTGAAAAAATATGGGCGTCAAGACCTCCCCGGATCAGCTAGTTATGAATATGGGTATTTGACTGAACCACTGAGTTAACCGCGAGTTCAACCGCCACTCGTCCGGTTTCAACCAAAGTTAACCATACAAACGTGTATGGGAGTGAGACACACTTAGATAAAGTTATTCTTTGAACTTCCTCTTGGATAAACAGCGATTTGTTCTCCAACTTTCTCCCGGAATGGTCTACCTTGTATAGTCTTTGTTCATTGAATTAATAATTGAACGTAATATTCTTTTATATATTGTTTTCTTCTATTCTTTTTTTGTTTTACGTTGTTAACAAAGTGCATTTACGCACTGCCTTCCGGCCAAAGGGGGACTAAAAGGGGGTGTGGGACTCACCACCGACAGACGCGACTGTCAGCAGTAATACCCACTGAAAATCTTCCGACGACGCCCGCCGCTTGTTGATAAAAAGGCGGGGGCCAGTTTGTATATCTGTAAAGTAAAGAGACGCGCAGTGGATGCGCCTCGCTTACTTCCTTGTGCGACCATAGGTGTAAGGCCGACTGCCCTTCTGGCCCGCCCGCTGGTGTAATGTTTATTCATCGCCCCAGGGCTTGATCGCACCACCACCGGATTTGACTACTCCGGACTTTACCTACGGCTGAGAACAGCCAACCCAATGACGCGCCCGTATTCACGGGCGCCGCAAGATATCGCGGCCAGGGGGCGCTGCCCCGATCCCGCGCCGTGACCCCCCTGCGGGGGCTCACGTAGAAAACCACGAGTGTAATGTTTATATATTCTATACATCGTATATATTATATAACAACAGTAAGAATAGGCGATACCTTAAAAGTACAAATCAAATCATGAATTGCGTGTCACATTGACGACCGATATGGCGTGGAGGTCAGTATACCTACACTTCACTCCAGAGGTCGTGGGTTCGATATCCACACAGGAAAAATCTTTGTGTGCATGAACATGAATATTTGTTCTGGTCTGGGTGTTATCCTATGTATATTAAGTATGTATTTACCAAAAAAAAGTATTTAAGTATGTTTATCCGTTGTTTAGTATCCTTAACACAAGTTCTTAATGATCGTTCTCATGGAACTAAATAATTGGCGTAATTGTCAGAAAAATATTTATTTATTAAAGTACATAAGATGTTCATACAAAGTAGGTTTACAAGTGACATAACAATACATTAAAAGATAGCGAGCCATATAGCCAAATCCAGAGGGTCTATGATTTTTCGAAGTTATGTGCATAATTATCGCTTGCTCCATGCCTCGGAAAGCACGTTAAGCCGCTGTCCCCAGCTGTCACAAACATCTATGGCAGTCGTTATTAGGAAGTCAGTGTCTTCTAACATCCTGACAGACTTTTTAGCGGAAAGTGAAGCGTCATACCTACAGTCTTGTTTTATTTTCAAAAAATTGTGATAATTTGAACGTTAGTGTGTAATAACGGTGGATTATTAACCGTTAAGTGTTTATGAACTTACATAACTGTTGGTAAATGTATGCAACATCACTTTTCAAATGCTCTCAAGAAGTCTATGGGAGATCTCAGTATAGCCCCACATCTATACTGAAGACTCAAGGGGCTTAGGGGAGTGTATCTCATTTACCATTTATTATCATTATCACCACTCGTTTTCATTTACTATGATTTATATATTATTAATATATCTCTAACTTGACACTGGCTTAATGTGCTAAACGCACGAAGCCATTATTTAAAAAGAAACATCCTGTCAGCTGACAGACAGAAGGACTTCTTGGCGGGAAAGTGAAATGTCATGTCTGCAGTTTTGTTTTATTTTCTAAAATTTGTAATATTTCTAACATTAATGTGTAATAACGGTGGATTATTAACCGTTAAGTGTTTGTGAACATACACGAGTGTTGGTAAATCAAACAAAACAGTGCAACATCACTTTTCAAATGCTCTCAAGAAGTCTATGGGAGATCTCAGTATAGCCCCACATCTTTACTGAAGACTCAAGGGGCTTAGGGGAGTGTATCTCATTTACTATTTATAATCATTATCACCACTCGTTTTCATTTACTATGATTTATATATTATTAATATATCTCTAACTTGACACTGGCTAAATGTGCTAAACGCACGAAGCCATTATTTAAAAAGAAACATCCTGTCAGCTGACAGACAGAAGGACTTCTTGGCGGGAAAGTGAAGTGTCATGTCTGCAGTTTTGTTTTATTTTCTAAAATTTGTGATATTTCTAACATTAATGTGTAATAACGATGGATTATTAACCGTTAAGTGTTTGTGAACTTACATAACTGTTGGTAAATGAAACAAAACAATGCAACATCACTTTTGAAATGCTCTCAAGAAGTCTATGGGGGATCTCAGTATAGCCCCACATCTATACTGAAGACTCAAGGGGCTTAGGGGAGTGTATCTCATTTACCATTTATCATCATTATCACCTCTCATTCTCATTTACTATGAATTATATATTATTTATATATCACTTACTTGACACTGGCTAAATGTGCTAAACGCACGAAGCCATTATTTAAAAAGAAACATCCTGTCAGCTGACAGACAGACATGACTGAATGATACTGATTGCCCCCTGGGTCTCGGAGGGCAGACGGCAGTCGCTCCATGTAATAACTGAAATTCAGGCAAATCTGGTCAATTTAGTGAGCAGACCCTTGGCCCTAAGCTTAAGTCTGGGGCAACCGGGATAATGCTAGGATGTATGTGTATATAAGTACCGTGGGTAATTTTCGATGTACCAATTTGTTAGAATGAGCCCCCTAAACGTTTATCCCATAGCATTTAACTCGGCGACCAAAGGAATAATGCAAAAGCTGTACCTATGTAAAATTAAAGTAGATACCCGGGTTTAGTGGTCGTAAATTGCAGGTTATGAGTTGATAGCCTATAAAAATGACATTAGTCGGTTGCAGTACAATAGTTTTACGGTGTGCTTGTGACTTCCTTATCAATTTCGTTTGTCAGCCTTCCTCCGACCGTAAACTCACTATTAATATTTTTATTGCTAATTAAGGTTTGGTATTTGATTTTTTATTGTCTACTTTTTATCACATGTTGTAAATGAGGTTCTTACCTATCTAAGAGTAGGTCTCTTTGATATAGGCGTGGAATTTTAGTTTTATCTTTGACGTTTGACGACCGATATGGCGTGGTGGCGAGTATACCCGCACTCCGCTCCCGAGCTCATGGTTTCGATTCCCACACAGGACAAATTTTTGTGTGCATAACATGAATATTTTTTCTGGTCTGGGTGTCTCATATGTATATTGAATATGTATTTACAATAAAAAAAGTTTTTAATGATACTTATCTTGAAGTTAAATAATTGTTAAAAAAAATATTTATTTATCTGTTGCGTAGATTTCACAATTAGGCGAAAATCTTTAAGAAAAAAAATGAAAAAATTGCTTCTATGGACCACATAGTTCATGAATAAAAATAATAAAAATTAAGAAACTTACATATAAACTTAGCTATGCATACAACATATCGTCTTTCTAGGCTGTTACAGCCTAGAAAGACGATATGTGGCTAGCCCATAGACTTCTAATTCAAAAAAAAATCTAGAATCCAAATTCATTGATACAAGTTTGGCTCAGTAGAGCTCTTTTATATGTCATACTTATAAACTAACGCGCCCATTCACTGCGGGTGGGAGCTTGATCAACCGCCAGCAGTAATACCCACTAAAATCCCTCCCCCCACCACACCAAGGTGGAGAACTATCGGGGGGGAGTGATCAGACCTTGGGTCAAGTCTGGGGCAGCCGGGATAATGCTGGGATAAGATGACACTAGGTCTCAGTCTCAGCATTTAACAATAGCTTAAATAGTAATTTGATTGATAATTTAATTAATACGATCGATAAATCGTATTAATTAAAGCAAACACAGAGGTTTCAGCTTGTGTTACCATTTTCTGAGCGATGTTTCTACACAATAAATAATATTATGAGCTATAATACCTCAATTTAATGGCAAAATGCTAACATTTCTTCAAGGAGCATCAGTCATGTGAGACCAAAATATCTGTGGCTGTGATAGTGTTTCTGCAAGTCCCTGAGTACTAGGTTCTGCCTAGTAATTTAAGGGATGTACAACGCACATACCATGTTCGTCAAAATTGATATTCTTTTTAAACGCATTTTAGATTGCATTTTAAATTGCGTGATGCAGAATTTTTTAGCTTGATTACAAAATGATTTATAAAATATGTTATGACACAAATATTATCTGATGGTCTGATGATATCAGATACTGTATGAGCCCTTCCTGGACCAGACTAACTAGCAACAGGGCAGAGTGGAGACGTATTGGAGAGGCATTTGTCCAACAGTGGACAGAAAGGAGGTGAAGAAGAAGAAGATAAACATTATCTATAAATTATTAATTTCTTCCGTCCTCTAAACGGGGACGCTTAGCTAAAAAAATAAATTTTTTATTCGAGGTTTATTTATCCTATAAAACATTTATTGATGTATACATATTCTTTTTCCAGGTGGGGAATGCACGTTCCCGGAGAGCTGGACCGGCAGCTGGTTCCAATCTGGCTACCCTGGGCTGATAACCATCAACTCCACTCACATTCAGTCTAAGGGTGAATGTGCCGAGACAGAATCTGATGACAAGTTCCTGCTCTATGACAGGTAAGACTTTGACTATTATTTCCAGTAAGAATTTGACTAGTAATCCTACGCAAATCAGCGTCATCATGGCTTGTGAGAGTCACCATTCGTTATCTGAGCTGAGATGATTCTCTTTATTTATTAAAATGATAAACAACATAATAAACATTAAAAATACCAAAAAAGAATTAACCATAGCAGTATTTATTTATTTAAACTTTATCGCACAAATTAAAATGTACAAAAGGCGAACTTAATGCTGCAAGGCATTCTCTACCAGTAATTGCAGTGTTTAATAAAATGCCATATTTAGCTCAATGTCATTATAATTATAGGCGAAGACAGCATGCAATTAAAACATTATAAACGAAAACTCATACTTAAAGTTATAATTTAATAACACAATAACAACATAAATTACATTATTAAAAACCTCTTTAGTGATTATCAGCATATCATAGTTTGCTGAGATCTGGACCATAAGCCACACAGAGCAGACACAGTCACCGTATCAAAGGCAGATTGTACCATGGGCCATTTTACAAAACGACTAGACTTATAGTAAAGTTTCTATTACATGCGTATGTTAGACTTAGTTTGACACCAATATTAGGGGAGCTTTTGGATTTATCCGCACGGTAACCTGTAAAACGAAGAGCACCACCAGAGTCGAACAGATGGAGCGTTCGAGACATGCAAATTAATCTTTCTCCTTGCGATCCGACTCTGCAAGGATCACGAGGAGCATTCATAAGGAGGTGAGGAGGCTTCGAGGCTCTTTAACTGTTTTGTCCGTGAAGATAGGTTGATATAGACCAAAGACTATACTCGCTGTACTCGCTCCAATTCGACGCGAATGACCACAGCTGTTGACGACTTCAGGCTGTGGCGAGGCTCTTAGAACGTTTCAAGCCACATAATAGGGACTTCATCTTCTCGTAACCATACGCAACAATTGTGGGGCGGATCTACGGCTTAACAAGCTCTCAGAAGCATGGAAGCGGCCGATATGAATCCCGAAGACTGAAACAATAGATGATTTGAGCCTGTCCGTTCAGCGTCCAGTTAAGGCTGGCTGGCAAAGCACGCCAATCACAAATATACATTTACTCCCCAGTTATACAAACGATATTAGCTTGGCAAGGGTAAAAGAGGATATGTATGATGTGTTCGGCACATTGTTTCTTAATATTTAACTTTCTTTGAGTTGCACAGTAACCATTGAAGAGGTAATGCAAATATACTTGCACTGCTCTTGACTACAGCTAGCAATGGTTTTGAAACAATTATCAAAGTTCTAAACCCAGCCTTCTGATTTCAAACATTACTTTAACCAGCTAGTCAAGAATTTTGGGCTTGTGAGATTGGACAGTCAAAAACGATCACCGAAATTAAGTAGAGTTTACAGAGATCTATTCTGTGATGGGTGACCATTAGTGTTCCATTCGATAACGAGCGCTTCATACTTTTGAAAACACGTTGGTTCCGGCTATCACTATGACCGGGCGACTTGAAACATTCTAACAGCGGGTCCCCTGGCTCCGCCAAAACGCACTGGGTCCTCTTGGAAGAGAATGGCTCGAACATTTCTTACCATAGTGTATAAAAGAAGACCTATTGTATTAGATCTTAAGACATAATTTGAAAAAAGACGAGATGAGTTTCTTAAGGCATTCTTCTCAATCTAGTTGCCTTTTTGGAAGCCTCGTTAGAATAATAATAATTTAATAACAGTAATTTAATAACGGTAATTTAATAATAATAAGAAGTATACGGCGCCCTTCCTCCTCTCTCCTACACTATGCTGTTCCTGACAGGGTCCACAAATGTACCAAATTGTAATATTCACCATTTTATAAAACCATTGTGGAACGCAATAAAGTATTGAGTATTGAGTCACCGACAGCAGACTGAATGACTGACGGACAATCCCCTCCTTTCTTTAGAATCACGACAGGCTGGCTAACAGATACCCCCGATAAGAGTCACCGACAGACTGACAAATCTTGAGAAAAACCACAACACACAGATAAACTAACAAACCTTGACAAATTCTGACAAAGAACTCATTTTGCTTTTGTTTCTTTATTATGGTACCGCTCATATCTCTTTCATTGGTGTTGAAAAAATATACCGAATTTCCATTTTGTGTGTGAATGTTTGACGAATCTAAATGATCATGTTGATCTTTAAGACAATAAAGTATCTTTTATTTATTTTATTTTATGCGCAGTATTGAAATTAGGCTGAAATTCTGACGTAAGGGGACTTTTATGGATTTTGTTTTGTGGTATTTCTACAACTTTATACACATTGCTGTCCATCTCTCTCTTCCGCGTCAGCAAGGATCCGACACAAACGTAATAGGAAATCTATTGCTTGTCGGGTCACTGGCGTTCGAAGGCTTAACCCGTCAAGTGTCTCGTAAATCAAGGTGAGAAGGATTCAGGTTACACTGTGCGGATGGAAACGAATAGATTTTTTCAAACCGCCCAACGGAGCCTCAAGCCTATACGCATTCGCGATCGGACCAGAACACAATAGGAAATGTATTGTTTGTCTGTTATTTAGCGTTTTCTTTTAAATAATAGCTTCGTGCTGTTTGCACATTTAGCCAGTGTCAAGTAAGAGATATATTTATTAAGACATATAAATAACAGTATATGAGAATGAGTAGTGATAAAGATGATAAATGGTAAATGAGATGCTTGAGTCCTCAGTAAAGATGTGGGACTATACTGAGAGAGAACTCACATGGACTTCTTGAGAGAATTAGAAAAGTGATGTTACCCTGTTTTGTTTCAAATACCAACACTCATGTACGTTACAAACACTTAACGGTTAATAATCCACCGTTATTACACATAAATGTTCAAAATATCACAAATATTAGAAAATAAAACAAAACTGCAGACATGACGCTTCACTTTCCCGACAAGAACGGACGTCATTTAGCGTTTAAAGACTGTGATAACTGGTTCCGCGGTCCGAATGCAACTTCTTGAAACATGATATAGCAAGCTAGGAGTGTTATTTTTTATTAGTGGCATAACATTAATCACGTAATTTACTTTCAAATAAAATACGATTGGGCGTTCTTGGGACACAGAACCTTGTCATCTTCTTATCGCAGCAAGCTCCCGCTCTAGCGAAGTGGCGCCCCGAGATTTTGTGACGTTCACAAGTGCTTCGGTATAAAGCTAAGCTTAATTAAATGATGAATTTTGAGATATCTCAATTTATGACCCCGTGAGTTCCAAACAGGACTTTAGTATGACTTTAGAACACGAAAACAAGTGTAAAATTGTTGGAAGAAAACTATTTTTCTTTCCTTTAAATATTTTGCTTAGCTACAGCTGATTATTCCATCGTTCAATATAATAAATGTTATGTACACCGTAATTGTTAAGTATATCAGATGTAAGGCCATTAAAAAAATATATGTTTTTATAATGTGGTTGTGCTATATAAATAAATAACTGAAGTTAAGCAAGTTCAGGTGTAAGCATATTTTATTTTATTTTGTAAGCATATTGAATATTGAATTGAATATTTTCTGCTTATCCCTTCGGGGAAACAGGCGTGATATTATGTATGCATAAATTTTTTTTAAGCAAATCTGAAGGACAAACTGATAAACGTTGCGAGATCATGTTGGATGCATGCATGCGGCATGCAATCGGTCACATTGAAGTTTGGAGCCTAAGTTCAATAATGGTTGTCCTTTGAGCTCCGACTATGTCCAGCAGCAGACGTCCTTAGGCTGATGATGTTGATGATGATTGTATGGCAATGGTTGATTAAATGTTTTTTTTATATTTCAGGAGTGACGACTCATACCGATGCATGGTGATAAACGAGAAACACAAATACGTGATGCAGTACAAAGAGAGTAAGTACTTTGACATCTATTTTACTGACGATATTATGATACCGTTAGTTTATCAACTAGCCATTTTTGGTTCAGGCCCGATTGCGCAAACTGCTGTTTTAGGTCAAATGTCTATGGCTTCATCCAAATCTGTGAAATTACTTTCGTTTAAGTCCACACTTAATGCGTTTAACTCTCGTGCAAGTGACCCTAAGAGTAGCCCTTAGAGTTAGACCTTAGTCTAGCTGTTTAATGTAAGAGCCCTCGAATTTCAGACCATCGTATCAAAAGCTGAAAGTTTCTTTGGCTCCGCACTGTGGTTCAAACGCGGTGTTTCCGATAACTCGATAGTTAGATAGTTGAACATATTATTGCACATGTTACTAAATGACGATGTTATGCTTTTCTCAAATTATATAAGTACTTGGAGAAATTATATTTTTATACCTGTTCTTGGACACTTGTTAAGCGTCGAAGTTTTTGGTCCTTCGTGCCGGATACCTTGTCGAAATTTATCTGAACTTTATAGAGCTTCCGCTAAATAAGCAGTTAGGACTAGAAGTTAGAAGAGAGATATATTAAAAAATAAATGCTTTGATACTTTTAGTCCAAGTTATACTTAGTCTAAACAACACAATATAACAATTTTAATGATATATAATCATGAATCTTAGACTCGATTTGATCAAAAGATGCCACACTTGGCACAGCACAGACTGAGATTCAGATCTTGGGCCACCATAAATAGACAAACCTACATTTAAATATTTATGTACTAGTGCTGCAAGTGGTGCACCGGTATGTATGTATAATGTATTTATTCAAATACTTCACTAGTAAATAGTGTTCCTTGTATAATTTCCAGGCCCCAACTGGTCCAAGGACTCCTTGGCGTCAATATGCGAGCAGATCAGCGGCGATGCCCCTCTGTACTCCATGTTCCGCAAGGAGCCTCGTCCTGTACCACAAGCATGCCCCTTCCACCCTGCGCCGTTCACCTTCACTTATAACAGGTATTTAATAATTATTCGTTGAACTCTCGCCTGCCTCTTTTTTTAGTTCTTTATAATAACATTAAAACAGTACCCAATGAGACCGCTAACAAAATAGAAGCAAACAATACAATGGAGATCTACAATTACTCACGTGCTGTGTGGTACCTGCCTAGAATAGAGCCACCCTCTCTCATCTCACGGGGAGTCGTAAGAGTCGACGAAGAGAAATCCTACCGGATGATGGGCAGCAGCGTCACCCTGCGTACTGGCTTGAACTGCGATCACCCGCCTGCCCAGCGTGCTGATTATATCCCCAATATAACGAATGTAATCTATTGGAGAGGCTAATGTTCAGCAGTGGACTTTATAAGGCTGATATGATTCCTCTTTTTTTTAAAAAGGAGCTGCCGAGAGTAAGTTCAATAAGGTGAATCGTTTTTTTTTATTTAATGGGACTCGACATAATCACCACATCCTACCTGATGATAAACAGTCGCTGCAGGCAAAGAAAATGAAGGCGTTATGTGGAATAAGCATAGTAACAAGCGACGACCAGTATAAAGGCTGAGCAACAGAGGTGCCTGAAAGATTTTCAATGCCGAATTGGCTTACAGAAGATCGTCTTAAAATAAAGTCTTATATCAATATAGACTGAAATGAAAGTCAGTATGAAGATGGTTTCCAAGAACAGAACGTTTAATGCGGGTGAGGATACTGGGTCAGCATGTTGGATGAATCTCTCTCACCTAAAGGGGCCGGCCTTGTTTAGTAATGTCAAAAAAGTCTAAAGTCAAAAATTATTTATTTCAAAAACTATTATACACAATCACATATAAAAAAAAACAATCGAAATATTATTACACTAAAATCACGAAGCTTAGATTTACTTACATGCAACAAAACAATTTAAAAACAAAAAATAATTAAGTGTAAGTGAATCTAAGTGCCAGTTCCGAGCCACCGCTCTGTAAGAAGAACTGGCAAGAAACTCAAAGGCTCTGCTCTCTTAAATATATCTAGTGGTTTGGTACTTGAATTACAATCTTCATTTGTCTGTGAAGCTATACAATGCAATATAATATAACAATAACAATATTCTATAATAATAAGTAATAGGATGTTAAGTCTAAGATCCTTTGTACCAAATGAAGCAATTAAGATTTATTATTATAACAATATTAATAAACTATTTGAAGAAGAGATTATGATTCTTTCTAGTCTTTATGAAGATTGTGAAGATTGAGGTGTGTGTTTGTCACTCGGACTAAGATCGAAAATGTCAGCTTATAAAACCTTTGTGTGTTCATTTCCAGGGGAGCTGGTGATTGTGCCAACCCGCCGTCTCGCGCTGAGGCCTGCACCGACGACTCTAGGCTCCTGCTGAGATACATGGCGTGCCCTGATGTACCGGGAACGGAGAGCAATGGTATGCAGAAGTCAATGTAAACTATACAACGGAGTAGCAGTCTATTTTCCAACATTTGACATCAAAATACATAATAGAAACATTACAATCCGAGGAATGTACAGCAATCGACATATTTATAATGAAAGGGTTTTATAATTCAATCATATTATTAGGAAGCTTATGGGAAAGGTCTGTGTTTAGTATAAGTTGTAGGGCTGATGATAATGATGGATACGCTAATCGTTTATATATATACTTATAAAACTTTAATGACATAAAATAAAACAATTAATTAATATTTTCCAGTGGAAGAGCTGCTCTGCCTGGCGACCTGGAAGGAGGGTTCCACCAGATACATGGTGGGGCAGATCTCGCAGGTCCAGCGCCGAAACTCCATTGCTTCTGACGAAGATACTTACAGGTGAGGAAGTAGTATTTGTAATTAGTCCTAACGTAAATACAAAAAAATACAATAAGTAATTTAGGAGTAGTAATTTTAAGTACAAATTTTATTAAAATTCAATTTTTTGTTAATTTGACACGTCATAATGGCGTCGGAATTGTATGCAGTCCAGAAAGTTCGCTCGTAGCATAAAACAAGCGGCACCCACTTATGGCGGACTGCATTAATTCCGTTACAGGCCCGCTTAAAAAACCAAACAAATGGGCCGAACATGCGCACATATGCCCATCGGGCACTATGCTGATTCCTTGTGTAAAACGAATGATCGAGTTTAAGTGCTGTAGAACGTACGTACGTATACGCAACGATGCAAGGACGCACGAACGCACCCACGCACACCTGCTTACTGTGAAAAATATTCCTCAAACTATCAAGCATCTTAAGGGTGTATACGGCTCCTACCGAGACCTAAGGAGCCCAAGCCAACCTCACCTGCAAGTGGTGCACCTGCCGATCAACGGACGAGGCTCTGGCGAACATAAAAGTGCCCGGAAAGCGGCAATACGCTCGCCTATTACGTGGGACCAACAATATAAATGGCGAAGTGTGGGCGTATAGTATGCCTCTGCCTACCCCTTCGGGAAAACAGGCGTGATATTATGTATGTATGTATCAAGCATCTTCTCATATCCACACATTTTGCTATATATTCCAATTACTTCACGTTCCATGTTTCTCTGTACAGATGCTTCATCTACAAAGGGCAGCACACAGACCGCGGAGCCACCTACAGCATCGCGCAATCCGGAGACGCGTCTTGCAACGGCGTCTCTTCCCCCACCGACGGCAGCCGCATTATGAGGCTTACTAACAGTAAGTCAATTAGTACGATTCTAAGGAACGATCTCTTTGGTACAGAGAACCACTAGGTAGGTACCGGATTTAGGCTGCCTGTCCACTGAAGCGGGGAGAGGCAGCAGAGTGGAGAAACGGAGAAATATTATCCAATAGGAATCGCGGTCAGGAGAGGAGCGAAGATTTTATGAAATCTCATTGGTTAATATTTGTCCGTTTCTCCGCTCCGCATCCTCGTTCCGCTTCAGTGGAAAGGCATTCTTAGGCATAGCTGATCGCTTCAGCACTTTGTCTCTCTTAACTAGAAGACAATTTTAATAAGTTACAACCTTAATATTTAAAACAAATTTTTGGTGCGACATAGTACTATGGTCCAGCTATTTTTAAGGCCAATTGTACCACCACATTGCCGGAGATTCTACCGTCAAATAGTACTGCTCTATGCGATACTGTGTTTCGGTTAGAAAAGTGTATCGTTAGTGAAACTATCGATGCTGTGCTATATAACGCGTAATAAGAACTATTTTAGCAGCAGCGAGATATAACTTTTCCAATATACAAACTCCTTGCTTCATGTGCGATATGTATTATATAGTTTTTGTATTTGATATGTGCGATATATCAGAAAATGTTACAACATTGTGCTTCTTGCTCTGCGCGATTTAACGTAATACTAAATACTATTCGCTGTGCATGATATTAATTCTTCAACCTACATGTTTCTTGCTGTGCTTGATTTTCTGTGATGCAAGCTATAAGTACATTGGTGTAGGCGAAATCACTTAATTTTACTTTCTTATGTCTCCTGCCATTTGCGATGTGACGTCCTACAACTTACAAGTTACTTGCCGTGCTCAATATATCGTGACACAAGTTTTACTCTAAATGCGAACTAACTAGCCGTTCTTTTTACTTACAGACCGGACACTATTTTCTAATGTTATTTTGCAATTCCCCAAATTTAATATATAGAAATAGTTAAGACTCCTATTCTTCTGGTTTAAAAGTAAAAGTAAAAAGTTCTTTATTTCATAAACTATCACATACATAGCACTTAAAAACGTCAAAACAAAAAATAAATTAAATATTACTTCACTGAAATCACGAAGCTTAGATTCACTTACATGCAAATAAATAAAATTAGGTGTAAGTGAATCTAAGTGCCAGTTTAATACGGGTTTAATACGAGTATTATAGAAATAAATGAACTAAATCATACAGGAACTCTTTAACTGGTATTTCTGGAATGTTCTATTGAAAAGTAAAATATAACAGAGGAGAAAGTTAGCAGGGCACCTATAGTAAGCACCGATCTTAGTTGTGCTTTGCCTTGTCATTCTGGCGGTTTTCATGCGAATACACTTCGACCCTTTATTCGATTTTCTTGCCCGTTCTTTTACGATCAAGCTCCCGCCCGCAGTGAATGGGCGCGCTAGTTTTTAAGTTTTGACGTTCATAAGAGCTCTTTTGAGCCAAACTTGAATAAATGAATTTGAATTTAGTGTAATTATTGTGCCAGCCCTTGCCTTTCACTCAACATCTCCAAATAAACTTGCCATAATTCTTATGACTGACTGAGAAAAGAGCCTTGTCTCTTGGCTGTGGGTAGGGCACCCCAACAAGACTCATTCAACAAACAGCCAGCGAGTCACAGTTATATACCAGGTGTTCCATAGACTTCTCTCCGTCTCCACATCTACCACGTAGCGATGATAGCGTTAGTCGCATCTTGTCTCAAGCATTTCTCCTTGGTTTTGACCAGAGTGCTAGGTTCAAACAGCGTGGCAAGCTTCACAATTCGTTACTAAACGTAAAATTTGCTTCCTGGCGAGATTTTCCTAAGAGATAACAACAGGAGGCTGTCCAAATCTTCGAATGTTCTGGGGAACTGGGAATATCCCTTGTGTTGCAACTGTGTATGGAAAGGTTTTTGTATGGAAATAACAATTTGATTAACATTCGCTGTGGATCAGACCACTGAAATCCATCCATCTTTGTTCTTGAGCCCGTTATGTTCCGGGGCCCCCTAACTCTTTCGAACAACCCTGCAATTACGGAAGTGCCGTAGGCTGCGGTGATCACTTGCTTAAATGGTTCAGAACGGGTCTTTTTATTTTTTTGGATGGAAAATCATCAAATTACATTTTCGGCGTTTAACTTGTTAATTTGTCGTTCATGTTTTCGCTGTGTGTAAAGTCTGGTAAGGCTTTGAGTGGTTTTGTTAGGATTTTCTCATTTGAGACCAAGGATATTATAATTCTAAATCTTAATGTGGCTTATTAAAATGACTAAATCGTGCTATCTAGTAAGCAGTCAATGCAAAAGATTAGTAAATTACACAGTGTCTTAAGCTCGATAACAAGCACACTCACTCATGACCAGCTTGCTTTTATGCCGTTTCACATTCTCAAATCATTTGTCGGCTCATTAGGTGCAATGTAGTTATTTGCGTCTATATCGAGTATATCTGAGCCAATTTTTTCTTATACATTAACGATCTGAAATGTTATTCCCTTCTTCTCTCAAACGAGAACCGCTTAAAATATAAAATACAGACCGAAATATGAATATTAACTCAAATTGGATTACAATGGACCGTCTTCACTGCCTATAAGTTAAAAATATCTACATATTACTTTACGCATATAGCCTACGTATGTGCGAGTATTGTGCAATTTAAGTTTTAGTGTTTATTTTATTCTGCATAGCTTATATAAATGTTAATTTTAAACACAATTTTGTATTCTTTTAAAAAAAAAACCTTCAGTGCTACAAAGACAGCACCAAATTAAAAATATCCCAAATTGTTTAGATAGAATCATGGTTGTTAAAAAGTGATAACGCCTTTGCAGCATTCAAACGAAATCTTTAATGATAATTTAATAAAATCTTTATTTTCATATATTTAACAAAATTGCGGATCTTAATTAGAACTAAGTGGTGATGCGAAAATATGAATGACATTTTAATACCACTTCCCGCCAGTAGATGTCGCTCAGTATAAGCATGAAGTGATACGCGTTTGGTAGTTTTCTGGTTTGCCGACAGATGGCTCTATGAAATATGTGGTTTGCTAAAGTATTAGACTTAGTAAGTATTGCAAGGTCTTGTATCTTATCCTCGATTTTAGTTATTTGTAGTACCTTTCTTCCATTAGACAGGTGGAATGTATAGGGAGAGTGAAAAGGAAAAGCTTGACAAATGGCATGTATTCTGCAGGTTAGGGAAAAAAATATAAGATTTTGTCAAATAAAACAAAAGTGGGAGTTTACTTTGCTATACGAAAATGAGTAAGCATACTTGTCATTGGGGTATCGTCTTGAAACTTGCACTGGTTGGTTTAGCTTGTATAAACTGTTATGCAGCAAAGTATTCATTCCAACTTTTTGTCTTCAATAACCTCACAGGTCATTTCGGTAACAAAGAAGGTTTTCTTCGCGAGACCTCTGGTCACATTATTAGAGAAAGGAGGAGGTACTTCCTTGTGGCTTCTTTCGGAATTATATCAGCTATCATCAATCATTATCATATAGGAGTTGCGTGTATAGTCCCTATTTGGAGAATAAACTTTCTTCAACAGTTTTTCATTAACGAAAATAATCTTGGTCTGGGGACCTACCGCCGAATTCGATGGATTACCGGTAATCCATCTAGATCAAACTTTGTTTACGTTCATTAATCCGTACCGGGGAATCTGCCGACAGCCACCTCTCATTCATGACCTTCAGTCCGTGACAGACCAATAGGTAAATGGAGAACGCCATTTTGTTTCGATTTCCATGAGTTCGGCGGTACGACAGAATCAATTCGAAATCCATTTGCCTTATAATCGATTGCCAATAAACTCGGCGGTAGGCCCCTGGTTATTCGCTTGTGTGAAGCCTAAACTATCTGCTTTAAAATCTTAATTTAAATGTATGTATTATGCTCGCTTCGTTTAAATACACCGTCACCGGTTATTAGATGAACTACCTAGAATAACATTTTAATAAAATTTATAACTTTAAAGTTACAACCGAAAACCGTACTACAATCTTTACAGCAAGCTCCAAGACGTTGTTTCGAACAAGAATAACTCTAATAGCAAGCCGCAGCTACATTATTAAACCACTTTCATTCCTACACCAATGTACTTATAGCTTAAAATACGCTGTGCAAAATTTTGCTGCTGTCCAGTAATTCCGAATCCTAGGCGTTTCCAATGTATTTATGACGCATTGTCCACAGCTGACGACGAACACGACCGCTGCCACTTCCCCTCATGGATAGTGGACCACCACAAGTGGTTCAGTCTGGATCACCAACGGCAGTATCACTTTACCACCAGAAATGCTACTCTCAAGGTATAGTTACATTTCTATATGAACCCGCAAATTTACTACTGTTAGTTTTAATGTAGTCTAGTAGTGCCTCCCACCCAATTGGCCGATGATCTGGTAAGGGTGGAAAGTCGGTCGATCCAGATCTCAAGATCGCTCCACATGAAAAGGTCGACCATTGGGGAGGTCTATGTTGAAGTGGACGTGGAAAGCCTAAGTGCTTAATGTCCAATGGGACAGAAATGGAGTGACCATCTCTACAAAAAATTTAGTTTATCTTCAGCAGTCGTCGAAAACCTAGTCCAGGGAAATATGAGCTATTTCAACAATTACTACTAATTGCATGTCTCTTTATGGTCATGGTATGATAAGCGGTTATATCGGGTTACCATGGAAGCACCAGATCAGCTGAATAGTATTTCGCATGCGATGCCTATCATTTTTCGAAGATGCTGAAGCTAGCAATTTTAGTGGTCATACTCCACTAAACCCAGTGCGGATTGGCGGAGGCAGGTGTATGGCGTCCTGCTGTTAGAATTTTTCATGCCGCCCAATCAGGCCTCTAACATGGCTTAACGACTACCACATTTAGTGGTAACCGGGACCAACGGCTTAACGTGCCTTCCAAAGCACGGAAGCGCTCGATATCAAATGCCACACAAACGGTCACCCATCCAAGGACTGACCTCTGTAAACTCTGCTTTACTTCGGTGATCGTTTCCAGCCACCGAGCACCGCGGAGCTACGAGCGCTTGCGAGCAAAGAGTTAAATAATTATATGTATATATTTTTAGATAATGAACGCGGATGGTTCGTTCGAGGAGAAGCGCCTCGTGTGCCACTCCATTCTGGAGCAGAAGGACAAGAAATACATCAAACTGGTTGCGCACGTCACCAGGGGGTGGTAAGAGATTAATAAGCAAAAATATTTTCAATTGTGAAATTACATCTGTTTAGGTATAATATATACGGTATATTATATACCTACAAAAATATAAATTTATCATACCTACATATAAACAGAACGAAAAAGATATTAATGTACAGTACAAGATTTGGTTAGCTAGGAGATGCTTAGTTATGATATTGTGGAATGCCAGTTTCTTGTTTTTATATCTACAAATAATAATAGAAAAAAAAGAAAAGAAAAGATTTTTTTTTAATTTATAAAATTATGTCAGCACGTTTGAGCCACACACGCATAAAAATAAAGATAGCCTGCCGTTAACTGCATGCTACTGTTTGAAAAAAAATTGTAAGCATTATAAAGTTTAAACCTTTTTTTTTCTTTTAAATAATGGCTTCGTGCGGTATGCACATTTAGCCAGTGTCAAGTAAGAGATATATTAATATCATTTAAATTATAGTAAATGAGAATGAGTGGTAAATGAGATCCCCTCCCCTAAACCCCTTGAGTCCTCAGTAAAAATACTACTTCTACTGACTACTACTACGGACTATACTGAGATCTCACATGGACTTCTTGAGATAATTTGAAAAGTGATGTTGCACTGTTTTTGTTCCATTTACCAACACTCATGTACGTTCACAAAACGGTTAATAATCCACCGTTATTACACATTAACGTTCGAAATATCACAATTTTTTGAAAATAAAACAAAACTGCAGACATGACGCTTCACTTTCCCGCCAAGAAGTCCAGTTTTAATCATTTCTGAATAGTTCATAAGTTTTTTTTAAAATTTGGATTCAGATTGAAAACCAGCGCTGGGTGCCTGGTATGTGCTGAGGCTGACACCCATTGCCACCACCTAACACTATATTTTTATGTGGTCTATGTATCTTGTTTTAGTTTTGTGTGGCCATAAATATCTTTTTATTTTATTAATATTTTTTGGTAATGTCTCTTGTTGTTATGATGTATAGAATGCGTAGCCTTTTAGCTTTCATCAGGTTCTTTTATTAACACACTGTATACAAGCCATTACGAAGCTGGTTTTATAACAATAATAAATAAATATTCTCTTACAATCAAACCAATTATTTAGTTACAAGATAAGTATCACTAAGAACTTGTGTTATGAATACTAAACAACGGATAAACTTACTTAAATACTTTTTTTTTGTAAATACATAATTAATATACATAGGGAAACACCCAGACCAGAACAAATATTCATGTACATGCACACAAAGATTTGTCCTGTGTGGGAATCGAACCCACGACCTCTGGAGTGAAGTGCAGGTATACTGACCTCCACGCCATATCGGTCGCCGATACTATAACAGTATCCTTACCTTCCAGTGAGTCCGGGCACATCTGCCTGTCACTGTTCCGGCGCGGGGCCGGCGTGCTGGAGATGCAGGCTGGAGACTCCCTCTGGGAAGTGGCTGATGAGGCCTGCAGCCAGCGGACCACGGCCCCATTCATCACACTAATCAGTAAGTGGCACTGTCATTATATCGATGTCTATTTAATATTACAATCATGAACTCAACCTACCGATACCGCTACCGCTACCGCTGCTTCGTACCGATTGCGCGTTCCTGTCTACGCGTAGTCGGGTTACGTTGTCCATGCGCACATTGAATACGCGAACAGCTCCTATACGGACCGCCCGCGACCTGAATGCGAGCTCGATCAATCCACAGCGCTACGCGGGCCTCATCTGACAATATTTTCATTATTCAAATTCAATGAACTTGTGTGTCTCTCCGTAATTCCGTCCAATTGTACCGTACACAAGCGTTATTTTGACGTGCGACCAAATACAAACCGACGGCGACACAATCACTTAAGTTTCGTAAAGCTCAGTCCTTAGTGGCATTTGATATTGAGCGTTTCCGTTCTTCGGAAGACACGCTATGCCGTTGGTTCTTAGCTATACTATATGTGCTAGTTGTGAAGGAAATTAAGAGGCTTTAAAAATTCTTACGACGCCAAATGCTTTCATTAGTAACATAATTTTTATGGCATTTCTACTGCTCATGCATACTATCTATCAATCGTGGATTATGACATTTTATTTTTATTTATTTATTTATTCATTCATAAAACTTACAACTATCTTTACAGGCACCAAACCTAATACGACAGAGTAGCTGAGCTTACAATACCTAAATATATGACTAAAAAGTTTCACATAATTCTTATCTACTACTCACTAAACTACAATGTAATGATAAAATTATGATATGTAATATTAACTGTTTCTTTTACAGCGACAACTCTAGTCCCGATGCGCTGTCCCATTCTAGGCAGATACAACGTAATCAATTCGCTCGCTGACAGGCGAAAGAGGAGGCAGCATAGTGCTATTGGTATGTTTCCTAGTCTTTCCTACTAACGTGCAATATATCGTTGCTTACATGCTAGTAGAGTACCCGGCACGTAAGTTGAACAAAAATGGCCTACAATCTTAGACAAATGAAGGAAAGGGACAGAAAGTGAGTAAACGTACGTACGAGCGTAACGTCGCCGCGTTGTCATAGTTACGCGCCAAATAACGCTTTATTTAGTTTTTGACGTGACAACGTCTTAAATTAGGTTGCGGCTGGGAGTCACTTATGAAAAAGTGTAACGCTCGGTAACGTTACGATGAGTCACCGAACGAGAGAGAGGCCCGGCGAATGCCTTGCGTCTCTCTCCCACTCAACTATGATCGGTCTGCCGCGCGCGCAGCACTAGAGAATTAGGCGCATTGAATCGGCACAACTATCGACTTGACTTTCGCAAGACACATTACAGCAGAAACACTTCCTTTCATTTCATATTTCTCCTATCATCGTCCTATCCTCAACAAAATCACTCAAATAGGAATTAGTTAAGTTTAAGTTTACATGTACAATGTTTTAGTAAACAAAATATATTTCTATAGTTAAAATTTGTGCAATTCTTATTTTCATTCAATTCCTTGTTCCTATTGTGCAATTTAATTATATTCATATCAATAAATATTCTACCGAGAAAAAGACGTTGTCACGTAAAATCTTCGCCCGTAAAAACGACTTTACAGGCAACCATTTTTATTTATTAACATATTTATATAAACAAGTTACAATGCTGATCAAAATGGTCGCTCAAAATCTAATAATAATCTTCAAACTTTCGAATATACTTATTTCATAAACCATTACATAGCACTTGAAAACATCAACATTTAATATAATAGGTTTTACTGCGAGTACAAACTCGCGCTAGGATAAACATTAGAGGGCTTATTACAAAACAAGGTCTGAAGTTAAACCACGGTTAAAACAAGTACTGTTACTGTCTTTATTTTATCAAATAAAAGTGACAGCACTAGTTTTAAACCTGGTTTAACTTTAGATTTTGCTTTGCAATAAGCTCCTAGGATTCTGTTCAGTGATTTAAAAACATAGGAATTTTAAGTTAAAATAAAATAAATAAAAAATTTATAAAATATACTTAATTGTCTTTAAGATCTACATGATCATTTAGATTCGTCAAACATTCAGACACAAAATTGAAATTCGATATGTTTTTTTAACAACAATAAAAGAGATATTAGCTGTACAATAATAAAGATATAAAAGCAAATGGGTTCTTTGTCAGAATTTGTCAAGGTTTGTCAGTTTATTTAGTTATATTTCCGACTTATAGCAGGTACTCAAATTTGGGTCTAATTGGCATAGATGGGAAGACATTAATGGATTGTCATGTTTTGATATTTAGTTATAACATGAAATTGTATAATAGAAGAATGCAGAGGTCAAGAGTAAGCGTCTGATATCGCGTTAGATTCATATTGATTTTAAGTGGTAAAAAATTAGTCTAATTAACAGTCTTATAATTTCATATTCAGGTGCCCTAGGAGCGGGCTCGCCGCCCCAGTGCGTGTCCGGCGAGTACTCGAGCGCTAGTTTCGGCTGCGGCGCCAACCAGGACACCATTGAGTTCTCTTCACCCTGCGATACTGCTGGTGAGTCATCATCATATCCTTGCATGATACCGGTTACCTTAGAGTTAAGCTTATGACCCAGGGTCCGCTTCCTTTTTTTTTTATTTACGTCGGTAACAAAATGCATTTACGCACTGTCTCCCGGCCAAAGGGGGACCGAGAGAGGTGTGTGGGACTCACCACCGGCAGACACGACGGCCAGCAGTAATACCCACTAGAAATCTTCCGATGACGCTCACCGCTTGTATAGAAAGAGCGCCTTCCACAGGTCCCTCTTAGTTTCCCCCCTGGTAGTCAGTACTAAGGGCACCCAGAGTCGCCAATCTCTGGGTGTTACCTTTTCCCTAGCGCCTCCTGCGCCCTACCGGGAGGTACTCAGCCCCCCCACCAAGACAAGGTGGAGACCGGTCGGGGAGGAGGGTCCGCTTCCTGGTTTAACCAAACCATTTCACTTACTGCTGGTGCTAGTAAATAAATAATTAAAATTCATGTATTCTTGTCGGGTAAACGTAAATTTAGGTTATATATTACGTCCTAATTTACTAAAAAAAGGTGCAAGTAGTTGCAGCCCAGAACTTTGATTTAGTAAAAAAAGTGTTTAAATGTATGCTTTTGGCTAAACTCTTTTAAGGAGTATTTCTTATTACTCTTGGTCAAAATTAGAGATGCATTCAAGGTTAAAAACTTTTTGTGCAGATTTAAATTGGCGGGATTATTTAAACCAAAATATACGTATACAATTATTTTTTTTTTAAATTTTAAACAAAAACGTATTGCCAGTATACTTAGTTTTGTTAAAGGGTAGACTGAACAAACTTTTGATCTTGACCGGAGGCATCTCGGACCAATTCTTTCCAAGAGAAATGGAGTGTCGACAAGACTTTTCATAACTTTGTAAAGAAAAACTTGATCTCTCTCAAACCTTCCATCACAGTCTAATATTTTTATGTATTAATGTGACACATCTTAATGACTACATCCTGCCTGATGGTTAGCAGTCGATTCAGACAAAAAAAAGCGCGTCATACAATAAGCACGGTACAAAGCGCATCCACTCATGACGGCCTGCTAAAATGCCATTTCACGCCCCGCTTAAAAGACCCGGGATCATAGGAAATAGGAAACACTTGAATTATACCTATGTGTGTTATCCCTCAGTGTACTCGTGCTTCGGAAGCTGGACATCTCGCGGCGTGGGGCTGCTGGTGGCGGCGCCGGCAGCCAGACCCTCGGCCCAGCACACCACCTTCTGCCTCATGTATTCGCCCACCAGCAACAACGGTCAGTCACCATGCAGTTCTTTAATTTTTTTACCATTTTTGTGACATTGTAGTCAGGTGCAGATTTTTCAGTAATATTGTAACCAGCTATATATTCCTTAAGTAATTTTTGACGTGACAACGTCTTATAAATTGGTTTGCCGGGTGACACTTCAAGAAACTGCGTTACGCTCCGCTCACGTTATGCGCTCACAATGAGAGCGAGTGAGAGGCACGCGTCCCTTCCACTCGGGCATGGTTAGCCCGCCTAAGAGCGAGAGAGACAGACATAAAAAAAAATTATTTTACCACTCAAAGTCGTTGTCACGTAAAACTTTCGCCCGTATACCGACTTTACAGGCAACCAATTTTTTCTTGTAAAATTGTAGCTTGGAACAGATATATCCAGTAAAAACATTTTTTATGTTTTTTTTTGCAACTTAAAGTGAATAAATACTTTTCTTTCTAAAATTTGCTCGTAAAACTAGTTGGATACAGAATTACCTAATAAAATTGTTGCCAGCTACTGATTTATCTAGTATAATTACAAGTACAGTTGTTTTTTTACTAAAACTGAAGCCATTTGCAGTTATTGCTGTGTTTGTGACTTTAGTGCAATAATATAATAATTAAATAAATACATATTTACCGCAGCATCTGACGGCGCTCTCTCGCTAAGTTTCGTGGCGCGTGCTTGCGATCGAAGCGTGCGTCCCGGCGTGGGCGGCGAACGCGCTTACAACCTTACTCTCAACGGTTAGTAACACATACTAGATTACCACTCTTAATGTATACACGTTTCAGTATATACAGGATGTAAAAAGACTTTCATCAAAGCCAAATGCTATGCGTTCTACACATCAAAACAAGAGACATTGCGAAACAATTTACATTTTTAGTGTTAAAAAACTGTAAATAGTAGCAGTCAATTCAAAATAAAAACCCGCTTGTCGACCATATGCCAACAACGTATTCTTTCGTACTTTGGCCACATAGCGCGCAGAAGCGATGAAAGCCGGGAAAAACTGATTGTCGTTGGAAACACAGAAGGCAAACGATCGCGTGGTCGTGCACCAACCAGATGGAACGATCACAAGTGAAAGACTCATCGTCCTCCAAATTCTACGCGGTCGTGAAAGACGCGCTGGATCGAAACCGGTGGAAGCAGATCATCCGCTCCATATATTACTCCGATGCTAACCACGATCCTCAGACATGAGGGACCGACTATAGGAGAGTAGCATACAATGAAATGCGCGCAACAGACCGCATTTCTGTTTGTCCCAATCGCTCTGACGCTATTTTATGATCAAAAAATACAAGATATATGGTATAAAATTTGTTTTTAAAAAAATCATGAAAACATTTTCCTGACTTACCTACAATAAGTAATAACAATTATAAGACTATTGGTAATCTGCTGATAACATTGACTATACCTGAATAGTCTCCAAGTCTATGGTATCTATCGGCTTTGATCAGGGTCTTATTACAACCCGTATGTTGTATGTTACACGTAAACAATAGTATGTTACAAAAAATACATCGACGTTACAACTAAAACTAATATCATCATCATTATCCTAGCATTATCCCGGTTGCCCCAGGGCCTGCTCCCTGGGGGCCTACCGCTGAATTTGATGGATTACCGGTAATCCATCTAGATCAAACTTTGTTTACGTTCATTAATCCGTACCGGGGACTCTGCCGACAGCCACCTCTCATTCATGACCTTCAGTCCGTGACAGACCAATAGGTAAATGGAGAACGCCATTTTGTTTCGATTACCATGAGTTCGGCGGTACGACAGAATCAATTCGAAATCCATTTTGCCTTATAATCGATTGCCATTGAACTCGGCGGTAGGCCCCCTGGTCCAACCAGATATTGGCTGAATTTCAGCTATGACATTAATATGTTACTCAAAATTCATCGGCATTATTCCGAATACATCTATGTAACACGAAATAGATAACATAAGTCATCTGTGTTACACGTAAACACCTACATGTTACATAAAATAAATCAACGTGATATTTGAAATAAAAATACGTTAATCTAAACAAAGCCACGTTATTTTAAAAAAAGGCTCGTTACTCGTTATAATATATCTTAATTACACCAAATACAATACATCATACTTTTCTTTTACATTGAACACAATTATGTTACACTTAAGAAATCCACGTCGCCTGATTTACCTTGCACATGGTTTTCTATCAATGTGAATATATTTTTAAGGTCGCGTTGTCGCCGCGTATTCGCGGTTGCGTGCAATTTATACTATAATAATTTTCAGTAAAAAATCACTGACAATTTAGCATTCCATCGCGACAGTTTTATTTATCATATATTAACGGACCATATCTTTATCAAACTTCTATTAAATATAAGCAGGCTTAAGCATTAACACTTACACACGTTACACCATAGAACCAACAGACTACAATGTAATGATTTATTCTAAAGATCAATGTGTACGATTCTACAATATAATCCCAAGCAATATACAGAAATTAAGCCTAAATAAATTTAAATTAACAATTAAACGCAAGCTATCTTCAAAGGGATACTATTCTATCAAAGACTATATGGCAGATAAAAATGCAAAAAAAATGGGATTAAACTGCCGTTTCATACAGGCTGTTCTAATATGAATGACTTAGAACATGAATATTGTTAATGTTATATTAAATTGCATTATATAGCTTCACAGACAAATGAATATTGTAACTAACCAATTGATAATTTAAAAGAGCATAGCCTGTGAGTTTCTTGCTAGTTCTTCTTACAGAGAAGTGGCTCGGAACTGGCACTTAGATTCACTTACACTTACATATTTTTTGTTTTTTAATTGTTTTGTTGCATGTAAGTGAATCTAAGCTTCGTGATTTCAGTGTAATCATATTTTGTTTGTTTTTGTATTTATATTAAATTTTGACGTTTTCGAGTACTACGTATCTAATAGTTTATGGAATAAAAAGATTTGAACTTCCTCTTTAATTCTGTTTTAAAATATTATATTTGAGCCAATGACCAAAGGGAGCAGATCCTGGGCCCCTAGCTTCAGTGTCTAGGACAACCGGGATAATGCCAAGGTATGAGGATGAACTAGTACTTATGCCTTGTATTTGATCTCCAGGCACATGTGAACAGAGCAGCAAATACAACAGCGGATCCCCTCGCGTGACGGCCACCTCCCTGGTGCTGGTGGCATTGGTGATGGCGAGATGATGCAATTAAAGCACTGCGGCGTTGGGTTCTTGCGGGAATGGTGGTTTTACTACTCTGTGGTTCAGCGGCTTCTTTAAAGTTTGCCTATTTTGTCATAAGTATGTTTTTTAAACCTTTGACGGGCAGGGCTGGTCAACATTTTTCATTTTGTTCGTTTCATTTTTATATGTATTCATTCGTCTAACCGCTTATAAGTTTGTCTTTACGTGATTTATTTTTGGATTTATATGCGGACATAGTTTTTAATTTATACCGGTTTTTTTTTCATTGATTTGGCCTCATTTGTGTAACCCTTTATTTTTTATTTGCGTTTTTTTATTTTTAGTATATATATGAGTCATAAAATATTTAGCAACTCCGTAGGTGTGATGGGCGTCATACCAGCAGTGTTGTGTATGATTATGGGGTTAAGTGCGAATCGCTTAAAAACAATTTTCCCAAAAAAAAAGCAATAACATTTTTTCAAAAAAAAAAATGTTATTGCTTTTTTTTTGTCACAAATACTTAAACTTGGCTTAACAAACGTGTAATGATTACCAGGACCAAAGTTTTGGCATACCTTCCGAAGCACGGAACCGGATGTCAATTACAGCACAAACGCCCACCCACCAAAAAAGAGACCTCCATAAACTCTACTTACCTTCGGTGATCGATTCAAAAGTCATTTATATTAAAGTTAAGGTCTTTAAAATAAGCTACTTTCATAATCAACATTGACATTGAATCATCTATTGACATTTTAATTTTCTTTTATGTAACCCAATTTTGTAACAACTTCCGCGAAATAACAAAGGTTTTCTTTAAGTACTTAAAATTTACATTTTATCTTGTCAGTCCATTAAAGTCCCACTACTGACCCACCATTTACACACTAAGTAAAGGTTTTTAATACAATTCCAATACACAATGCCCCTTCTCATAAACCAATGTGAGAGATCTTAAATGCGATATTGTTATTGCTAGGTTCAGGTATCACTCAAAATCAGTATCGATAGCAGATATAACTTTTTACCAATAAATTTAACAGCATTTAATGACAAAATATTTCGTTTTAACCACTGACGAACCTGAAAACTCACACCATTCTTGTAAACGAACCACAACTAAAAATTGTTAGGTAAATTTATGTATTTGATAAAATTAAAAATTAGAAATTGCTTTTATTGTGATAAATTTGCATGCATTATGTATAAACATCAAAATTGTTAGCACGCGAATGAAAGAGTGCGTAGGAACGGTCTTTAATAGTAGTTTTGATACATTTTGTAGTAAAATTGTAATTTTTCCTATTTATGATTAATTAATTACACCAGTGAGATTTACCCTTAATTCCAACAAAACTAATTCAACGAACCAATTAAAATTTTCTTCATCATTTAAAACCTTTTTATTTTAATTTGGTAGACTTTAATTTATGTCAAATTTTGAAATACTTCCAGTGAGATTTTGGCAGCTTCTATTTTATTTAGTACAAATTTTTATTTAAATAATACCTTTTTGATACATTTTCTTCTTATTCCCTTGTTATTGCAAATATCTCTTGTATATTTAAAGCTATCGTTAAGCTATAATGAAAGCTAATTTTAAGTCTTTGCAAATGGATTGTCTTAATTTTAATCTGTGTTTTTGTCTATTTATCGATTGTTGTATAAATGGTCGAATATATAATTGATAAACCATGATTTTTAGGTTAGGTGACAACAAAAACAATGTTGATAAGAAACGAATAAAAAGTGATCATAAACATGTACATAAACATAAGAAGGTATAGAAACGGTGATGAATATAAAAATAATGTTACTTGCGTAATTTTAAAACTGTAAGTATTTTTTTCTATAGGATGTACGCATGAAACAGTCTCTGCCGCAATGTTCTTGGAAAAAAAAACACTTTTCATTGATGTATTGTACTATGGCGGAGATTTGAATTTGTACAATACGATATTTAAACAATATACATAAATATTATTTATAGAGAAAAAGCGCTTTTGAAGTATACATGAAAATTTGTACTGTATGCTAAAATATTATACAGAATTAAAAGTTAAGACTAAAGTTAATTAGATAGACATAAATGTAGACAAAATATGCTCAGCATCTTTCACTTTCGTTTCAATATACGTCCATGGATCGTTTTTTTTATGAAATAACTATAATTTATTTGTCTCTGTTGCGTCATTTTCAATAAAATATATTTGTAAGATAAATTATTTTTGCTGTACAAAAGACATTGGATTAATTAGCATGGAAAATGGGTGGTATTTTTTGACGCAATTTCAAAGTGGGTTTCTCGCTGATAAATAATTAAAATACAATGTCCCTCGTAGTTGAAGGGATCACGTCTGCGCCCCGCTCGCGTCCTTAGCTTACACTGACGAAAATCTACGTTCGTACTCATACGCGGCATATTTACGTACGCGTGTACTAAACGCTGACAATTACAATGTCAGAGAGTATACGAGGTATAGCATGACATATATCGATGGTAGCAATTAACAATGTCGTAAGTGAAAAGTCGTTTCTTTCGACAATATCATAAGTGATAAGTCGTTACTTTTCACTTACGACATTATTTAAAGTAACGAATTTTCACTTACGATATTGTTAATTGCTACCGTCGATATATATGGGACAAGGCTATGAATTAAAACAGTATATTCCATACCGAAAGTTTCACAGCTCCAAAATGTATACAGCGACGAGTTTCTGAAATACAGTGTGATGGAAATACATTTGTTGCGCATAAAATTCTCTCACGAGTATTTATAGCGTGATATTAACAAGCCAAAAAATACCGCCATTTTATCTTATGTCCTTTAATTACGTTAATGAAATAGAAAAATCAACTATTATCGCATCGCTGTCCTATAATGATAATTATTATTATGTAGGTATTGAATGTATATTTAAATTAACAGATTTTGTTTTCTTCCGTATTGGTTAAGAAGAGATTATCAATTGACCAATAGTAGTTTTTAAAAGTATAATTGCTCATAAAAAAATAGTTCGGAATTTTATTTGTGATAAAAAATTATTTCTAAGGTATATTTGAAGAAACGTAATTAAAGATATGTAAATATTCTAGATGAAGTTCCTGTGTGCCCATTTATTTGTTTTGTTTTTCCCTTTTTGTGATTGCTGGTGAAATTTTAGAAGAGGTTTACGGTTTATGGCACCTTACCACAAAACAACGTAATTAGAATACTATAGAGACATGAAACACTAAATTCCCGGAAGGTTGACCATTATTAACAAAAGTTTCCCAGAATAACAAACCTCTTCTCAAATATCTCTACAACCTATTTATTGATTAGTCCTGAGAATTGAACGATAATGCTTGCCTATGAAAATAACCTATTTGTTTTAAAACATTTATTGAAGGTAGCGCAAAAGACTATTGTACATAAATTTAGCTGAATAATTACATACAAGTCATATTTTATAAGTGTAAACGCATTTTAATACATGACGAAAGTATTAATTTTAAAATTAACAAAATGATAATAAATAGATTTAGTTTTATAAAAAAAGGACACTATCATATTTTACTAGAAATACATCACATCACATCATTTCATAGACATTACAATTTCAGAAACTGATCATGGCAATACATTTCCAAATTGACGCCTGTCACTGTCAAATCATTTGCAATGGAAAATGGCTGTTAGATTTAAGAATCTACGCATCAAAGAAAGTACGGATTGCCTCGTAATAGTGTATAATAGTCAGTTCAAAACTGTCTTTTATTTACAAGTTATGAAGGTGCGTCCGGAATTCAAGCGGTAAGGTATACAGTGTGGTAGACTATACAAGCTCCACTTAGTTTGTCGGGATGTTATTGATATTTTTTTTTACCTACAGTAACTAAAGTCATTCAATAATTTTTGTTTTCTCATTTGTATTCATAGAATTTCATTTAAAAACTATCCCTGTCGAATGGAAAGCTAATATAAGCGAATATGCCTTATTTTGGTGGGATTAAGATTTATGTTGCAAGCGAAAAGCGTTAGGTAATTATTCAAATACATGTAATAAAATTCTATGTAATTGGTGTTTCGAGTTGTATTTCTAATAAAATAATCTTAAACTCAATAACTCACTCAAATTCAGATATATATAAAATAAAATAAAAGAAAATAAATAATTTGAAATTGATTAAAATTGTTAAGTGCACGAATTTTATAAGTAATTCACAATTTAGTTGTGACGTATGTTGCTAGGTTACGAAATAACAGTACTGTCATATAAAAGAAAACGTGAAATTAAATACTTAATACATCTCTTTGCATTAAATATTGGTTTAATTACACAAACGCCTTCTAAAGACTATCACATTTGTGGCGTCTGTTAAATACGTTAAACGTACGCATTATAGAAGAGAGTTCACATTTATAGCTGATAAAGTTTTGGCTATTAAAAAAACTGAAGACGCCGGTAATACTGGGTAGCTATCATACCATTCAATTCAATCTACTGGGACTGAGTTGATAGCGGTGACGCGGGCTAGTAGGCTTTGTGGTGTTAGCTATCCTATTGAATCGCTAGATATGCCTAACTGTGACGTATATTATTTGTCTGATTCTACTGTCGTACTAACATGGATAAAATGTGACGGACCATGGAGCGTGTTCCTATCCAACCGAGTAAAGCAAATTAAAATTTTGACAATGTTTTTCGAGAATGGCTACAAATAAACGTAATCGAAGAGGCACCTGACCAGACCGTTCAAGGTCGCTTTTGGCACATCATGCGGTCTTTAAAGATTCCAGCCTCGTTGTGATATTTATTTTCCATGACTAGCAAGATCGCCTAAGCTTCTCACAACTCCAGTTCGTCTTTCCGGAGCTAGTGTTATATGAAGTAAAGGAGCATGATCGTTCTGTGAAATGCTTTGTGTCATTTCTTTTAAGTTTGTGTCCCCTGTGTGACACTCTTTTTTGCGACGGATGCTCTGACCCTGAATCTCGTCACGCCTGTTCGTACTTCGTCGAAGAAAGCCTTAGCGTCATCAACTATACTATTGGTGTAGCAATCATAAAATCCAATTCAATCCTCTGGGACTTCGATGTTTCTACCACTGACTGTATTGAGACTTCAATTCTTCCTACCCTTACAATGTAGGATTTATATTTCTGATGACCAGCATTGTCGTTTTCTTCCTTTCGGAGGCACGTAAAAACAGTCATCAGGACTCCCGATAGTTCGTCTGAGAGGTCCAGTTCCATAATTCTTTTGGTGAAATCCTCCTGCATTGTATTAACTTCATCTGCACTTAATTTTGGAAAAGCTTTATGAAACAACTAGAAAAATAATGGATTTTTTTTGGCTCCGGCTGCGTGTTTGTGGCTAGGGTTCTATGAGCGGATGGTCGGATTTCCCAAGCAAATCCTACGTGAAGTGTTAGGAAAGGCATCCATCAGCCTTACAGAGCTACAAACGATGCTATGTGACTGCGAAGCGGTTATTAACCGCAGACCTCTCACATATGTAGGTGTTCAAACAGAGATCCAACCGTTGAGTCTGTCAATGTTTATTCAGCCATTGTCGACCCATCTTCTGACTGATTCTGATGAAGTCGATAAGAAATCTGTAAATATTCGGTATACAGATTTCTTATCGACTTCATCAAAATCGTTATTGTCAACATTTTTGTGAGAATCTGCGGAAACGTTAGAGTGCAAAAACGTGAGCGTATAAAACAGGCACCACTTAAAGTTAGAGATATTGTCTTGGTAGAGACTGAAGGTAAGCGTGTGACTAGGCTATTAACAATCGTCGAAGAAGTATGCCCTGGCGCCGATGGCGTCGTTAGAGTAGTGCGAGTGCGATCTTCTGCGGGAATTATGGTAAGACCTGTCCAACGCGTGTTTAATTTGGAAGTACATGACAGCCCATTAGTTGACAGACAATGTGAAAACGAATTGACTGACCATACGGACACTACCGAGCAAAATAACGCGCGGTTAAGGCGAGCCGGGAAGCTGCTTCGGCACCTTTTCGACTAATGTAATAAGTTTGATGCTTAATTACGAAATAACAGTACTGTCATATAAAAGAAAACGTGAAAATATATAATACATCTCTTCGCATTAAATATTGTTTATATTACACAAACGCCTTCTACCTACATCAAGACTACCACATTAGTGTTTAAGAATGCTTTTTCGTTTCATTTGTCGTTAATACGAGTTATATAAGTGTCTACACATTGTGAATAAGCACTTACGATTTGTGTATAAAAATATATTTATAATTAATACTCGAAAATTTACCTGCTTGTAAATATTGAATTTTCTTTCGGCTCAAAAATATTTTTTTTGTGAATAATCTTTTTTTTTAAATCTTATCCGATACTCTGTTGTCTTTGGCGTTCTTATTTGTAAAACAATTGGTCATGGCATCAAATACGATTAACTAATAATGTGTAAGCCTATTATTATATTTTGATTACTGAAATATATTTGAAAATCAACTGTTGTTTTATTTCAAGGTGTGTAGTCCTAGAATTCCTCCCTTGCATATGTTGCTTCCTCCAATTCAGAATGTTACTTACCATTATTTTATCTTAGCATTTTTTATTTTAATATACATGATATTAAAAGGTATATATTGATATTAAAATATATATTATCGTGACTAATCCATAAAGTTACTCATTCAATATCAGGAGAGAAACGAATTTTAGGCTGTTAGACCACTGCGCCACTTGTCGTGGGGCGCAGATTTTAATGTATAGTAAATTCGCTTTATCAGTATTGCACCAAGAAAGTTTTCTATACGAACTGAGAAGCTTGTAAAATTAAATTCTGTGGCTAAGCAAATGTGGTGATATGGGCTAACCGCTGTACCAAGACGAAACGAAAAGCTTACTTCAATTTAATTATATTATACTTATATTTCGCTCTAGTCGCGGAATAAATGATGGTCTATAAATATCTGAGCGAAGCTCTCTTAAAGGCCTTTGAAGAATGAGTGGTATTCGCTCCCGCTGCACTGCTGAAAAATCGGTGTATATCGTCTCTTTAATCAATTTGACGAAAGTCAGGTTTCTATATATTGGTCAATGTTTAAGTCTAAAAGAATAGTTAAACTACCTAAAACAAAAAAAATATCATATGTCACTTGTTCTTTAACATAGTTATGTATTTAATATTTATCTTTATATGGCTTGCACCTAAATGTTAAGAATGAAATTCTTTGATTTTAGTAATGTAGAGATATGACATAGTAATATAGTTTTTTTTGGGAAACTTTGTTAAGAAAGCTATTACTTATGATACATTTGTAGAATCATTGATCTTTTTAATTAATAAATAAAATTAAAAAAAATATAAATATCTAGATTTTAGCTGCAAGTTATGAAACCCTTGTAATTTCTATTTTTGTCACTTTTCAATTGGAGTTTTCAAATTTACCGCTATCACCCGCTGTTGAGATTAATAAATATACTAAAATTGGGTAGTCTAGTTCATGATACCTTTTGTTACCGAGTTGTTACAAGATGATGTGTTTACCTTTTAAAAAAAATATTAAATGATTTTGTTTTATATAAAATAAGTTATAATTGACGTGTAAATAAAAATTAGATGAATATAATAAATAAAAACTTCTTGCTGTTAGCAAATACACAATTAGTTATTTAGACTTATTTAGAATTTTGTATTTGATGCCATTTTTTTATAATATTAAAAGTAAATTATATTAATTTTTTATTAATATTTATCTATATTTCCAACACCGAAATGTTCATTCAAATATGTATATTGAAAAATAAGAAAGTTACAGATTTTAGAGACAATACGCACCCCTTTTTCCATAGTGCGCTGGCTTACGATTTCGAGTCCTTATTTAGTGTTAGTAGTTAGTTTAGTGTACACTTCATCTTTACTGAGAACTCAAGGGGCTTAGCACACTTGACACTGGCTAAATGTGCTAAACGCACGAAGCCATTTTTTTAAAGGAAGAACACCCATACTTCTGTTTGTGACATGTCGGGGGAAAAATCCAACGAGTGTAGAAATTAGCACCACGTTTTTGGTGGAATAGTCGGATTGTCAAAACGAGAATATAAATGTTTCTTGACTAGCGCGCGAATACTGCTCAATGATATTTGGCGAAATTTGCGAGTTATTGCCTCTGCCAACCCCTTCGGGGAAATAGGCGTATGTACGTATTAAATCAAGAAACATTTATATTAGGATATCATTTGTTAAGAACGTAGTACTTTTCAACGCAAGGCTTGAACCTTAACCCCTTAACAGGCAAATCGCGTTGAAATTTTTCATTGGTTATCTACTTAAAGTTCATAGCATAGGGTTCAATTTACGGTGATTATTGAGCACTGCCTGCTGAAGGGTTAACCAACGAACTACAAGACTTCACAGGAACATTAAAAATAAAAAAACACAAAATATTTTCAAATTTTATAATTTTGTTATTAATTAACCAATAATTCCCTTAAGCAGTTACAGTTTAAATAGCATAGCATAGGTAGTATCCTTAGTAATAGACAAATGTACAGCGAATTGCATCTCCGACACGATAACAAGCAAACCTATTCATTTCACTCTCGAACATTGTATTGAACGTTATTTTACAATTTAACGAACACAATCTTATTATAATCATTATTACCATTCATTCATTCAATATAATTAAATTAACCCAAGTAATATCAAAAAGGTAAAATTAAGTACATAGATTAAAAATATAACACAGACGTAACGCAATATACACGGAGTTTTTTTTAAAATAAATTACTTTATTTTTTGCTTTTTATATTAAGTATACAGTTATCATTTATTAAATCGTAGATGTATTTGTAAATAGTCATTATACACATTATTATTACAGTTTTTATGAGTAGCGAAGATATATGAAATCAATAAAATTACAAGTAGTTAATTGATAAAGAATAATTTTATTATTAAAAAAAATAATTGACTAGATTGAAAATAATAATGACAAATAATAATGTTCACTATTTAGCCAAATTCATATTTTACATAAACACTTCAATAATAGTTGATATCATTATTTATATCATCATTAGGTACGTTAGTTATACAATATGTTTTATATATTTATAAATCAATTTGGGGATAAAATAATGTATCATAATTAATGTGATATGTTAAAAATCAGGTCTACTCGATATAGCAATAAATTATACATTTTGTATTTGGTCAAAAAACATTTTGGTTCATTTGATACAATTTTCATAAATGTGAAATGGGATTATATAATATAATATATATATATATATACATTATATGTGTAAGTCAGTGACCTTGAGCTATTAAACATATATAGATAAATACGGCCCAATATGGGTGAATAAATTATAATATATGACGTGAATACTTACTTTTGACATAGTACATTCTTCTGTTTATCTTTGGACTACGGATACTTTGATTCGCGGTTACTATTAAACCAGCTGATTTTGTTTTAAAACTAGAAAGTTCCATACGCATGTCAGTTTTTGGTTGGGTTCTTCATTGAAGAGTATGGAATACGTATCAAAAGGATTCAGTACATTAAGGGTATGGATTTAAAGCAACAAATTCGGGTGGCCATACTTCGCCGGACATAAGTCGCGCAATATCGTCAGATGTGTTAAGCAAAATAGCCCCGCTTCAACTAGTGTATTCCTGAAAGGACCCAAAAACAAATCAGCTTATATTCAATCTTTAGTATAAGAATTAGTATTTGAATATAGTATCCCCTTCTTCATTATCCGCCTGCCTATAGTAATCCAGAAATGCTACTACATGACATTGCGGGATAATGTACAGTGAGTGCCTCTTGGCATAATAATAATTTTGTGTACATTACTGCATTTATATGCGTGTCCAAAGAAATGTACAAAGCTAGCCCCTCAATCTATACGAACACAATCTTTAAAAACACAAACAATACTTATTATTTTGCACAGAATTAGTATTCACAAATTATTAAATGAAGACATGTTATTATTGATCTATAGATATAAACAAAGCAAGCTAATTTGTGTCGTACTGTACGTACATAACAAACGAATTACCTTGCGTTTTATTTAGCGCACATGAAATTGTTTACATATACGATATAAATTCGTTTAATCAAAGAAAGGAATTAACTATAAATTATAATTACAGTAGGTACTAAATGAGATCTTAAATTATCATACATACATATAGGTCACCAGAATATTGGACATTTATAATTATTAAAAATAATTAATTTATTATATATTATAATTTATTTTTTAAACAGTTAGCAGTGAAAATACAAAAGTCTCACAAAACTATTTATATAGTTCGTCTGTGGAATGACAAAAGTATTTGCGGAGCTCTGGCGGATTAATAAACTTAAGGGGACGTCCATTAATTACGTAAGGTGTTTTTTTAAAGTTTTGGTGAGATGTGGCCGGACCCCCCCTCCCCTATTTTAGACTCACGTAATTAATGGACGTCCCCTAAGTGAGAATCAGGTTATACGAGAATCAAATCCAATTGGCGATGGCAAGTGCAATACTTGTTTGATTTAATGTGATGTTTCTCTTTTATGTGCAATAAAAGAAATATATATATGTTACCGGGTGGAAGGGAAGGCCGAAAAAGACTGAGGATTGAGTTTGTGAATATGAAGAAGAAGGGGTGAATGAGTGAGAAACGAGATGAGTGAAAGGAAATTACATGGTGTGCAAACTCCAGGTATAAGGGAAGCAAGACATGATAATGAACTATGCGTAACTAACTTAAGCGAGTACTAGTGATTCTTCATTGTTTGCAGTTTCGTTTTATTTTCTAAAATTTGTGATATTTCTAACATTAATGTGTAATAAATAACGGTGGAATATTAACCGTTAAGTGTTTGTGAATGTACATAAGTGTTGGTAAATCAAACAAAGCGGTGCAACATCACTTTTCATATTCTCTTAAGGAGTCCATGTGAGATCTCAATATAGTCCCACATCTTTACTAAGGACTGAAGGGGCTTAGGGGAGGGTATCTCATTTAGCATTTATCATCACTCATTCTCATTTACTATGAATTATATATTATTAATACATATATCACTTACTTGACACTGGCTAGATGTGCTAGGCGCACGAAGCCATTATTTAAAAGAAAAGAAAAAAAATCACTGGTGACATATACGTATGTACTTAGGAAAATAGTAGGGGTTACATAGAAACCAATGTAAATAATAGGTGAAACATACAAACATAACAAAACAGAACCTAGCACCTATTTAGCATGACTTTGGAGGAAATAGTACAAGTAGAAGAGTATGAAATTGTTTTTTTTCATAATAATAATTGTTGAAAATACTCATGTTTATATCACATTTTTCACTTGCATTAGTTGTAACGTATTAATGATATTTCAAATCATTTGTATTTGTTCTCAAATTGCAGATTAAAGTGAAATGTATTCAAAGTCACCTCAATAAAGACTCCTTCCAGACCTAGCCTTTGTGAAATACAGAATTATTGTTTGATGGTATAATTAAGGACCATTATTTGACAGATCTTGGCCACAACGAGTGAAAATTGACAGAACCTGTCACACTCACGTCAAGTATAGTAACAATAAATCTCATTGACAACAGCAAAAATTACTGTATAGTAACCATTACGATTGTAAATTTTTTTCAATACAAAATCTTCTACTCTAAAATATTTCCCTCCAAAATTATTTTCTTGCCAACATGGTATAGCTAACAATTTCATTTGGTATTAATAATACTATAAAATTAAGTTTTCTAATAACATTAACTTACATTTAAACAGAGAGCGAATTAAAAAAATATTCATTTAGCCCAAACAGTTGTCGGAGGCATTTGGTGAAATCCGTCGTTTTGTAAAACAGCTAGGTGGATTGTAATATACGAAGGGTATCACACAGTGTGTTTGTGTTGTTTTGTTTGGGTTTAGTAAATTGTGATGTTAGTTTTAGAACTCACACTATTATTGGATGCGTTAATTCAAATATTGACTTAGGATGGATTTGTCTACATATAGCACAAGTAATCTTGCGCCTTATTTTTAGACATTTAAGTTAATTATGAAATGGTTAATTTGTCTCAACGACGAAGTTCTGTATAGATTGCGGTCGCTCCAAATGGCTGCCTACCTCTGTGTATTAATTATGTCAGCTTCTGTATACCTACATATGTTATTCACCAAAAATATACATAAAGCCCTTGCTTTATCTTTAATTTTCAGTTCACAGTTTACCGCTCATTTTAATCCACAGATAAATGCTTAGGACGGCCAAATTTTGAATCCTATAAAACCAAAAAGTATTTTATTAATTGTAAAATTCACCTGGCTGTTTACAAAATAGGATCTAGTAATAATATCATTATGTGACGGCATAACACATCACTTATTAAAAACTTATCATCAGACCTACGGTATAAAAGCACATCACCAATTCTATACAAATTACCTATCTAATAATAAAGTAAAAACCGTTCCTATATTTTTGAATATGCAAGTGATATTAAAGATATTTAACAAAATTAATAACGGTATTAACCATTTTTTTATTTTATTAAAAAGCTTATGCACCTCTTACAAGGTTAAAGATTATATTCTATCACGACGACCCATTGCGGATTAGCGGAGGCAGGCCCTGAGGGCCTAATCTAATTTAACGAAAACGAAACTTTGTTATACCCATCCCTTTCACTCGATAATGATATACCTAGAGAGTGAAAGAGATAGGTATAACGACGTTTCGTTTTCGTTGAATTAGAGTACGCCCTTTGGTATTAGAATGTTTGGTACATTAAATTCGGTTGACGACTATTACATATAGTAGTTACTATGACTTAATATATAGATATCCTCCATATATATAGCTTAACTGCTACCGCATCACCGAAGACTTGAAGTGTCTTTTGAAATACTGAACCACTTCATATTCCCATAGATACTCCACATAAACCGTTACCCTATCAAAGAACTGACTGTTGTGAATACGTCAATAATTTTCAACAAACTTTTTTTCGGTGCCACTAGACCTTTGTGATTTTATATTATTAATTTGTGTGAAGTTTATGTCTTACACAAATATCCATATTTTTTTGGAAAACCTTGGATGGGTTAAAGTTGGCCTATGAAGAGGCGTGCAAATATATCGGCCAGGGTACGCATATTCATAAATTATTTATTGTGGCACATATGTAGTTTACAATGGTGTTACCTTTGTTTATTCAAATGGTTGTGACTTACTTACTTTTGAAGGCATTCAATAAAAAAAGAGCTTAGAGAAGTATATCGCTCGAAATCCATGAGACTAGATGGTCGAAAAATTAAGCAATAGAATTTTAATTAGCTAGACTTAGGGTATGCAGCGCTTTATCACATTTATGGTGCGCACGCCACTGTACGAGGGTAGAGAAGACACTAGAAACCTAACAAACTGAAGATCTTTAAATGTATCTAAAATATCACTTGCTTATTAAATTTCAAAAATTTCATTTTCTAGTTTTTCGCATTAACATGCTTAATTTAATGTTTTTTTTTTCTAAAAATATTATTAATATCATCATTATTAACTCATGTTTTTTAATACGCCCAACGCTACATTCTATTATAAAGATTATGAAATATGTTAAATAAATTATTTTACTTAATAAAATTATATAATTAACAACATAAAGGCACTAAAATTAAATTCGAAATAAATGAAATAATATGAAGATTTTATATTAAGTATTTGAGAGTTATATTTCATTTATTTAATGTATTAGAGTTGTTACATGGTGTACATATAAGAACATATGCAAATATGTTTCAAAAGAACACGATACAAATATATATATATAATTATTAATTATATATACATGAAAAAGTTTGAAAATTATAGTAAAGGGAAATCCAATTTTGTTTATCAAAGTTACCAATAGTCTATTTCCGTTACGAATAGTCTTTTAACGGATATCAATTGTGTGCGCATACGAGACCATATGATCATTCATACTATACAAAATAAATCACACATTTCAATACAATATTTACATTTTATAACGAATATTAACAAACGCGCTCAACGCAATATACAGTCAGGTTTTATTATACGGTTTCATTATTATCATAATAATAATATATAAAAATATCTACATTACGATTATAAAAATGAACATGCTATGTTCATTTCTGCAAAATTATAAAGTAAGCATTTAAAGCAGCTTTTCACACATAAATATCATTTATTCAAGTTTTAGATAAGATATATATAAATATTTTTAAAAGCTGAATACTATAAAAGTTAATTTATTTGCATTAACGCGGGCTTCTCGACTAATTTGGACGATTTTGCATTATGCATAGCTATGAGCTATTTATGTGCAACATACATAATATATATAATTATACTACTATTTGCTTGTACAATAGTTTGATTACGTCGCTTAGTTATATAAAATACATAATAATAAAAAATAAAAAAAAATTATAAAAAAATATATATGATAGTTATTCTGTCGAAAGGTTTAAGAAAGGGTGAATCTTTCTTTAAATTTTGATAATATATTAAATGCTAGTAAAATTATATTAAATTAAAAAACAAAATGATTTCTTCAATTAGTGTGTCAAAAATACACATAGGACGCAAAGCCAAGACCTATGTTTCAGTTCCTGAATAATCGATTCTGTGTATTAAATGTATCAATACTATAAGGTACTCATTAACATTGAGTGTATAATGTAACACAAATAGTAAATTTGAACAGTCATATTTCCTCAAAAAAATACGAATTGGAATTTTGTAACTTTGAAAATTCATATTTCCCCAAAAAAAAATACGAATTGCATTTTTGTAACTTTGAACATTCATATTTCCTTAAAATGATAAGAGTTGCAATTTTGTAACTTTGAACATTCATATTTCCTTAAAAAAATACGAATTGCAACTTTGAACCTTAACAATTTTTCGTAAAAAAATACATATAGGTATTGTACATATACATTTTGTCGTAACAAAATAGAACTCGTAATTTCAAACATTAGTTTCGCCTAAACGAATTATATACGGATCTAAATAAATAATCGTTTTGGCTTTGCGTTTGTGTCATTAACACCAATTATAAATACCATTGTAACGAAAAACTTGCCCCATATAACTTGATTTGTCCTTACATTTAATTAAGCTTATACTCGTTTTGACATAAATAAAGCTAATATTAAAAATACAAGCTATTATTTCATTATGCACATACATCCATACAATACTGGTTTATTTTTAATACATATTATTATTAATATTTTTTTTGCAAAAATACAACACACATTCGGTCATGCACATACACTGCATTTAGTCAGTACTTGCATAGCGTAATACTTTATATATATTTAATAATATGGCCGGTTTCTCGAGTGTTTCTCAACATTAAACACCTTTTAAGTTTAAATTTTATCCCTTTTTTAATATTACCAACACTGCAAGCTTATTAAATACAGCTACATACGTACTTACATATTTGTTTTATATGTTACGTCCTTTTAATAAAAAGTACATTTATTTAGTACAACGATTAGTACATATGCTCTTACACATTTTCTTTGAGTACTTTTGTTGTATGTTTATTATAATTTTACATCGACAGCTTTTTTAATTTCAAATTATATTTATAATTTAAAACAAAAATCTTTTGACACTTCAGGCATACTGGAAGCCAAAATTGTGTATGATAAAGACCTTTTTTTTCTTCTTTTTTTGGCGTATTTAATGCTTTATGTTCATAGTAGAGACATAGTTTTACATATTACAGACCCTGTGGGAGGAAGAAAGACACCAATTTCAGAATGTGTCAAAAATACTTCTATGAAGAGCAAGTTGCGATCCGGTATCATTTAGTCGTATACTATTTTAGAAACTTTACAATTGATCTATATCTTTCAGTTTATCTATGGAGGATAAATTTTGTTTTTAGTTTTTTAAAAGTTTGCTATCTTTGAAATAAAACATGTTTTTTTTATATATAAAATTATTTTTTTCACTGATCATACTTTTACGTCACAAATTGAGACTAAAGTCGTATACCTCAGACGACGATTAATGATTTATAAAAGCAAGACACTTTCATAAAAAACGTGCTTAATTTTTAATAACAAAATAAATAAAATGATTAAAAATCCTTTATCCGATTTCGCACCTAGATATTGATCGATTGATTGTAAATAAACGACATAGTAAGATTCAGATCACTATTTTTGACACACACTGTTAACAACTTCAACTTATAACACTTCAATCGAGGGCTTGAATTGTTTGACTCAATTAGGGCTGCCATCAGCTAAATTTCCGACGAAAAGCACGGCAAAAATCTAGAACATTTGGGGGACACCTCTATAAAAATATATTTTGCAACAAAATAAAAACATCGTCATAATAAATAATTGCTTGCAGGGATATAAATGCATTTTTGACTAAAATTTACTTCAATTTATCGTTGATCTTTAAAAAAATAAAAGATTTTTCCCTGACAAAAAAAAGGGTTCGGGTATTACCTGGACACTTTATTAAATCCCATACCGGACACCCCCGAACGCCCTTCAAACTAGGACAAAACCGGGGAATCCCGGACGGATGGCAGCCCTAGACTTAATCAACCACACATAAGGATATTTATACTGTTCAAGTCTTAATAATGGTATTATTCATCTATAACATCACTTAATCTCTATATATAACACTTAGATACACTGAAATGCTGTTTTTAATATATGGATAACAACTATGGATTACAAACCATTTTTTTGACAAGGACCTTAATACCTCAAAAGACTTCTATACTTGAATAGACTTCAATACCGAGGGATAAAAATCCTAAGTAAACTGGATTTTTGATATTGTAATATTTATCAATAGATCAATTACGTATCAGATAATCGATCATAGTTTGGACTAACTGATTTGACTCATTCGACCACATGTAACATTTATGTCCTTTAACCCTTTACCAGGCAGTGGTCACAACATGACCACCATAAACTGATCCTTATGCTCACTCAAGGTAACCTATTGAAAAATTGCAATGTGCTCTGCTCGCTAAAGGGTTAAGTGTTCATGTATGTATGACAGCGATTAAGGTGTTCAAAAGACAATTGACTAACGCGCGTTTGAAACTTTTCGTCCATCCCAGCTCTTGTTCACTGGCCACCTTTCACATCCCAAGGTGAGAGAAAACGACGACCGACATGGCGTGGAGGTCAGTATACCTACACTTCACTCCAGAGGTCGTGGGTTCGATTCCCACACAGGACAAATCTTTGTGTGCATGAACATGAATATTTGTTCTGGTCTGGGTATTTTCCTATGTATATTAAGTATGTATTTACGTTTATGTTTATCCGTTGTTGAAACGGATGCTCTAGATTTAAGCTTAGGGTCTGCTCACCACTGGTCTAAGCAGACTTGGCTGAATTTTTGTTATCCAATACATATAACGTCCCAATACCGTAAAATCTTAGTCCTCTACTGGTTATTATGCAGATATTAATGTATTTTAGAAATGTAACAGAATTAACATCTAGCTGTCTGTTTTATTGTCGCACAAAGTCGCAGTGAAATGGCGCATTTAGTTTTTAATTACGTTCTCAAGTATCTCAATGAGTCTCACTTTTATTAAAGTAACATCTAACTGAACAACGCGAAGTATTGTAGATTCTAATGCCGTGATACAAAAACAAAAAAGACAAGTCTTATATACCTGCGAGTTATTTGACGAAAAGCATGTGAAAAATTTCCTTGAGCACCTCAATTTTTACTCAACGAAATTTTTTCAAGCCAAACAGCCTTAGCCTTTATTCATTTATTTTTATAAAAAGATAAAGCCTAGAAGCGTCTTCATTTGTTTAAGTCGATGTCTAAGTCTTATTTATAAAATAAAAAAGGAATTCTCAGTGATATCTCTGTTTCATACAGTTTCATTTTACAACGCCTTACGGTAATCAAATGGCAATTATGACTAGGAGAGTGTTTGTACTCGTCGCCAAAGTAGGAGACAATTCCATTTAAACATTCTTTACAAAGTTACTATACAAAGCACTTAGCTATTCCTTTGCAATGTTTAAGTGGTAGCTTAACACGAAGCTATTAAAATGTTACCACGTAGTAACGTGACATATAAAATCGCTTTATGAGATAAAGACGATAATGGATGTGGTTTACAGCGATTTCTCTTATGACGTCATGACGTCCGTGCCGGGTCATGAATCTACAGAGGCTGTGGCCTGTCTCTGAGCGAGTTGTTTCTTCGGAGATCCCGCGGTGATCCTCGGCCTGCAATCGCCTCTCTACATTCTGAAGATGATCGTTTTGTGTTTGTACCTAGAAAATTTATTTTTTTAAACATTTCACACTGCGCTAGCTTAAACATAAGCGAGCATGTACAAAAATAAATAATACAAATATAAAAAAAAAATCACAGAACTATGTGCCCTCCAAGAAAATTAGAACTTTCTTGTACTTGTGCCAAAGAAATGTACGGCCTCGTACCTATGGGTTGTGGAATGAGCTCCCTGGCGAGGTATTCCTTAGAGATTATAGCATAGGTTTTGAAACATACACGTGAGAAGGGTCGGCTCTAGAGATTGGCTACGGTGACCTATGTTCATCAGGTTCGATGCATTTTTTTTATGAAACAGTTTGCAAAAAGGCAAGGTTTACCTGGTAGATCCCGTCCGCAGCTCATGATTTCATGGTCCAATGATGCAGACGCTGGTTCGGCTGGACGTCTTCTTGCACCTTGCTACAGTGATACCAAACAATACAGTATTATTTGGGGCGCATTAGACTATGGTAACGCTTATATTATAATAATTATTCAAAAATTCAAACAAACTACGGACACTTATTAACGTTGACCAACGTATTATGTAACAATATTATAGTATTATAAAGGTAAATTAAAATTTCGTTTTTATTGGTTAATTAAATTATTATATTACTCTGTATAGGAATAAAATCAACCGTTTCTATCAGGTGTACAGAGATATTATCAAGATCTAAGCAAAGTGCAACCTGCAAGTGTTGCACCTGCCGATCAACGGACGAGGCTCTGGCGAACATAACAGTTACCGGTAAGCGGCAATAGTCTCACCACCTATTAAGTGGAACTATCCATATAATTGGCGAAGAGTGGAAATTTGCCTCTGCCTACCCCTTCGGGGAAACCGGCGTATGTATGTATGTTTATATCAAATTGCACAGAAATGTTGTCCGTGAATATAGCTATCCTTAGTTTGGGTTTTACAAGGAAAGCCCTCTCATATCAACAAATGCTAAGATTTCGCATGATTAATGGAATACTGACTTAACTAAATATGCACATTTTTGGGAAATCTTAAAAGAAAGACTTGTTAAGAAGACTTATCCTACTTGTTGACGCATACAATTCAAGACCGATTAACTAAATTAATCATGCTCCTTATATTTTACACGTTTGAATAACATTTCTGAGATCTTAATAAAAATAAAAAGACTGATGTACGTAACTCAAATCTGACTTATCAACTTATAGGTCTATGTTCCATTAAGCATTCATAAAATCTGATTTCGTGTTATATGAAATCGCAACTATTGTACGCCCATGAGGCAGACCACAGCTAGATTTAAATCTGTACTGTAACACCTATTCTGTAGCCTGTGTTTGCAATAAACTATTTGATTGATTGATTGAGCATGCGATTTGTTTAAGTACTCACCTTGTAACCACTTGAACCGCTGGTTACGGACGAGCTGGATCCTAAGGGATGAGTGCCGTTCTATGGACAATATGGAATATTAATAAAATAAATATAAAATAAAAATAAATATTTTTGTTTCTGACAATTACACGAATTATTTAGTTCCAAGATAAGTATCATTAAGAATGTTCTTAACACATGTGTGTTATGGATACTAAATAACGGATAAACATACATAAATATATATATTTTTTGTAAATACATACTTGATATACATAGGATTAATAGAAGTGTAGGTTTAATATAAATTCATTATTAATTCGTTGGTTTATCATCTCATCTGTCAGCGTAGTATTAGATCACAAAATAAAAATATTTTAAGCACGGGTGCTTATAAAACTACACTATTAAGAATAAGCTTGTATGGCACCACTTGTGTATAATAACCAGAGGTCGGAATTAGGTAGAGTTATTCATGTACTTACACTGATTTCACACAGCGAAAGAATATAGTGGATATGCCTCAAATCCCGGGATTAATTTTAAAGAATAGAAAAAATCCCGTTACTTTTTAATAAAAAGTTATTTACTTTTACTTTTTTAATTTAGACTACTGCACGCGCGACGTTGCCAAACTTACATCAATGATATTGGATTGAAATATGATATTGAAATCCCGGGAAGGTCCACATTAATATCAACATTTCGATGCAAGTACATAAATAACTCTACCTAATTCCGACCTCTGATAATAACTTACCGAATAATATTAAGGAACAACCACTATCAAAATTTTAAAAGCTTGTTATAGAATTACTTTAGAAAAAGCGTTATTACTCAATACAAGAATTCTTAGATGATAAGTTTGTGTAATTTATGTTCAAATGTAAATTTGCACGCCAATTAAGGTAGAATGTACCTTTCTTAAAACTTTGTAACGCCTAATGATTTGTACCTACATTTCTTGCAAATAAATAAATTTATTCTATTCAATAGAATTCAATTTCACATCGGTTTCACGCCGCCCTGACCAGATTTTCCACCAGACCAGTTACCACCCGCTGCACCGATAATCCGTACCTCTACTACGGCCACTCTCTCAGACGGGCTCTATAATTAATTAGTTAAAAGTAGTATGACTATAATTAATCCCAAGACATGAGTAATCAGTAACTAATGAAAATAAATAAATAATTTGACAATATCCATACTATATATTATTTCAGGAGAATTAAGATTGGGTATGGGGTTCCTACCAAGACCTTAGTAACCCAAGCTACCTCACCTGCTAGTCAACAGACGAGGCTCAAACAAACACAGAACTTCCCTATTCTATGATTGGCGAATTATGGGCGTATAATATGCATCTGTCTAACCCTTCGGCAAAACAGGCGTGATTCTATGTAATATGTTACCGGCCAAACCCGATTGTAGGACAAACTAGTATAGCCTAGTCCAAACTAATTTAGGTGGGTTGCATAAAATGTTTTTTAATGGTAAGAAAAAAAATAACCTCAACCTAACCCAAAAAGAGATACTTATACTTCTCTTTTTGGGTTAGGTTGAGGTTATTTTTGTTCTTACCACTAAAAAACATTTTATTATAATAGTTGCAGCCCACCTAAATTAGTTTGGACTAGGCCATACTAGTTTGTCCTAAAATCTGGTTTGGCCGGTAACATTATATTAAATTTACTTCGTCATCATCATATCAGCTTTATAAAGTCCACTGCTGAACATTAGCCTCCTGAATTGGTTACATTCTATTGGGGGTATTTGCCTATAATCACCAAGCTGGGCACGCGGGTTGATCGCTGTTCAAGCCAGTATGCAGGATGACACTGCTGCCAATCATCCGGTAGGATTTCTCTTCGTTGACTCTTAAGACTCCTCGTTTGGGGTGTGACACTATTCTAAGCCGGCAACACACGGCTCAGTAAATAATTATTTCATTTTAAAATCTGTGCCGACTCAAAATGCACATACGTTGTGTTCTTTTTGCGCATGCACTCGAATGGACGAGATTTGCCTTTTACAACCTAATTTACGACGTATCACGACAGAAAGGCTGTAAGGTTGTGCCACTTGACCTACTAAAATGGTTTTTTTACTAGACGGGTACCACACGGCACAAATTTCCAAATTTGCTTACCTGGTCTAATTGTTCTATAGAAGCATGGCTTGGACTTTTATGGGTATCGAAGACTGAAGAATCGCTGTCGTGGTCTGAGTGCTGATGAGGAGTCTCAGGACTGTCTGGGATCTCGTTGGCTGAAACAAATTGTTGAATTTATTATATGAAGTTAATCGGAGTTTATAATGGTCAATCTTTGGTTAGGTGATTGTTCATTTGGCAATGGATATAGACTAGGTTTCCGAAAGCACGTTTATTCGTTGTTCCCGGTTATTACTATACGTGGTAGTTGTTAAGGAAGGTTAAATGCAAAATTGACAACCGATATCACTCCACTCCTGAACGGCTTCGATTCCCACACAGGACAAATTGTTGTATGCATGGATATGCATATTTGTTCTGGTCTTAGTATTTTATGCGTATTTATAATAAAATATGGAGGTGTATAGGGATCCTAATAAGATCAGAGGAGCCCAAGCCAACCGCACCTGCAGATCAACGGACGAGGCTCTGGCGAACATTAAAGTTCCCGGTAATAAAATTTATATGTGTATTAAGTATATATTTAAAAAAAAAAAAGGATTTATGTATATTAATTCGTTGTAATTGATAGAAAATATTTATTTATTAGGCGGCTTTAAAGGGAATCTAACAGCAGGATCACACATCTGCCTCCGCCAAACCGAACTGGGTGCGTGTGGTGGAGTATGATCAGAATCTCTCTCACCTTGATTATTCAGAGGAGGCCTTTACTCAGTAGCTGGAGGTTAATAAGCAATGAAGACAATAGCTGACAAATCAATAACGACTTTTAGTGAAAAGAGAGCTAGATAAACGCTCACCATTCCTCCTAAACGCTGCTTCATTATGCAGTCATATAAATTCCACTGCTGAACGTAGGCATCTCCAACTTTTTTTTTTTTGGGGGGGGCATTTGCCAATAATCACCCTGCTGGGCAGGCGGGTTTCTGATAGCAGTTGAAGCCAGTACGCTAGATGACGCTGCGGCCCATCATTCGATACGATTTTACTTCGTTGACTCTTACGTCTTCACACTATGAGAGAGGGTAGCTGGCCTACTGTAACAGGTCGGTATCACACGGCACGTTGCTAATTTTCAGTAATCAGACCACCAAATCTCGCATAATCACCAGCATTAACCCTTTATAAGTCAGTGGTGAATATATTCCCACCATAAATTGAACCTTATGTAATGGAGTTAAGGTAGAAAATCAATGAAAATCTTCAACATGTTTTGCCAAGATCCACACTAAATAGTAAGTCCCAGGATCATCAGAAAACTTACTGTGTGGATGTATATTCCTCCTGGCGGCCCTTGGTTCGGGCGGGGCACGAACGGCGCCGGGAGCGCGACACACTGCCGACTGGACTACTTCACAGACGCGGCGGAAGCGGCGTATGTTACCTGGGAAGAAATATAAAAAGGTGACATTTTGATACGCTGAATCTGGTATTGGAACCGGTGTCGAAAATACGGGTATCTTTAATAGTAATTACAGGCATCATGACAGTTATAAGTTCAGGCACAGGCACGAGAAGCTATTGGTTTCAGCTATCACTATATATGGTACTCTATTTTATTTATTTATTTATGTATTTATCAGTGTATGAATAGTAATAAAGTGCCTCTTCTGCGTCGAGTCTGACAAAAATCTAATGCGAAATCTTTTGGCGCTGCTGCGTATGATGATTATTCAGGCATCCGCCTGAACCATGTTAGATGCCTTATTGTAGATACTGGACGGCTTGATAATTTCAACAGTAGGCCTTCTCCTGCCTTTACTAATACGCACTAGGACAGCGGTATTCCATTAATATTTTTCGTTTTGCCGTGAAAATGAATACAACTGCTTCAGCTTGCCAAAAATGGGTTCAAGAGTTTCTAACAGTAGGCCTTTTTACACCTGCCTCCACTAATACGCACTTCTTCGTCGTTACACTCTTGGCAGAGTGGTCGTGGTCGTCACTTCAGTTGCAGTGACCCGCCTCACAACTCGCCGCTATTCTTCTCTGATGCTGGCCTTCCTGGTACACACGTGTAGAGCACTGTCCACCGCTGCTTTGATTTTGTCCGTCCATCTCATGGGCGATCTACCTCGTGTTCGGGTGCCTTAAACCTCGCCACGTCGGGATACGTGCCCAAAGATGGTAAGGATACGAGTTTGCACAATGGAGGTCAGACGCTGCTTATATACGCAATAGGACAGCGGGAATCTCTTCATATTTTTCGATTTCCCGTAAAAATGAACACAACTGCTTGCCACAAATGGATTCACCAATTGTTACAAACCTGCCTCTACTATTTCCCACTAGGACAGCGGGATTCCCTTCATATTTTTCGGTTTGCCTTAAAAATTAACCCAACTGCTTTTGCTTTTAGCTTCCTACAAGTGCTTAGGGCTTAATGTATAATATTATTGTCAGAAAAAATATTTAAAAAAAATGTGACTTACCAGATAATAAAGTGAAGGTAATTGCATATAAATACTCCTTTCCATTCTCACCGGGCGCCTTTGTTATCGTTGAAATATCAACCTGTAATGAAGGAAATCATCAGTAATGTTTACAATTTCTTAAACTATAACCTATAATTTTAGCTTGAATATAATCTTAAAAATAATTATGATTGTGCTTGCGCATAAATTTACGAAATTAACAATCAATAAACACCAAAACAAAGTCACAATACCTCGAATTGAGTGATTGATTAAGTGAGTCACACAAGTTAAGCTTAAACAGAATTTTAACCACAAATCTGGCAAACTTTTTATCAATAAACGCCTAATCAAATCAAAGTCGACATCTTCTTTCAAATTGAGAGAATAATGAAAAAGGTACCTCAATTTCAAAATATTATAACAAATTTTGAACATTTAAAGAACATAGGATATTAAACGCAATTCTGTTCGTAATCGCCCACAATACCTATCAAGCGTCAATCACAAGCGACGACACCTTGTTTGAAAAAGAGTGAATGATTTATTGATAGAACGAATGGCACAAATAAACTGAAAATTATAATCACACTTCAATATAATTTTTCAACTATACTATTAAATTTTATATCAATAAAAGTCAAAATCCTTATTTGAATAAGAGTGAATGATTGAATGATATGGAATATGAACGAATGGCATATACCTGGAAGCGCACGTGCCTCTGGAACATGGCGGGCGCGTTAGATCCGCGCTTGTACTCCACCCGGAAAGACATTGGGCTTAACACGCTGTGGGACAACTCGGCTATCTGTTTGAAACAATACAGGCAATTTATTAAATCTGTAGGGACACAAAAGGGCTGACATAGCAATGACGGCATCGCGGCTGTGTGCCTACCGCTAGCCAGAGTTAGTCACGTACCGATTAGGCAGTAAGGAACACGCTATAGTCTAAGTTATATAATATAGTGAAATTACACAAGTGCACTGTCTTTATATTTATATCACACTAGCGGCCCGGAACGTGCTTCGCTACGTATAAGGCATAGTAATAAAAAAAATGATTATTAAGTTCATTTATTCAAACAAAAAAATATTGTAAATTGCTAGCTATTTAAAATTCCAAATGACCCAAATGATATATTGTTTATATATTATATTTATCAGCAAAGAGTAAAAAATAAAAAAGAATTGGGTACTCTTACTATGGTGGGTTTATATGGGTTAGTCTAAAACATTTTTATAAACAATATTTTTGTTTTCCCATTTTGAGCATGAATAAATAAACAGTTGGGGGTTCTGGAACAGGCAATATAAAGTTAACCATGTGAAAAACATTTTGCCATCACCAATTTCTAACAATTGTTTTGAAAACTCATGGGCAGTTGCATCATTATGTAGGTGAATACGCATATTATTAATGTTCATTGTACATTTTCGTACATATCTCCAAAGAACTGATGACTTCAAACAGGCGTTTATTTCATCAGCAGGAGTTGATCGAGAAATGACAGGCAATGTTTGACGAAAGTCCCCTGACAGCAATATCAGAGCACCACCAAAAAGCTGTTGATTACCGCGTAAATCTTGCATTGTTCGATTAAATGCTTCTATTGATTTTTTATTCGCCATTGTGCACTCATCCTATAAAATAATTGACGTTAATCGCAGAACTTTTGCCATAGCAGAATTTCTCGAAATATTGCATGTTTGATTTTCAATCACCTGTACATTCAAAGGCAATTTTAATGCAGTGTGCGGTCCGACCACCTTCTAATAATGTAGCAGCAATTCCCGAAGATGCAATGCAATTTTCTGTTCCGATCGAATAGTCGCTAAAATCAATGATACAACGAAAGTTTTGCATTAGAATTGAACTCCTGCTCATATTGCAATTCACGATCAAAAAAATCATGTATATTAAGATTTGGTGCGGTCATACCCAATTGTGCTAATGCTAATTCAATTATTATTAAAGCTTCGTTGTACATTTCCAAGGTAATCAACAAATCGGGATTTCTTTCATGATGACGCATACGAAATAAAATGTCTTCTGCCATATAATGTTCATATTTGTTCAATAATTTTGGCATACGATCGAGAGCAATTTTGAACAATTGAACTAATGCGTTATGCTGATGGAAAAACCTTGGATGGTCTTGTATTTGAAACAATTGCACAACGTTCATCCAATTCACGAAAGTTAGCCGCATCACAATGTGGACACATTGCGTCCATCATTCCAATGTATCCGTATATACTATAATCTATCTGACTGTTGTAATTAAAAGCAGCACGCAGCATTTCATCCAAAACAGCACTACGTATTCTTGATCGCCGTGCAATCGCCGGCCTATGTTTTGTCGTCTTGTTCATGGCATTTTACCTTCACTCAACAACTCAATAATATTTTGGAAAATATAAACACAAATCAATAACAACAATATTTTTGGAAATATAAACACAACAAAGCAATAATTATCGCTGATAAAATAAAATGACATATGATGACATTACATTTTTTTGATATAACTAACGTCACTTTTGACATTAAATTTGTTTGATAAGGTTCAAATTGGCTTTTAAGTATTAGTACAAATTGTTTGTATATGGGAGTATAGAAATATGATGATTTTACACTTTTTCAAGATTTTATTTTTATTTTCTCTACGTACAAACCTTCTCTGGACTTCCACAAATAATTCAAGACCAAAATTAGCCAAATCGGTCCAGCCGTTCTCGAGTTTTAGCGAGACTAACGAACAGCAATTGATTTTTATATATTAGGTCGGGGAAAAAGTCTTTTCGCATAACGTAGGTATAAACTTATTATAAAATTTTTTTGACTGTACTATTTGTGTCTGGCTGGTTTTGGTAACATTAAAAAGGTTCCATTATAAAGAAAAGAAAAAAATAAAAAAAAGTTGTTTCCCGCTATTTTTCATTTGTTTTTCTCTCCGTTAAAATGAGTGAATCTAATGAAGAAATTCGATACATTTTAAAATTTTATTATAAAAAAGGCAAAAATGCAACTCAAGCAGTGAAAAAAAATTGTGATGTTTATGGACCTGATGCAGTGTCAGTAAGAGTAGCACAAATTTGGTTCAAACGTTTTCAGTCCGGAAATTTTGATGTTAAGGATGCACCTCGCTCTGGTCGCCCTGTTACGAATAAAATGGACGCCATTTTTGAAAGAGTGGAGCAAGATCGGCATATTAGTAGTTACGATGTAGCTGAAGAACTGGGAATTGACCACAAAACAGTTTTGACCCATTTGAAGAAAGCTGGTTATACAAAAAAGCTCGATATTTGGGTGCCACACGAGCTCACTCAAAGAAACTTAATGAACCGTGTACTCATTTGCGATTCATTATTGAGACGTAATGAAACCGAGCCGTTTTTGAAGAGATTGATAACTGGCGATGAAAAGTGGATCACGTACGACAAGAACGTGCGAAAAAGGTCGTGGTCGAAAGTTAGCCAGGCTTCACAGACTGTGGCCAAACCTGGCCTAACACGAAATAAGGTGATGCTGTGTGTATGGTGGGATTGGAAGGGCATAGTTTATCATGAGCTTTTACCGCCCGAAAAAACCATCGATTCTGATCTTTACTGCCAGCAACTGATGAGATTAAAGGAAGCAGTCGAGAGAAAACGGCCGGAATTGATCAACAGGAAGGGTGTGGTCTTTCATCACGATAACGCTAGACCACACACATCTTTAGCCACTCAGCAAAAATTAAGAGAGTTCGACTGGGAGGTCCTAGTGCATCCACCATATAGCCCTGACCTTGCGCCTTCAGATTTTCACCTGTTTCGGTCTCTGCAGAATTCTTTAGGTTCTGTAAGGTTGACCTCAAGAGAGGACTGCCAAAACTATTTGTCCCGTTTTTTTGATCAGAAGTCCCAAAGTTTCTACAGTAACGGGATAATGTCTCTGCCCACAAAATGGCAGAAAGTTATTCAACAAAACGGTACATATATATTGTAAATAAATGTAAATAAACTTTGAAAAAAATGTCTTGACTTTTCATACAAAAATACGAAAAGACTTTTTCCCCAACCTATTATATAAGATAGATATACGAGTGAATTTCGCCATAACATCTATAGTTATTAGGAATATAGTACACAAACCCAATACCTAAAGTGGTGACCCCGCGTTAGTTCTTACTGCCTCGTGTCTCATATTGCGTCATAAAGTGTCGTATATAATGTCACGCCTTCCCGTAGGGGTAGGCAGAGATCACATCCTTCCACTTGCTACGATCTTGGCACACACTTTTAGCTTCATCCACACTCATTAACCTCCTCATATACGCCTGCCGGTTTAGGGTACTTTTTTTTTACCTTTACGCATTCCCCGCCACACGGGGAGTGACGGGGATATGTGGGACTCGTCGCCCCGAAGTATGTGAATTATTGAATAAATAAACAGAATAGAATAAAGTACAACGCCATTTAATTTTAATGTCTACGTGAATTATTGAGTAATTAAATAAAACTGGTATATCCTACCAAGACCTAAGGAGCCCAAGCCAACCTCACCTGCATCATCGAACGAGGCTCTGGCGAACATAACAGTGCCCGATAAGCGGCAATAGGCTCGCCACCTATTACGTGGGACCGACTATATAATTGGCGAAGTGTGGGCGTATTGTATGCCTCTGCCTACTCCTTCGGGGAAATAGGAGTGGATGTATGTATGTATGTTAAAGAAAACTACACTTACACTTAAAAAAGCGTGTATGAGATCAGCTTTGACAGTGGGCAGCGGTTTCCCCTTCACCAGGGCTGTGAAGGTCTCCTCCTTGTCGGCAGACAGCAGAAGGGATCCGAACCATGAGCGCTTCGTCAGTTCTGGAGAAGACTCTGGAGTGAGGTGGACTTCCTCTGTTGATGCTGTCAGGAAAACAATATTTTTTATCAATAAAAATTTAAAGCCAAAATATATGTACTAAATGTTTTATTATAACTTAACGGCAGCACCAAATTGGATAATTCTTTTAACTAGCATCCCAAATACCATATTTCTGATGTTATACTCGATGATACATTGTGACGAATTTGAATTTTTTATCATTGCATTTGCTTTGTTGGAATTATTTGTGTTTTCTAATATAGGTTAAGAATTTAATGTTACCAGCAAAATATATTACACGCTTGCATTAAATTACTCTATATTATTTATAAATATTTAAAAACAAAGTTAAGTTTTATATCTATCATTAACACAATTGATAAATGGAATAGTGCTGTGTCATGTTCGAGAATCTAACCCCCGACCTTAAGAGCGGCAACAATCAGTTTAATTACCTCTACTCCATAACATTTTTAATTATTTTTTTCTATTTTTGTATTCAGTATTTTAGACCGTTCTTTTACGATCAAGCTCCTGCCCGCAGTGAATGGGCGCGTTAGTTTATAAATATGGCATTCATAAGAGCTCTATTGAGCCAAACTTGAATAAATGAATTTTGATTTAGATTTTTTGATTTAGAGCTTAAAAATTAACAAATCCCAATGTCGATATATACAAAACCAAAAAAAAAAAAATTTTGCTTATCAGCAAGTTAACAAATCATATGTAAGAAAAGATGCTCTGTATAATTAAGAACTGTACCTTGCATTTTCCTCCTATGGAACCGCGGCGACCCTAGGAATGAGTTCTTTATGGTGGCCAGTCGGACCCGCCACGGCGCCTGCGCACCGCTAGACACCGCCCCGGCTGGCACTCCTGGGAATTACATCATTATTGTTTTCATTACAAGTATATTAGAAAAGGATTGGATCAGGAGTGAGGTGATGATAAGAACAAAACTTACCAAAATAGCCTAAAGGATTAGCAAGCAGCGGCAGTGGGTCGGACATATCTGCTGTGGGAATCATTAATAAATTACGTCACGGTTGCGACAATAATTTCCCGATCTTTTGACTTTTAAATTAAAACCAAAGTCCCAAAATTATATTAGGAATTAGATTTTAAAATGTGACGTTGCTCTCACATCTTATCCCACTTTGTCGACCATTGCGTAAGACGTTTGTAGGTAATTATTATTAAACATTCCGCTTATTCAAGTCTACAAATAAACTAAAATAAATTGAATTGCGTAAGCACACTCCATTGTTATTTGTAAGGAATTTTGTCAAATAAGCACTAACACGTATTTATTGAGAATACCTAAGACACAAGTAATTAAGTTTACTTAGTTTAGGTAGATACCACTTTAATTAGTTGCATTACTAACCCAATTTATGGTCGTAAAATATTGTAATTAGGCTAGTTATCATACAGAAATAAACTATTATTATTATTACATACAAACTGTATCTATTAAACTCTCAAAAGTTTTAACAGCTCTGTGTTGTGTCTTTCATCTTTAGATTTAAAATTTATACAATTTACTTAATTGCATATACACATTTATTTTTTCTCTATATATACATCTTATTTTTCTTTTTCTGAATACCTTTATTGTATTAACATATTTCAACAGAAACTATTTATATCTTTCAAATATATTTAAATATTGTGCGTTAATATTACCTTCTGAAAAGGTGCCCACGGAAGATCAGCGTCGCGACATCTCTGTGATGTTCGACAATTTGCTGAGTGAGAACCATTTCAATACAAGTTGAGTACTTCTTTCACTTGAGTTCCTAATTGATTTGTGTTAACTATATTTTGTACTTATTTTATGTTATTTTTTTTTCTTGCAACTTGTATTGAATAAATATTTTTCTTTCTTTCTAATTATATAACTAGGTATTAATGATGTTACTCTATACATATAACTACTGTCAGAAGGTGTTAAATGAAACAACCGTTTACTCACTCGTGTACCATACGACTCCCTTTACTTATAATAAAAAAAACCGGCCAAGTGCGTGTCGGGCCACGCGCAATATAGGGTTCCGTAGTCACCCTTTGCCATAATGTCGCTATATGAACAGGTTCAGTTATTCCCCGATAGATATCACTACTACGGTATGAATGAAATTTTAATACATTTAATACAAAAATTTATTTGATTGTCGTCCATTACTCGAAAACCAGTAAAGCCTACTTAGCCGTGATAGTTTTCCTTTTAACTTCATTATATATACTACTATTGTGAATTTTTTCAGCCACTCTGAAAGTACCGTTTACCTGGTGGGGGGGGCGGATACTGAACTCTATCAATTTTTTCCACTTTAAAGCTTAATGTTTCGAAAACGGATCCCTAAATCGAAAAATGGTTTTAAGAAACTCGTATTACTTTTGAAAGACCTTTCTAACGATACCCAACATGATAAGATAGACTCGAGAAAAAAAAATCATTCCTACTTTACGTGTAGGGGAGGTACGTTACAAAACAATATTTTTAAAAATTTTATTCTACAGGTTTGTCGACGTGATTAATATGTATACCCACACCAATTTTCAGCTGTCTAATGTTAATAGTCTCTGCGCTAACCCGCGGACGGACGGACGGACGGACGGACGGACGGACGGACAGACATGGCGAAACTATAAGGGTTCCTTGTTTACTACGGAACCCTAAAAAGGCGGGCGCAGCCAACGACACACATATGTATCTTGTAGGAGTAGGAATGATACGGTCACACAGACATATTTAATCGTTGCGCTTCCGATCACAAAATTAAATAAATGCGATGCGCAGCTGTACGTTGTTTATCTTCAACTTTCGACCAGTGAACAGACCCTGGGCCTTAAGGACAAGTCTAGAGAAACCGGGATAATGCATGGATATGATTAACAAAATAATTGTAATTGTTGCCGCGCAAAGAGCCTCAGCATATTATTTTATCAACCACCGTCAAGTGTTTTGCATCTGTCATTTTTACCTACAGATTATATTCAAGTTTAAATTTGTGTATTGTTTAGACACCAATTATGTAACTTAAGCGTAAACAGTATTTATTATTAAAAGTTTATTCATTTATTGAATTAAGTTAAGAGTGTGTGCTGGGATCGTAAAAAGTGTGATCTCTGCCTAACACTTCAGGAACATGACTTGACAATATATATGTCTCTATGCTTTTGGAAGTCAGAAACGTTAGAATCTCATCAGTTATTGGCACCTAGTATTTAAGTATCAATATTAAGAATTGCTATAGCAAAAAATACGTTGAAACCTATCTTTCACATCAACATTACTCGAGTTACCGGTTGTGTGGGGTTTGTTCTCAAGCGATTCCGTAGAAGGAGGATATATCTAAGTGCTTACCAGTAATAGTTCCCAAATTCGGAAAAATAGTAGGCTGCGCAGAAGACTGGCTTGTACACGTTGGGCCAGGGAGAGATGATCTTTCTCGGACTGAAAATTAAATAAAATTTAAAATCATTTATTACATGTCACATGGAAGTAGGTTGTTACAAGTATGGATAGATACAATATGATGCCCTGTAAGGGCATAGCAACATAACAAAGGGCCTACTAAGTGCCTGCGACCTAGGTGAATTATAAAAATTTAAGACAATAACAATATATTTATTTATAATGTATTAATTGATTTTATCACCGGAAATTTCTTGCATATTATAATAGCATTTTTTTATTAAGTATGTCTTTAAAGTTTTAGTAAAAAGCGAAAGATTATTTATATTTTTGTAAGTGATGGATCAAAAATATCTTTGTAACAATTCCCGCGCTATTATAATTTCCCGAATAATCGAGAAACTATTCAACACGACACGTGTTTCGCCCTTACACAGGGCATCTTCAGGTAAGATAGGAGCCTCAGAACAACGATGTCTTCACGACCAACTCTCTCTTCAGCGTTGGTCGTGAAGACATCGTTCTCGATTTTTCGGGAAATTATAGTAGCGCGGGAATTGTTACAAAGATATTTTTGATCTATCACTTGCTTACAATGGATTTCCGCAAAGTAATGCCTGAATCAATAAATTATATATGATTGTATATTTTAATTAACATGCTATGAGGGCTTGTCGAGATTAGTTTTAGTGTTGCAAATGGAATTTTTAGTTTATTCTGATATCTATTATTTCTTTTCATTCTTTTCTCTGGTGAATATATTATTATATCAGTCATATACATAATTTCCTAAATATTAATAAAAATAGATCGCTGAAATTTATGTAAGCGCGTTACTTCAGAACGTTAAATTTTTTTTTGTGTTTGTTATTGTCAGGACAAGGTTTGTATAAGTGCCAGATAGTGCCCTTGACATTTATATGCTAGTTGTAAATTTTTTGTTTTGTTTTCGTGCTATGTCAATAACCTTATATTGTATTATTTTTAATAAAAGAAAATTTAGCAATAAATAAACAGTTTTAATAAAAAACTAATTACACAAAAAGTTTGTGAGTAAATTAACGAATGAGACAAAAGACTGACAAGAATTTATTGACAAAACATTGAAAATTCAAGTTTGCCGGGGCAGCTTGTTAATAATTTCCTCTCGGGGCACGGATGCTTGTGGATGTATCTGTGAAATATGGTTGGAGAGGAATCGACCAAGGGGTGACATTATTGCGACTTAGCGCAAAACACAGCTCAGCAAAAGATGATGGTCTGATGGGCAACGAGCGTCTTTAGTAGCGGCCCTGAATGGTGAGGATCTTCTGCTGCTAACAGTTATGCAAGAGATGGTTGACAACGAAAGGGCTTGGAAGGCAATGGTTTTTGCGATGAAATCATGTCGCGAAAGAAGTCAGAGGAGCGGGAGAGAGAGAGATCCGCTGTCTCTCCCTATACGTCGTTCGCAGAACAGGCGGGCTGGTGGATCTGCCCGCCAAGCCACTTTGCCAGGGGATTTTAGGGGGTAGGTGTGGGGGCACCAGCTTTCTAATAAGGGATTCTTTAAAGAGGTTCTCATACTAACATAGTGTGACACCTGAGAGGCTAGAGTGGGTGTTGTTTATGAACCCCTCTGAAGAGGTCTGCTCCCATTTCATCTCCGGAGGAGATGTTGCCGCTAGGTCATGGACTGTTGAGTGGGCATAGACCGCTCTTTCGGACCAGCTGGGTATGCAGGTATGCATTACACTGACGTAAAAATATCCTGGGTATTTTACATAGCACTGTCTAGCTTCAAACTAAGCAGTGTGTTATTAAGATAGCTAGATAGAAAATTATTTATTGTACACCAAATTTAAAATAAAACAAGGAAACAATTGCAAAAGAAAAGCGATTTCTTTAAAGCATAGGCACAGGCTTTTACGGAAGATAGCGTCGCAGTGATATACACCTTAAGCTTATGGCTAAGTTACTCAGTTAACACAATCTTTATTTTAATATCTTTCTACGAGTACAAATCAGCGCTTGTACAATGAGTACTAGACGACGGATAAACAAGTCTGTTTTGTAAGACCGAGACAAAGTTCCATATTTATGATTATAAATATTTGTGTTGTTTAATAACGAGCTCTTACGCTTTTGCTTCGGAAGGCACGTTAAGCCGTGGATCCCTATTATCACTATTTGTGAGTCATCTTCAAGCCAAGTTAGATGCCTCATTGGCGTATAGAAAGTTCTTAGAATAACCACGCACATGCGAATGCAATGATAAAATTTCACTATTGAGCACAGGAGTTCTCTTATGGGGTGAGATGAATTCAGGTCATACTCTACCACGCAGACTCAGTGCGGATTGGCGGAAGCTAATGTGCAGGTATAGGCAAATGAGGTTTCTTGAGGCATTCTTCTCAATCTCGTTGCCTTTTGAAGCCTCGTTAGCGTCACCGACAGACTGACTGACTGACAATCCCTCACTCCTTTAGAACTACGACAGGCTAACTGACAAATCCCCGCAATAAGAGTCACGGACAGACTGACAAATCTTGGGAAAAAAGACAACAGACAGATTAACTGCCAAACCTTTACATATTGAAAACGAATCCATTTTGCTTTTAATTCTTGATATGGTACCGCTCATATCTCTTTCATTGTTTTCTTCTCTTCTATTTTGTTTCTAAAAAAATGACGAATCTAAATGTTCCTGTTGATCTTGAAGACAATAAAGTATATTTTATTTTAAATCTTTCGTAACACTTAGAAACTTTGCTTTGTTTGTTACAAGCCTTTAAAATAATAAACGTATGTTGTAATCGTAATACCCCTCTGCTGGAATATGATCGTTGAACGTGCTAAGTATGTAACATAATTAATTAACTGTATTAATATTCTTTATGTATCGTTTATCTATTGTCGATTCTGTCGTATTGAATTCTTTACATATTCCATACATACATACATTTACGCCTGCTTCCCCCAAGCCTACCCCCAGAGGCATATTAATACTCTCACACTTCGCCAATTACATAGTTGGTCCCACGTTATAGGTGGCGAGCCCATTGCCGCTTATCGGGCACTGTTTAGTTCGCCAGAGCCTCGTCCGTTGATCGGCAGGTGCACCACTTGCAGGTGAGGTTGGCTTGGGCTCCTTAGGTCTTTTTTCACCTTACATATTCCTATTTCACAATTATTTTCATAATAATATTGTTATTTGTTGTGGTTTGTGTAAATAAATGTGTGCTATAATAAATCTATATCTACAATGTTGTGTCGGCCTGTAATCGATTCGTATGTAAGTGTATATTTTTTTATTCTAAATGTTAGAATTTTTTTTATCACTTATCTCATTATATTTTTTATTCCTTTTTTTTTTTCAGTAACAGTTGAACGAACCGGAGGAAGCGTTTCAAAATATACAAACTAGTATGCTCACTCGTCTCAACTGCTGCGATAAGGGCCTGCAATCTTAATGCAGAAGTTGCTGTTTATGTAGAAATGGTAAACTTAAATTGCCAATAAATAAATGTGAAATTGTTGGTATACCTATTCAAAATAAATAAAGATTATACATACATAATAATATTCCCTTACAATCACACCAATTCTTCAGTTCCAGGATAAGTATCACTAAGAACTTGTGTTATAAATACTAAAGAACGGATAAACATACTTAAATACTTTTTTTTTGTAAATACATACTTAATATACATAGAAAAACACCCAGACCAGAACAAATATTCATGTTCATGCACACAAAGATTTGTCCTGTGTGGGAATCGAACCCACGACCTCTGGAGTGAAGTGCCGGTATATTAGGTCGGGGAAAAAGTCTTTTCGCATAACGTAGGTATAAACTTATTATAAAATTTTTTTGACTGTACTATTTGTGTCTGGCTGGTTTTGGTAACATTAAAAAGGTTCCATTATAAAGAAAAGAAAAAAATAAAAAAAAGTTGTTTCCCGCTATTTTTCATTTGTTTTTCTCTCCGTAAAAATGAGTGAATCTAATGAAGAAATTCGATACATTTTAAAATTTTACTATAAAAAAGGCAAAAATGCAACTCAAGCAGTGAAAAAAATTTGTGATGTTTATGGACCTGATGCAGTGTCAGTAAGAGTAGCACAAATTTGGTTCAAACGTTTTCAGTCCGGAAATTTTGATGTTAAAGATGCACCTCGCTCTGGTCGCCCTGTTACGAATAAAATGGACGCCATTTTTGAAAGAGTGGAGCAAGATCGGCATATTAGTAGTCACGATGTAGCTGAAGAACTGGGAATTGACCACAAAACAGTTTTGACCCATTTGAAGAAAGCTGGTTATACAAAAAAGCTCGATATTTGGGTGCCACACGAGCTCACTCAAAGAAACTTAATGAACCGTGTACTCATTTGCGATTCATTATTGAGACGTAATGAAACCGAGCCGTTTTTGAAGAGATTGATAACTGGCGATGAAAAGTGGATCACGTACGACAAGAACGTGCGAAAAAGGTCGTGGTTGAAAGTTGGCCAGGCTTCACACACTGTGGCCAAACCTGGCCTAACACGAAATAAGGTGATGCTGTGTGTATGGTGGGATTGGAAGGGCATTGTTTATTATGAGCTTTTACCGCCCGGCAAAACCATCGATTCTGATCTTTACTGCCAGCAACTGATGAGATTAAAGGAAGCAGTCGAGAGAAAACGGCCGGAATTGATCAACAGGAAGGGTGTGGTCTTTCATCACGATAACGCTAGACCACACACATCTTTAGCCACTCAGCAAAAATTAAGAGAGTTCGACTGGGAGGTCCTAGTGCATCCACCATATAGCCCTGACCTTGCGCCTTCAGATTTTCACCTGTTTCGGTCTCTGCAGAATTCTTTAGGTTCTGTAAGGTTGACCTCAAGAGAGGACTGCCAAAACTATTTGTCCCGTTTTTTTGATCAGAAGTCCCAAAGTTTCTACAGTAACGGGATAATGTCTCTGCCCACAAAATGGCAGAAAGTTATTCAACAAAACGGTACATATATATTGTAAATAAATGTAAATAAACTTTGAAAAAAATGTCTTGACTTTTCATACAAAAATACGAAAAGACTTTTTCCCCAACCTATTACTGACCTCCACGCCATATCGGTCGTCAAAATAATAATAATATATTATCACGCCTGTTTCCCCGAAGGGATGGGCAGAGGCATATTATACGCCCACATTTCGCCAGTTATATAACTTGGTCCCACGTTTTAAGTGGCGAGCCTTGCAGGTGAGGTTGGCTTGGTTTTCTCAGATCTTGGTAGGATACCTTGTATTCCTTTTTCTTTTTTTTTGGATGGAAAATCATCAAATGATCTTTCCCCGCTGTGGGTGGAGCGGGAGGGTGTGTCAGACTTCTACTTACTAAAAACCGTCCATGTTCCTTCTTTTGAGCATGCTACGTACCGAGGCCGCGGTAACCCTTTCGAACAGTCCCGCAAATACTGTACTGTATCCCTAAATTGTATTTATAAAGATTATGTATAGTTAAAAATAAATAAATATTTTCTGATAATCACACCAATTATTTAGTTCCAAGATAAGTATCATTAAAAACTTGTGTTTTGTATACTAAATAACGGATAAACATACATAAATACTCTTCTTTTTTTTGTAAATAAATACCTCATATACATAGAAAAGCACCCAGACCAGAACAAATATTCATGTTCATGCACACAAAGATTTGTCCTGCGTGGGAATCGAACCCACGACCTTAGGAGCGAAGAGCGGGTATACTCGCCATCACACCATATCGTTTGTCATTAAAAATGTACTTACTTCGGTGTGTTTGTGATGGGCTGTGCGGCCGGACAGGCACTGAGGAACCCATCACAGGCGACTCGTTGATTATAATCACTGCCTCCCCAGGCTCTCCGCCTACAAAGACATACCACCATTATCTCATTTGTAATGTTTGCTATGGCGTCAAAGCAAAACAATACAGTGCAGTGTTTCAATTTAAAAACCTGGTGTAAATTCGAGATTAAGACAAAGAACTTATTCGATAACATACACAGTATGTTTAGGAAAGTGGCATATTACAGTGTAGGACTCTGCCTCGACTTTTAAGGAAGACCTTGACTAATCGACGAGAATGCTGCATAAAGCCGGCTCTGCGTGACGTCATAATACAACGCTCGGTACTGTAAGCGCAGACGCAGCTGCACCTGGGTAGTTTGCAGCTACTGTTACTGTGATATATTGTGCTACATGTTATAGGCCCAGGGCTTGATCGCGGCGCCCACCTGAACTGTCACCCCCGGACGAAGACAAGGCTGAACAGCCACCCCAACGCCGCTCCCGTATTCACGGGAGCCGTCAGAGACTGCGGCGATCACGTAGAAGAAGAGAGTTATTCATTTCCACGCTTTGGAGCAGCAGGCAAGGGCTAGTATAGATAAGACTAATATTTGTAAGTACTTTTAAAATAAACAAAGTATAACGCAGTTGGTACCTAAGTGAAGTAAAGTAAAAGTAAAGTAAAAAAAATATTTATTTCATAAACTATTATACATAGTACTTGAAAACGTCATGATTACAAATGAAAAAAAAAAACAATCGAAATAATATTACACTAAATCACGAAGCTTAGATTCACTTACATGCAACAAAACAATTTAAAAACAAAAAATAATTAAGTGTAAGTGAATCTATCTCACATATTGTTATTCGTAGGTAGGTACGTATAAATATTGACACCAAAGGTTTTGTACCTCTGGCCGATTCGTTCAAACAAAGTAACGCACTGTGCCTTTACCCGCTAGCCGTAGTTGAATCAAACGCACAAGCGAGTTACTTAGTAATCTGTGCCTAAACTCTGATTTTATAAGTACCTGTATATTTCGATACAAAAAAAACTAGGTACAAGCGGGTTACTGCAAACTACTTACTATATGTACAGGTAGGTATATATTTCCTTAATAGATTATCATTATACTAACGTTAAAATGAACTTTACAACAATATACTGTGCTGGTAGCTCTAAATGGATCCAACCGCCTCGTAGCTATTAACCAATTTTTCGCATTTTAACGTATTTTGGAACCAAAAAAAATAACTTATTCGGTGTATATGTTGCTGCTATTTTATATTTTGGCATAATTCATGAATTTCTTATTTTTACTTTCACAAAATATCTCTTGGTAACGTACCGTTGTTGTACGATGACGTCACACGAACAGAGCGCCGGCCGGTCAACCCTCGCGCATAGCGCCTATGTTTAAATTTCATATCTCAGGAAATAATTGGCGTATCGAAATAATTCTTGCTCACTATTTTTGACGTGACAACGTCTTATAAATTGGTTTGCCGGGTGACACTTCAAGAAACTGCGTTACGCTCCGCTCACGTTATGCGTTCACAATGAGAGCGAGTGAGAGGCACGCGTCCCTTCCACTCGGGCATGGTTAGCCCGCCTAAGAGCGAGAGAGACAGACATAAATATAATTCTTTGTAAAAATAAATGTTTTAAATTGTTACTATTATTTCATCCTTCTTCCTACTATACGAATGAATATTCACAGTAAAATTATTTTACCACTCAAAGTCGTTGTCACGTAAAACTTTCGCCCGTATACCGACTTTACAGGCAACCAATTTTTTTTATTTTCTTTAGAGAATATGAGAAGCTAGAGTTTTTAATGAGTGAACCTCTTCCATTACGAATCACATAAATAAAAATTAAAACACGCGCATTTAAATCTTCTGTCGCGTGCTTACCTCTAATACCGCCTTAATTCTAATAAAGTGGTAAATTAATATACTTACTTATATTTAGGCTTATAGTAGGCCCTGTAGAGTTCGCCCTTTGGTGATGGTGTTCTCGTATTGAAGGTGACGCTGGAATCAAATAATTAGTGTATATTTAATAACAAATTAATGTAAATAAAACTGACATAATGGATATGCAAAATGTTTTGTAAATCATAGTAAAAGATTTGTACTTAAAAGAGTACACTAACGCAAAGTTTTTTACTATATTTTATAGTCTTTTACGGAACGTTTTTGTTTTTGTAAACTGGCTGGTTTAAGATACTTTAAAAGTTCTTTCGAACACTTTTATATCTAAGTCACCATTTTTAATAAACATTGAATTTGGTAAATTTGGTTCATTAAAAATACAAAAAATACCTGCCGATCAACGGACGATGGCCAAAAAAAAAGTCAAAAGTCAAACAATATAATTGGCGAAATGGAGGCATATAATATGCCTACCCCTTCAGAGAAACAGGCGTATGTATATAATAGTTATGAGGTTTGTGTATTGTTAAGATATTGTGAAGATGTATTATTCTATTAAGGTTTAAGTAAAATTGGTTAGGAATTAAAGGCAGTTGTCACGATTTTAGTTCGTCATCATCAGCTCAGAGACGTCTAGAGCTGAACATCGGCCTCCCCCACTATTTTAGTTCTTTTTTCTCTTTATTTGGAATAGCAAACAACTACATAGTACAATGTTTTACAAAATTATGTTGATTTATTTAATAATAAGGTAAATATTAGGTCGGGGAAAAAGTCTTTTCGCATAACGTAGGTATAAACTTATTATAAAATTTTTTTGACTGTACTATTTGTGTCTGGCTGGTTTTGGTAACATTAAAAAGGTTCCATTATAAAGAAAAGAAAAAAATAAAAAAAAGTTGTTTCCCGCTATTTTTCATTTGTTTTTCTCTCCGTAAAAATGAGTGAATCTAATGAAGAAATTCGATACATTTTAAAATTTTATTATAAAAAAGGCAAAAATGCAACTCAAGCAGTGAAAAAAATTTGTGATGTTTATGGACCTGATGCAGTGTCAGTAAGAGTAGCACAAATTTGGTTCAAACGTTTTCAGTCCGGAAATTTTGATGTTAAAGATGCACCTCGCTCTGGTCGCCCTGTTACGAATAAAATGGACGCCATTTTTGAAAGAGTGGAGCAAGATCGGCATATTAGTAGTTACGATGTAGCTGAAGAACTGGGAATTGACCACAAAACAGTTTTGACCCATTTGAAGAAAGCTGGTTATACAAAAAAGCTCGATTTTTGGGTGCCACACGAGCGCACTCAAAGAAACTTAATGAACCGTGTACTCATTTGCGATTCATTATTGAGACGTAATGAAACCGAGCCGTTTTTGAAGAGATTGATAACTGGCGATGAAAAGTGGATCACGTACGACAAGAACGTGCGAAAAAGGTCGTGGTCGAAAGTTGGCCAGGCTTCACAGACTGTGGCCAAACCTGGCCTAACACGAAATAAGGTGATGCTGTGTGTATGGTGGGATTGGAAGGGCATTGTTTATTATGAGCTTTTACCGCCCGGCAAAACCATCGATTCTGATCTTTACTGCCAGCAACTGATGAGATTAAAGGAAGCAGTCGAGAGAAAACGGCCGGAATTGATCAACAGGAAGGGTGTGGTCTTTCATCACTAGAACGCTAGACCACACACATCTTTAGCCACTCAGCAAAAATTAAGAGAGTTCGACTGGGAGGTCCTAGTGCATCCACCATATAGCCCTGACCTTGCGCCTTCAGATTTTCACCTGTTTCGGTCTCTGCAGAATTCTTTAGGTTCTGTAAGGTTGACCTCAAGAGAGGACTGTCAAAACTATTTGTCCCGTTTTTTTGATCAGAAGTCCCAAAGTTTCTACAGTAACGGGATAATGTCTCTGCCCACAAAATGGCAGAAAGTTATTCAACAAAACGGTACATATATATTGTAAATAAATGTAAATAAACTTTGAAAAAATGTCTTGACTTTTCATACAAAAATACGAAAAGACTTTTTCCCCAACCTATTATGTAGTCAAACACACTATCCACGTATTAACAAATTGAACTTAACTTAAACTATCGGACGGCTTTCTACGCTAAGCAACAATAGCTGATCAACAAAAGTACAAGATTTGAAACAGACATTAGCAACAGCGTTATTATGGTTACGTTAAAGTTTATATTTGGTGAGGTTACATAGGATAACACCCACACCATCATAAATATTCATGTTTATGCACATAAAGATTTGTCCTGTATGGGAATCGAACCCACGACCTCTGGAGCAGAGAGCGGGTAGGTATACTTGCCTCTAAGCCATATCGGTCGTCAAAAGTATGTGTTATAGGGTTATTGATTTTGCAAATTATGCCAAATCAATGTTCGCTGGAAAGTTGGCTGGTTTGCGAATGATATGCTACCTCGTAACGGAGACCTGTCCATCGTAGAGCATTGAAACTGGTAGGTAAGAAGCGTTCCATTCAAGATATTCTTTTATTATATTTAAAAGAAGAACTAATACTCAAGGTAAAAATAAATGAAGATTGGACAGACTTATCCTAGGTAGGACAGAAAATAAGTTACCCTAAAGTGTTACAAGAAAATAAATAATTTCACTATGACTTCCCGTATATACAAGTTTAATTTGCTAAAATTTGTTTAATAATATGAACTTAAAAATAGTGTCCAAAAAAAGCATGCTGCGTATAGAGCGTCTCATCATTTAAGCCCATTAACGTCCCACTACTGAGCACGAGCCTCCTCTCACATATCAAGGTGTGAGGGTATTGTGTCATACTCCACCACGCTGACCCAGTGCGGATTGGCGGAGGCAGGTGTATGGCGTCCTACTGTTGGAATTTTTCAAGCCGCCCATTAGGCCTTTAACATGGCTTAACGACTACCACATTTAGTGATAGCCGGGACCAACGGCTTAACGTGCCTTCCGAAGCACGGAAGCGCTCGATATCAAATGCCACACAAACGGTCACCCATCCAAGTACTGACCTCTGTAAACTCTGCTTTACTTTGGTAATCGTCTACGAGCGCTTCGCTTATGGAGCGTCTACTACCCCGAAAATGACAATATGACGTCACATATAGAATTTTCTTTTAAATTGCGAAAATCAAAATTATCACATATATTTCATATAATTTTGATTACGAAACTACAGTTACATCATACTATGTTTTTTCATTATCTATAATGCTGTGAAAGGGTTTTTGTGTACTTCTTTATTTTTTATTGTTATTATTTAGTTAGACATTGTGATTTGTTTGTTTGCTGACTGTTTGGATTATAAAATAAATTATACAATTTTTAAATAATGGCTTCGTGCGTTTAGCACATTAAGCCAGTGTCAAGTAAGAGATATATTAATAATATATAAATCATAGTAAATGAAAATGAGTAGTAATAAAGATGATTATTATGTGTGTAAAGTAAAGTAAGTAACATATTAAAGATATGGGATAGTGTTGGTAAATCAAACAAAACAGTGCAACATCACTTTTCTAATTCTCTCAAGTAGTCTATGTGAGCTCTTAGTATAGTCCCACATCTTTAATGAGGACTTAAGGGATTTCGTGGGGAGGGTATCTCTTTCACCGTTTATCACCACTCTTTCTCATTTATAAATTGAATATAATAACTATATCTTTTACTTAACACCGAAATGTGCTAAACGCACGAAGCCATTATTGAAAAAAAAAACTATTCTAATAAAACATCTGATGGATCTCACAAATGACGTTTGGTTAACCCTGCACCACTAACGAGTCGTATATATGCACACTGCACTTTTCCTATATAAGTAAAATCCCAACCCCCGATTCGATGTTTCCTATAACATAGAAACTTGTCTCATTTATACATAATAATTCATAAAAGAGACATTTGTATAGATATTTTACCCGCTACACAATATATCACTGACATAAGGCAACTATAATTTCTAGTTACTACTACTATTCGGATGAAAGTTTAGACAATTACAGCCTACCTTTTATTTTACGTAGACGTTGAAATACTTACTTTAATATTTGACATATTTTTTACTAAGTATATTAAAAGAAAAACAATTTAAATAATAATTTTAAACAATAAGTAAATATATCTTTTCATAATGAATAAGAACTAATGTGCTAATGTAGATTCTAGTAGCTTAGTGCCACCCCCCCCCCCCCCCCCCAAGGTTCAGCAGTAGATTTATAAGGCTGAATAATGATGACAACCTTCTTGTAAGCACAGTATTTATTACCCATTTCAGTTCGAAGTGAATTACTAGGCTTTAAGACACTGTGGCCAAATAGAAGTCCATCATAACGACATAACGTTTTCTCGTAAAATATAAATGTTTTTGCACTAATTTAGTATATGTTATTACCAAAAAAAAACATTTAAGTTTCTATAGTAAGGGGATCCTCAAGATTACAATTGGTGCACCTGCCGTACAACTCGGGCTCTGACGACTCTGAAAGTTCCCGGTAAGCGGCAATAGGCTTGCCAGCTATTACGTGTGACCAATAAAGCAATTAGCGAACTGTGGGCTTATAATATGCTTCTGACTACACTTTCGGGGAAACCGGCGTTAATGTATGTATATATGTAATCTATATGCTAACCTGTAAACTTAAGACATTTTGTTTCTCATGTATTCTCATCAACTTTTCTTATCTATAACTGTTTTGCATTCTTAAGGGTTGAGTAATATGTGAACAATGTTACAGGTTAAGGAAATATTTTATACTTTTTAATTTTATGCTGTGTATAATTTTCACCATACATCAAACCATAGATGGCATACTGTAGGTAGGTGATGTTTAATTTTTTATAATTAAAACATAATAATACAACATCTATATATCGCTGTACACTATTCAATCGCGCAAGTATTTTGTATTTTATCGTCATCATCATCATCTCAGCCATCTGACGTCCACTGCTGAACATAGGCCTGCCCAATAGATTTCCGATACATACATTGAGCGATCCTGAGTCGCCTGCATCCATCGGCTTCCCGTCGCCTTGACCAGATAATCGGTCCATCGCGTGGGAGGCCGTCCTCTACTATGTATTTTGTATTACGATCGCATATATACCAGGTACTAGCCACCATAGCTTTTCACCTCAAGAAATGGCTCTGTGTGAATTGGCCTTTAGATTATGACACAACTGAGTTATACATGCTGTACACTAGCTTTAAGAGTTGTTAGTAATATATATTGTTTGTTCCTAATACAAAGTCAATACAAAGTCTTGTCAAAGTCAAAATTATTTATTCAAGTTTGGCTCAATGGAGCTCTTGTAAAAGTCAAAACTTAAAAACTAGCGCGCCCATTCGCTGCGGGCGGGAGCTTGATCGTAAAAGAACGGGCAAGAAAATCGTCAAGGTTAGTTATTGCTCCCGCCAGTTAAAAAAAATGTACTGTATGTATGTAAGAAAATGTAATGTGTAAATGTATGTAATGTAATGTAGTATTGTAATTTGACAAGTCTACAGACAGTAGACAAATAAAAAATAAATATCTAATATTGCGGTTCTCTTATTTACACAAAAAAAAAACTCTCTTATACTCATTCTTAACGTACTGATTCCGAGTACGTTACAAACACGTTTCACGCAAAATATTTGACAAGGCGGTTAGTTAGCAAGGCAGAATTATTTCCGTATAATATTACAGAAATCCCTAACTATGTACCTACATGATTTAATATTTAATTTATTTTACTATGATTTACAAAACATTCAGCAATAGTAGGGTTAGCACAGCGAAATATATAGAAAGATATTAATTATTCCTAGAAAGTCTTTTCAATTTTATGACAAAATAAACATCTAATATGAAAATTAAAACTAACTTGATATGTCTTTAATTCGCATAACCCATTACCGGACACTTAGAGCAAAATATAATATCACTATTTAGCATAATAGCAAAAACACATAATATTAAAACTATTTTAAGCCAGTAATTTCGCTTGCTTCGTCAGCCTGTAAGCCGAATACATTAGTTTATTTTTATCTACTTTATTGTATTTTGCATATCCATGAAATTCTTAAGCATGATGGTGTGACTCGACGGGTAGGTCACAAGTGGTTATTGTCAAGGACGGGTATATAATTAGAGCGCTGCTAATAAATATCCAAGCTACTATTAAACTTTAAGCCTTTACCTTTCGCGCGTAAGCAAGTGCAGAAACGAAATCTTTTGCCCGTCGGGTCACAAACAATCGAATTGTAATTTCGCTTATGCAAAAGACCGACACAGAAACAATAGAATATCTACTGTTTGTCGGGTCAGTAAAAAATTTAATCTATTCATCGTGATACTATGCATCTGACATAGCAACAATATATCATCTATTGTATGTCGGGTCAACAACAATAAAAGTTTATTTATCGCACAAGCAAGGATCTGGCACAAACAAAAGAAAATCTATTATCCATCGGGTCAGCAAGAAATAATATTGCCTTTCGCGTGAGAATATGTCCGACAAAGGAACAATAGAAAATCTATTGTTTGTCGGGTCAACTTCAATAAAGGTAAAAACAATCATAGTAATAAATGTAACAGAACAATCAAAGTATAAGAACAATCAAATTAAAAGAACAATAAAAGCAAAAGAACATTAAAAGTAAAGAAAAAATAAAAATAAATGAAGTCAAAGTGGTTCTTCGCGGAGCACTTATACAATACAGATACACCACAAATTTAACGGGTTAATCAGCTTTAATATATTTAACAGCCTTTAAAATTTTGATTAGTAGGAATAAAACACATTTGATGCCTTTAACACGAAAACTGATGTATCCGAATACTAATAAAATGAAAGGAAAAAAAATACAGGTTGGAAAATCACTTGACAAAACTGAAAGGCACGTTTTATTTATGATATTAAAAATCAGCTTTAATGTCACGCACACCAGAGCACGCGTCTGTGTGAGGTGATTGAGATACATCGTATGTTGTGAATTAAAAATATAAATTGTATCAGAAATACATTTAACTAGTAGTTTATCATTAAAACATTTGGAGGAATGTTTAGCGAAAATATTATTTTTACAATCCTAAAAATCCCAAAAAAAGTTAAGTCTATACTATCTCCTTAATCAATTAATATTGCACTGCTATGAGCTTATTCCATTCTATATATATAGTACAGTCGGCCTTAGAAGTAGCTTATCATTAAAATTTTCTGAGTTGAATAGTATGCGTTAAAATTTGATGAAAATAATTCAGACGTGTAAGTCCGACTGTACATTACACACTAATATGAATCAAACACAAAAAACCAAATAAAATTCTAGAGAGGTATTTCAAATTTAAAATAATATATGTAAATGTATAATAATCATGTTACTAAAATAATCAATAAAAACACAAACAATAAAAGCAAAAGAACAATCAAAGTAAAGAACTAATAAACCGCGGAGCAAGTATACAATACAGATACAACACTTTTTTTTTGGGTTAATCAGCTTTAATATATATATTTGAGTGCCTTTAAAATTTTGATTACTAGGACGCAACAAATAGACCTCATTTGATGCCTTGTACACAAAAAGTGATGTATCTGTCACCGTAAAATTGTAAATAACGTTAAATTATAATCTATCCCGCGATATTGTAATCAGTCGAAAAATTGTGATCCGAAACAAAGTGCTCACAATTTAACGCATTATTTTTCGATAAATTATAATCTATCGAAGACAAACCGTTAAATCACAATCTGTCGCGCGTTAAATTGTCAACTGTTTAAAGCCTGTCCATGATTGGCTGGACTTGCCATCAAGACCAGCCAACCACTCTCTTATTTATTATTTAACTGCACTTCTTTAGGTTATCACAGGTCCGTTAACACTCCCTACAACTTATTATGAAACAATGCGTTAATATTATTAACACGAAATCTGTTTTAAATCACCAAAACACTGTTTGTTTACATTTCACAACAAATGAATTTGACTAATAACAACCGAAGATGGCGACGACGGGCGGCTGAGCGGGAAACATGAAGTTCAACCAATCAGAGCGCGAGGTGCGTTCTTTCGCACGCCTTTTTACAATCTGACGGTTTGTCTTCGATAGATTATAATCTATCGAAAAATAATGCGTTAAATTGTGAGCAGTTTGTTACGGATCACAATTTTTCGACAGATTACAATATCGCGGGATAGATTATAATTTAACGTTATTTACAATTTTACGGTGACATATCCAAATATTAATAAAAAAAAAAAACAAAAAGACATGCATTGTAGAATGCGTTGTGACTTCTTGGCGGGAAAGTGAAGCGTCATGTGTGCAGTTTTGTTTTATTTTCTAAAATTTGTGATTTTTCTAACATTAATGTGTAATAACGGTGGATTAATAACCGTTAAGTGTTTGTGAATATACATGAGTGTTGGTAAATCAAACAAAACAGTGCAACATCACGTTTCAAATTCTCTCAAGGAGTCCATGTGAGATCTCAGTATAGTCCCACATCTTTACTGAGGACTCAAGGGGCTTAGGGGACAGCTATATACTACTTTAAAGCTATATACTATTAGCCATAATCGCACAGCTGTGGAGTTCCTATACACATATTTTACATATCAGACTAATTTTTAAACTGCTTATGTACTTTTGAGCAAACTTTATAGGAGGAAGTAAAAAATGTCTAATTCCCATAGTTGTGCCTTAACTATTGGATATAGATATTATTCCAATTCGTTCATAACACATTAAGAGAGAGATATTTCAATCGATAGTTCTCGAAATTTAGCACTAGATGGCATTAAAAGTTTTTTTTTTTTTTGGAGTTACGCAGTTTGAAAATTATACTGACAATATACATATTTAACATAAACAACATAAGTATAATTAGAGCTGAATAGGATACTAAGCAATTTAAATGTCATTTTTGAATATAGTCCATTCAATTAAACGCTGTCAAATAAACGCTGAAGGGTTGGTTAGGGGTAACTTATTAGGACATTATGAAACAGGATTCTAGATGAAAATTAAAATAAGTTCACATATCAGAAACTAACTAACACTATACCCTAATCTCTAGTCTGGCCTGTAAATATAAATATATAACATGTGTTATTGTTTTATCAACGTTTTAAGTTAGTAATGTATATTTTACTAATTTGAATGAAAGCAGATAATATTAGCTATATAACGTTTTTTTTTTATTTAAGACCTATTCTTCGACTTGTATAGTTTAGAAAACAAAATATTTTATCATTGTTTTAAGTTTAATATTTAAAATAAAAAATGATAATATTTTGCTATTAAACGTATTTTATTCAAAATCTCTAACTTCTACAGTTTAAAAAAATATATATTTAAAAGTGTAGTTAGTTTTGCCCGTGTATATAATATAATTGTTTTATATACATTCAAAAATATACAGTTATTTATGTAATGATTCAAGTACGATAGAATTGTATGACAGAAATAATTACTGTTTAAGGTACAATCTTTCTGCTTATGCCCAATAGAAATAACTTCCAGCAGACCAGAAGATGGACAGGTTATGTTAGTAAGCCGCGTGAACTACAATAATAATAAAATGTGATATTATTAATTTCAGTACAAAGAAAAAGTCTCGCTCAATATTCGCAGGGAGTCTGTTAATAAACCTACTGCACTGATTTCCAGCAGCAGCCAATAACGTTGTTACTTTAAAAAAAACAAATAAGGGTCTTACCAAGTGGGGAGCCTGGAGTAGCTGGAGTGCCACCCAATGAAGACACGCGATGTGGGTTGTGGGCAGCTAAAAATATAAATAAATGTTTAATTAACACCAATTATTTAGTTCCAAGATAAGTATCATTAAGAACTTGTGTTATGGATACTAAACAACGGATATACATACTTAAATACTTTTTTTTTTGTAAATACATACTTAATATATATAGGAAAACACTCAGACCAGAACAAAATATTCATGTTCATGCACACAAAGATTTGTCCTGTGTGGGAATCGAACCCACGACCCTGAGGTCCTCCACTCTGAGAGTGGAGTGCGGGTATACTCGCCTCCACGCCATATCGGTCGTCAAAAGATAATTAAAATTACTTTACAAACAAATTCTATTTTTTTGTAATGTCATAATTATTCATTAAACGCATTACGACGCTTGGCTAACAACAATATCGCGCAAGTTAATTTTTACAAGTTTTTAGGACAAAAAAAAATATATAATTTATCTAATTTCAAGCTCCTGCCCGCTGTAATGGGCGCTTTAGTTTCTTAGTTTACGTTCTTGTGAGCTTTATTGAGCCAAACTTAAATAAGGAGTAAATACTGAAACTTTACACGAGGTGGTATGACAGGCTGGCGACTTCTGCAGTTGTCACGCTAGAACTATTCGTATAACTCCTTGAGTTTCAATAATTTAAAAGTTTAAATAACAGCATCGGGTGCGCGTCAAAAAGATCTATCCAATAATGGTAACACCGACTTTTGTACTTGCGCCATTTAAATAGTCTGTAATATGTGAAGTGAAGTGAAGCGCTCGTAGGTCTGCGGTGCTCGGTGGTCGAAAACGATAACCGAAGTAAAGCAGAGTTTACAGAGGTCAGTCATTGGATGGGTGACCGTTTGTGTGGCATTTGATATTAAGCGCTTCCGTGCTTCGGAAGGCACGTTAAGCCGTTGGTCCCGGTTATCCCTAAATGTGGTAGTCGTTAAGCCATGTTAGAGGCCTAATAGGCGGCTTGATAAATTCTAACAGCAGGACGCCATACACCTGCCTCCGCCAATCCGCACTGGGTCCGCGTGGTAGAGTATGACCCAATACCCTCGCACCTTGGTATGTGAGAGGAGGCCCGTGCTCAGTAGTGGGACGTTAATGGGCTGAGATGATGATGATGATGAGTAAGAATATTTGTAATTGTTAAAGCTTGACTATGATAAATCTTAGAACTACTTACATAAGTTGGAAAATAACTTATTTCGGACTTGTACTATTAGAAACTGACATGTTAGATTTTACCACAGACGGTCGGATAAAATGTTGGTTTTAGGCAGAAATCAATCGCGCTTTTTTGCTTACTTACTAAAATTTGAGGTTAGGTTGAAATTTTTCTAACAATTGAAAGGTAGTTTAAAGTACTAATATAAGTCTGTTAATCCACATTTACAGAGTACTTCAAGAAAATCTTGTAATTCACCTCAAGTTTCTTTGACTTGAATTATTTTTGGTAAATGCTTAAAATAAACGAAGATAAAAAAACTTTTCGTAATTTTAACATGATTGTTAACAGTTGTAGAAAATAATAGGTTTTACTTATGAGCTGGTCAAAATAACTATTAATAGGTAGCTGAAATTTAGCCAAATCTGCATTTGACCATGAAGCAGACCTTAGGCCCCAAGCGTACTGTACTTCCCGGTACAGTACGCTTGGGGCCTAAGGTCTGATGTACCTAATGTACTTACAGAAAGACTTCCCGGGAGGGCTGGCCGGCAGCTGCGGCGACCGGCGCCCGGATGCGGAGCGGCTGCGAGCAAACCTGCCCTCAATCATACACTCATTACGATACTACAAAACCACTACGCCACTACACTTGTATCCATGGAACAAGCTACAACACAAGCACTGTATAATAGAAAGAAAGAAAGAAAGAAAGAAAGAAAGAAAGAAAGAAAGAAAGAAAGAAAGAAAGAAAGAAAGAAAATATTTATTCAATACAAGTTGCAAGAAAAAAAAATAACAGAAAATAAGTACAAAACAATGAAAACACAAATCAATAACAATAAGAACCCAAATGTAAGAAGTACTCAACTTATATTGAAAAGGTGCTCACTCAGCAAATTGTCGAACATCACAGAGATGTCGCGACGCTGATCTTCCGTGGGCACGTGGCCACAACGTATAGTAAAAATTCCCTGATCTACGGCTAAGAAATTTTACTCAATACAACAAGAGACATAGCTGAAAAACTATTGTTAACAAACGGCACAGTAAAAGACTGCATCTCTGTGTGTGTAGCTTTAGTAAAGTGTTTTGTGAATTTGACCTTTAATTACTTTAAGGTCATTGATTCTATATCATACAATACACTTTATTTAAACGAAAGGCCTTTTATAAGTAAAGCCGTATACTGAGAATCATAAATTAAATCAATTTTTTTCTTACAATTTAAGTTAAAATTAATATCCAAATTTTAATTCGTTCATTTTACACCATTGGGTTGAGCCAGCTTTTAATTAGCGCGTAGGTCGTCCATGAATACGGGTGTAAGATAGCAGGCAATACTCAAGGCCAAAATAACCATGAGTATTAAAGGATAAGATCATCCTTTTTAAATAAATTACAAAACAAAGGGTAACATAAGTTCGGTAATGTGCCTCCTAAACAGTATTGTTTTTTTTTCACTCCAGAAAACACATATCATCGGGGATAGTCCAAATACGTAAAGTCCGCGATCTGCAATAGATCTATTTTTACATGGGAAGATAAAAAAACTTAATAAGTTTCTTACTTCAACTAATTTTGGGCTCATTTTTACACATTATATAATTAATTATATGTCTTGTTGTAAAAAGATTTTTCTGAACGCACATAATTTAGGGTCTGCGACAATTACATGCATGTAACTTCAATTAGGCACGTTAAGTCTCCCCCCCCCCGATTGATCTTCACCTTATCGTGGTGGGAGGGCTGAGTACCTCCCGGTAGGGCGCAGGAGGCGCTAGGGAAAAGGTAACACCCAGAGATTAGCGACTCTGGGTGCCCTTAGTACTGACTACCGGGGGGGAAACTAAGAGGGACCTGTGGAGGGCGCAGCGGGCGGGCCAGGAGGGCTCGTCAAGCAGCGGCAGGAGGGTCTTAGGCAGCGGGGGCAGGGGGCCCCTGCTGTCTAACCATGGACCCTCCGAGAAGTCGGCCACACACGCTATGGTCGCACCAGGAGGTAGGATGGGCGCGTCCACTGCGTCTCTCTGAGGAGGTCCTCCCGGTTTTGGTCCGGGGGACGTTGGTCGCGGGCGGGGTGTCAGAGCTGCAACCCAGGTACTGGCGTCCTGCCTCTTTCTCAACGAGCGGCGGGCGTCGTCGGAAGATTTTTGGTGGGTATTACTGCTGGCGGTGGCGTCTGCCGGTGGTGAATCCCACACACCTCTCTCGGTCCCCCTTTGGCCGGGAGACAATGTGTAAATGCATTTTTTACCGACGTAAATAAAAAAAAGGCACGTTAAGTCACTAAAATGTGATAGTCGTTAAGCCATGTTAGAGGCCTAATGGGCGGCTTGAAATATTCTAACAGCAGGACGCCATACACCTGCCTCCGCCAAGCCGCACTGGGTCAGCGTGGTGGAGTATGACCCAACAACCTCGCACCTTGCTATGTTAGAGAAGGCTCGTGCTCGGTAGTGGGAGGGTGGGCTGACATGATGAACTTTAATTACCAAAATTTTTCAGTTACGCGGATTTACCCACTGCTAGTTACGCGAATTTGCACTATCCCCGAAGATTTATAGTTTTAAGATTTTTTTTGTAATATGCGCATTGTCTATCCAATTATCCTATATATTAGAGGTTTAACTTCACCTATAATTCATCATGATCAACCTTATTAGATCCTGACCTCCCCAATATATTACATGGGATTTCTCTTTGTAGACTATTGAGATTTCACTTAAGATAAGAGAGGGTAGCACTATTCTAAGCCAGCATCACACCTATTTCTTTATTTAAAAGATATACCAACAGGGGACATAGTAAAGATTAAAATTAAGAAATTACGATGCAATGATACACCTATGATAACTTTTATTAATATATGCATATTTGCATGAATGGTACTGCTGTTAGTAAGAATTTATCACTCTCTGGGCTCTCTCTGTGTTGTCTCTTGAAAGTTGTAACCTCTTTTAAGATGTAATTTTATTAAGAAAACTATTTAGTTTCACGTAAATGAAGAATAAAGTAAAATATGTTAGTTTTTCTCAGCGATTGCGCAGTTCTTGGTCAAATAACATTATAATGACAACGGTTTTGTACCTGAACTGTGACCTCCTTGGCGTAATGGGCGATCCCTCGCTTATTTGGCCGAAATGTACCGACTGCCCGTTTACCTGAAAGTGGATTTGTTTGAAAAATATTAGCATTTCTTTTAAATTATCTAAAGCACTTTTCTCTAAAAGTTCTTAGATAAGTATCATTAAGAACTTGTGTTATGGATACTAAATAACGGATAAACATACATAAATACTTTTTTTTTTGTAAATACATACTTAATATACATAGGAAAACACCCAGACCTGAAGAAATATTCATGTTCATGCACACAAAGATTTGTCCTGCGTGGGAACTGAACCCACGACCTTAGGAGCGGAGAGCGGGTATTCTCGTCACCACGCCATATCGGTCGTCAAAAATATTAGTAGAGTTTAACGTACGGCACAGGTGTCTAGTCTCTTCCGCGGCGGGTCTGTGGGCGCGACGGGCGGGGCAGGCACCGTGGGTGCCGACGGCCTGGGCTCGTCATCTCTCGCAGGCCTCCGCCTCTTCCGTTCCAGTAGGAGAAAGTATATCACCTTCTCTGTATTGTGGCTGTAACGACAAGAAATCAAATGACTAGCTGACCACTTACGGATAGCGTTTAAAACGGGTAGATTCATCATCTCAGCCCATTAACGTCCCACTACTGAGCACGAGCCTCCTCTCACATATCAAGGTGTGAGGGTATTGGGTCATACTCCACCACGCTGACCCAGTGCAGATAGGCGGAGGCAGGTGTATGGCGTCCTGCTGTTAGAATTTATCAAGCTGCCCATTAGGCCTCTAACATGGCTTAACGACTACCACATTTAGTAATAACCGGGACCAACGGCTTAACGTGCCTTCCGAAGCACGGAAGCGCTCGGTATCAAATGCCACACAAACGGTCACCCATCCAAGGACTGACCTCTGTAAACTCTGCTGTACTTCGGTGATCGTTTCCGACCACCGAGCACCGCAGAGCTGCGAGCGCTTCACGAACGAGTAGATTGCCTACAAAAAAATCAATGAAAATCTGTTTATTAACCCTATTTAATCTTTTCGAATAGAAAACTATCAAATGTCTCGCTCACGCTGAGGGCGGAGAGGTGTGTCAAGCTTTTAGTAACTAAAAACCATTTATGTTCCTTCTTGAGCCAGCCTGTCTCGAGGCCGCGGTAACTCTTTAGAACATTCGAGGATCGCTATATAAATATACTTTATAAAAATGACTTACTGTGAACTTAGAAGTTCTTGAATTAGTTTATCTCGTTGCTTAAAACAGCCCAAGCTGCAAATTGCCTGAAAACAAATTACAAAAAATTGGATAAGAATGTTATTATGTGTTATATAAAGAATAAACATACTTAAATACTTCTTATTTAATAAATTCATACTAAAAAGTATATAAATTAATACTATTAATAAGTATGCATTTACATGGAAAACAGAATAAATATTTATGTTCAAAGCACAATAATTTGTTCTGTGTGAGAATCAAACCCACAACCTCAGGAGTTTTTGATCATTTGTTTTTTTTATTTATTATAAAGTTATACTTACAGCAGTTTTATAAACTATGCTCATTTGGCATTATGTCAACATCAAAAGTTATATTATTTTCTATAAAATTTATTTTACAATGAAATTTTACAAGAAAAAGTCTAACTTAGGTTGACTTCCTGTCTTGTCGTTTTTGTCTAATGACATAAGTCAAAAAGATTATGATAAACAATATCAAATACAATGAAACTACAGTTCATTATAATAATTTGGCCTATCAACAGCCTAGTGAAACCCACCTGAAGCACATCAGGATCTATAGCATCGGCAGAAGGAAGAACTCTGGTCTGGACAACTTCCATCATGGGTAATTCCTGTTCTAGCTCTCCCCTACCTCCTGCTGTTACCCATTGATGCCTGGTTATTTCTTGTAACTAAAAAAAATTAAAAGGGTATTGTTATCAATATAAATATTTAAAAAATATTCTCTTCTCTTTTGCCACATTGTGCCTTATGAAAAGTAACAGCACTTCATACCATGGTAAAAGCACACCCACTCATGATGGCCTTCAAAAATACCCAAACCTTAAGAGACCTTCTTAAAGCTCAAACATTACACCCATAGTAAATATTGATGTCTTGGTGTAAAAGATTGATGTTTATAATTGCTGAATCCCCTGCACTTTATATTGTGTTAGTCAATCCTAAGGATCAAAAAAAATAAAAAAATCAAAGTACTTTTTATTTCATAAACTATTACATAGTACTTGAAAACGTCAAAATTATAAAAAAATAACAAAAACAAATAAAATATAATTATACTAAAATCACGAAGCTTAGATTCACTTGCAACCAAACAATTTAAAAAAACAAAAAATATTTAAGTGTAAGTGAATCTAAGTGCCAGTTCCGAGCCACCGCTCTGTAAGAAGAACTGGCAAGAAAGAAGATCCTAACAACAACTTAGGAATACAAGCTTGGCACATGCCTATCAACAGAGGAGGCTCTGGAAAACATAAAAGTTCCCAGTGCGCAGCAATAGGCTCGCCACTTATTACATGGGACCAACAATATAATTGGCGAAAAGTGGGCATAAAATATGAATCTGCCAACCCCTTCGGGGGGTCAGGCGTGATGTTATGTATGTAATATAAAGTGCAAGGGAATCATGTGCCACTAGATCATGATCTGACCTAATGATAATTTCATGATCTATCATTGCAGTCATAGCTATTTTATCATAGGTAACTCTGGAGCAAAGATATACTCAATATTAGATTGTCCGTTAATCATGTTGAGATACGAACATCCTATGCCACTCTTTCTATCAAAGGGTTTCACTCAGGAACTAGTTGCATGTGCTATGTGCCTGGACCTCTGTAACTTCTGTTTACTTTCTCTTGCTTGTCACACTATGGATGCATGTTATATTTGTAGCAAGCTAATTTAGTACTTACTGTCATTCTCTTCTCTGGGTTGACCTCAATCATACCACGTAGCAACTGTTGGCAGTCTGGAGGGACAAAGTGGGGGACGTGGAATACACCACGCTTAACCTGTACAAAGAGGAACAGATTTTTTTTAATGCGTGTCTCTGTGTCAGAATTTTAGACTGAAGAACTGACATTGAACAAGGATTTGCAATTACATGTTGCCTGGTCTGATCAGAACCTTCTATTTTATAAATAAATGTATTTTAGACACAATACCCCCATATCAAGTAAACATAAAGACTGTAAATCGGAGCAAGTACCACGGTAAATGTTGTTAAAAAAGGTAAAATAAATTAAATACTTTAAAATTTTTGGGTCGAGTCTTTACTATGTATGAATGTCTTCTTCAGGCTCCATAGTATCGGAAAATCAGACCTTTACCTTTTCGAGTAGCTGACGAAGGTTATCATCATCAAACGGAAGTGCTCCAACCAGCAAAGCGTAGAGGATGACTCCACATGACCATACGTCTGCACGGCGACCATCATATTTCTCCCCCTGAAGTAATATTTCACAAAATAATCGTTAATAACCAAGTTGCACACACAATATCTGTTTTTTTTTATTTTCCTCCCAAATTAAAAATTTAAAATTTGCCAGAGTCAAGTGTCAGGAAAATTTAAAAATAACTAGAAAGGAGTCTAAGGAACAAAGTAAAATATCAATATGAGTAGGAAGTGGGCAACCATGAGAGATGAGAGTATTAATGAAAGAAGAATGATTAGTTAATTAGTAACTAAACATTATTGATGTCAAAATACGGCTGAATCACATTAGCATAAAGAAGCATCAAGAATTTTTAGTTTTTTAAGGTGAATTGCTAAACAACAGTGGCCAAATCGAAGACAGGAAATGATGAAGGAGACATATCTCGAGGGAAAAATTTTTTGAAACCATGGGTTCTGAGGAATAATAGCTTGGAGATTGTGGTAACGTCTACCCTTTGACCTTAAGGAATATTTCAAAGAATCTGACCACGATTTAAACAAGTCTTTTTAAGGAAGAAGTAAGAGATCAGAAATATAATTTTGAAAACTAACTCTATCCCCATGTCACACAGCACTTTTGACATAAAAATCAGCCTTATCATTTCCAAAGATTCCATAATGACCTGGAATTCAAGCTAAACTTAAGCTAAGCTTAGCTAAATCACATCATAGCCTCGAGGTTACACAGAAAAAGGTTAAATTTAATTTCAAACATTATGGCAGAAAACTTTCCAAGAAATGATTTACCCTGTAAAGCTTGTAAGTTACTCAATGAATCTGTACATATGATGGCCTGTTTGATTGTAAAATCAAACATAAATTTATTTGTTATGTAAATAACAAAATGTACTTTACACCTTCCAAAATTCCCGTGCTCTTACCAGTAAAAATTGAAGTACCTGGGGGACATTTGATTAATTGATGAATGTTACATATATTCCTTATGATATATTCCAACCCCAACACAACTTTTTTCGAGGCATCTGTGAATATTGAATGCCATCTAGACCATCTCCTAAAAAAACCACAATTTTTTTTTACGGGTAAACAGTACAACACTAAATTGTGCATAACAAGTGGAAGATGGGGACTATTGTTTGCAGGGAATTTAAACGTGTTGACAAAAACTGTCTGTTTACTGTCTTGGATTGAGTAAAACAGACAGCAATAACATCGCAATACGATTCATTATACGCATTTGCATATAATGAATCGTATTGTTTTTGTATTATTTCTTAAAATGGTGTGTAGCTAATAACATGAGGTATATTTAAATATATTGAAATGTAACTACTTTACATATTAACACATTTTTTTATGTGATTATGGCTCACAACATAATATTTCTTAGTGAAAGTTTGAAGAAATATTCAATATTAAGCATAACGAAACGACAATCTGGCAGTATTAACAGACGCAAAAAAAAATCCTGAACATATTCAAAAAATTATAGATTAGAGGCATCATTATTGTTTTTGATATATTAAAATTCATAACGAAAAGTTTAGATAGTTATGTGTTATGTAAAATAAAAACTTGAGCAGATTTCTAAGTATGTAGCAGGTATTTTGAAGTTAATATGAAAACTATATATAAGGAAGCGTTTAGATACAAGTAAATATTTTGCACCGTGGATTCAAACTTATTTTTAAGAAGTATCTTTATTAATTCATACTATGTGTTAGTAATATAATATGAAAGTATTAACATATAGTTATATTTCATTATTTAAACGCAATTGGTGTCATATAAGATTTATTGTGAGTAAAAAACTAAAAACGGCCTATGAAAAATGGAACAAATAGTAGAAATAGTAAAATAAAACACATTTTCTTACTTTACACACAATTATTCAAACAGTTGCAGTGGTCACTTGTTTGACCACGGTGAAAAACAAACTATCTGTTACATTGACTGACATCGACTATAGGTATATATTTAGTCTATAAAATAAGAAATAAAGTATTTTTGCAGTGGGTTACCAATATAAAACGCTTTTGAATCGTATGAATGTTTATATAACATTATTTAAAAAAATCAATCGAGGGTCACATTCGATTTACATAATCAATAATGTAGCTAATGTCTTAAGTTACATAAAATATCCCGTTAGTTGTAGGGTAATATTTTTTTAATAGCCTAGCCACATTTTTCTTTCTCCCTGTTTTGAACAGACAACGTTAAGCGACCAAGTGAAATTGTTTGGCGTATGTTTAAGCAGGACCAACAGATTGAAAGTTCATACATGCGAGAAAGAGAGAGAAAGACATATTACCCGAAATATTCAATATGTATCGGTCGTCAACTGACAGTAAAATTTTCGAATGACCGACCGTTGCGCTTATTTATTATCTCGAACAACCCTTGAAAACAAGAATCGAAAAATAACGTGATTAGTTCAAGTGTTTAGTGTAAAAGCTACAATGAAATCGGCTAAATCGAAGCAGAAACTAAACGAGATGAGGACGCCGGCACGAAGTAAGCAAAATTTATTTATCGCCGATAGAGATCCCGTTCACGTTTACTGCCGCTTGAGGCCTATGCAAGGAGATATAGGTATTCCTTGTTTGAAAATAGTTTCGCCGACCACGGTTCTTCTTTCGCCACCCAGCTCTGCTGTAAGTTATAGGAATGAGAATTCCAAAACAATGGAGTATACTTTCAAAGAGGTTTTCCCGCCTGAAACCACACAGCAAGACGTTTTCTCTAAAGTGGCTTTGCCATTAGTCGAAGGTGTTATCAAAGGTAAAAATGGCCTATTGTTTACTTACGGAGTTACTGGTAGCGGAAAAACGTTCACAATGACTGGCGATTCACAGAATTGCGGCATTTTACCTAGAGCGTTGAACATTATATTCAAAACCATAAGTGACTACCAAGCCCACAAGTACGTGTACAAACCAGATAAAATGAACATGTTTGATGTGCAGACTGAGGCTGAAGCCATGTTAGAACGTCAGAAAGAGCTAATGAAGTTTAAAAGGAATAGAAAAAATAATTCAAACCCCGATCTGGCAATGTCTTCATCCAATATCACTAAAGTCGATGGTGTCAATGAAGACAACTTGTATGGTGTATTTGTAACTTATGTCGAAATATATAACAATAGTGTATTTGATTTATTAGAAGATGGACCAATAAGTAAGAATTTACCAATAAAACTTATTAGAGAAGATGCAGAACATAAGATGTACATACACGGAGTCACAGAGGTAGAAATAAAATCAGCTGAAGAAGCATTTGATGTGTTCTATTTAGGTCTGAAACGTAAGAGAATGGCACAAACTACACTGAATGCTGAGTCGAGTCGTAGTCACTCAGTGTTTACAATACGCTTAGTACAAGCACCTGTGGATGCGATGGGTGAAGCAGTTATACAAGACAAGAATGGCTTGATTATAAGCCAGCTAAGCTTAGTAGATTTAGCTGGAAGTGAGAGAACTAATCGTACAAAGAACACAGGACAGCGGCTGAGAGAGGCAGGCAACATAAACAAATCTTTGATGACTCTCAGAACTTGCCTCGAAGTATTGAGAGAAAATCAAGTAAAAGATATCAAGGAAAGGAGTATGGTACCATACAGAGAGTCTAAGATAACCCACTTGTTTAAAAACTTCTTTGAAGGTGAGGGACAAGTCCGTATGATTGTATGTGCTAATCCCAGAGCAGAGGATTATGATGAAACCAGACATGTTATGAGGTTTGCTGAAATTGCTGCCGAAGTAGAAGTTGCTAAACCACAAATCCACAGTACACCATCTTCTCTAGGTCTTACTGCTGGTAGACGTAAAGCCAACAGGCTGTTCCAAGCTGCTAGAGATAACATTCTACGCCCTGAGGCCAAGGACTTAGAATTAGATTTAGGCTTGGTGTATAGTCTTGGGCCAGATTTTCCTAGCTTAGAACTAAATAGTTCACAAGCAGCTCATATAATCAAAGAGTTGATGGCACATTTAGAAATGAGAATTACTCGCAGAGAATCCTTGAAAAGGAATAAAGCAATTAAAGATGAAAGGTTTAGGTCAGCATTGCTTGATATGGAGAAGGACTCTATGGAAGTTAGAAGCGAAAATGCGTCATTGAGAGCTGAATTAGCAGCTTCTGAACGCCGCATTAAAGCTTTAGAAGAACGTTTAACAACCACAGAAACCACATCTTTGCTGCACCAGAGAAAACTGGCAGAGTTGACAGACTACACTTCTTCATTAAAACGTGAATTGCAAGAGAAAGATTTACTTCTAAACCAGAATAAATTAGAAAAAGAAAAGCAGAAGAAAGTTTTAGAGAGAAAATATAATCACAAAATGGCAGCTGAACATGAGAAAGCTAAGGAAATGAACTGTGAGACAGAAAGATTGAAATATGCTGTTGAGGACAAAGAGAATCGTCTGAGAATAATAGCTGAAGCTTTAAATATTGAAAGAAGAGAGAATGAGCTGTGTAATTTTAAAAGTATGGGAGATATGGGGGCTCAGACATCCAGAGATTATACTCCAAGTTCTACACCTCAAGCTTTACCTACTCATCTCCTAACTCCTTTCAGCTTTGTTCCGATGCAGTCTAGGGAAACCAAAGACACACCGGTTTCATCAAGAAGAGGTGTGGCCATTGCTAATCCTAGACACAGCCGCTCAATATCAGCTGATGGGAGAGGATGGTTAGAACATGCTCCAAATAAATTAGTCCCCATGGGAACAGTTATGAAGCCAAGCATTTCAAACAGTAAAGTTGTTAATAAGTTGAAAACTGTAAAAGACATTGCTAACTCCAAATCATCTAAGTATTGTTTGATATCCCAAGAGCAAGATACAGATGGAGAGTTGGAAACTAAGTTATATAAAGGTAATATAGTACCAACAAGTGGTGGAGGGGCTCAAGTTATATTTAATGACGTAGAAATGCTGAAGCAATTCTCTCCGAATCGAGAATCTCATGGTAATAGAGTTTCTGGTCCTGCATGTGCTCGCCATTCTGGTAAAAGGCGAGACACTGCGTGTTCACCCCCACAAACTCCTTCAAATACTAGTAAGAAACAACGAGTAGATGAAGATTAGTTCCAATACCTTCTGTAATTAAACTAATATAATATGACTTAGTTTAGCTTTCACATGTTGTGAAATTAGGTTATGGTACTCTTATCTACTTTTTGCTTACTTTTATATACTACTTCTCCTTTATATCTTTTAAGTATTCTTTCTAACATGTTTATGTTATAACTTTTTTCACTTAGTATACGAAAATTGTATGCATTAATTGTAATATCTACAATAGCTTAATGATTTGTACATTCAATTGATCACATATTTACTTATGATAATCTTAGAATGGATACACAATATGGTGTCAATTGAATTATTCTACACACGAGATAAATACCTACTAATTTTAAGCTTTTGTATACCACTGGCATACCAAACATTAGATTTTCTATTGGTATTTGTGATCAGTAATCACTTTCTTCATAATTTGGGTTCATATGATTCAGGTGGTGTTTAAGTTGATGCCTGATTCTTTAATCGGCCAAATCGCATGATATCAAATCAACCAGTATTTTATGTTTAATTTATATTGACACATAAAATACTTCCAAAATAACATCTAGATTCCTTATCGTAATGGTTAACACAATGAGACTGAATCTGTCGACAATTGGTGGTAAAAAGTGACATTTACAAAAAACACCTAGACCTATCATGATCTGGCATATTAAACAATTGGGCATCAACATCTATATTTTTTTAAGTATTTTTATAAACCTCTTTCTATGAGTGTGTTTTGAGTTCTGTGATTGTTAAACAAACTTTAAGGTTTGTCTTTACATAATAATTGTTTAAACATGTTAAGTTTATACAAGCCTTTCTATTTAATTACCCATTTCTAAGTTGCTCATTAAATAACAGAGGTAAGTTTATGAATTTTTTTAATTGTTAAAACAGTGTATACTAGATTCAGAATAGACAATTTCCATACTGTGATTTTTTTGATAAATTTACTTAATATTAATTAATGTCTGTTAAATATAACGTAAATTAATTTGATTACCAAGTAAAAATTTGGGGACAAACTTGTAATTTTTTTAATTGGATATTTTGAACTTTTCCCCTATTTATTTGTATATACAAATAATTTAAATAATGTAAGCGTCAGCACCCCTAGATCAGATATTTGATGTATAGAACTAAAATGCCTCTTAGTTACTATTTGGAATTTGGAAGATAGGTATCGTTATATATTTTTTACATTATTTAAAATAATAATACGGTTGCTTTCACCTAATCTGTAATTTGAAAGGTAAAAGAATTTATTCCTCTTATATATGGCTAGAATAAAATGTTTAATAAGTAACGTTTTCTTGTTTGTTATAAAAAAAAATTATAATGTTGGGGTATTACAAACGTGGTCAATATTTAGAAAGAGATAATAACTATAAAAATATCATTTGGTTTTAAATATCCTGATTGCAGAATGGCTGGGTGCTTTAATAGCTAACCTACAGTAGCTAAAAATATAGAATTAAAAAAAACTGTATAATGCAAGCTGACATCCACTGCATCGAGCACCATCAGCCTAACTGATAGAAATACATTAATTTAATCATTTATTGCGTGGGATGTGGTAAATAGAAGGCATTTGGTGTAGTGTAAACAACACAAACACCCTGTAAGAGGAGAAAGAAAAGTTACAGTTTAAGGTTAAAGTTTAATTAATTAATTGAAACATAACCCCGTCCCAACACTAAGGTTGGCTTGCACAGCTGTTCTAAATTTTGAACGTGGTGCAAGACACCATTAGAATTTATTTATACAGACATTTAAAATTAATATGTACCAATATGTACTAAAATAGTCTGCCGTGAGCAGGCAGCCTTATGTAAATGACTTGTTATGTTAAATAGATGACTTTCTGTTACTAAAAAGTACTTAATTATCTTCGTAAGTTTATAAGTTTGAGTTGCATCAATATAAGTATATTTCGTAATAAGATTTTTGTTGATTATATAATTATATTCTTCTACATAATAAGTTCTTCAGAAATCGTGTGGAAATAATAAAGACCTTTATCGAGGTACAATTTTTTTTTCTCACATCATTAATCTCCCGCCCATATTTTTTATTTCCGTTTCCATGACGGCCGATGTGGCGCACACGAAACTGTACCTGCATTCCGCTCCCGAGGTCGTAGGTTCGATTCTTACATAGGACAAATCTATCTATATGTGCATGAATATTTATTTATTTAACATTGAATATTTGTTCTGGTCTGGGTAGTCTCTATCTATGGTAAGTATGAATTTACAAAACAAAAAGTATTTAAGTATGTTTTATACGTTATTTAGCATCTATAACACAAGTTCTGGTGCTCAAATAATTGGTGTGATTGTAAGAGAATTATTTATTTGAAATGGGCAGAAACCATACCTAGAAACCTAGGCAAACCAGATAGGGCAGGCCCAGGAAGGGCTAACTTGACATCGTGACGGATGACATGCGTGCCAATAACGTAGCAAGCAACCAAGGATGCCGAAGACCGTGCAAAGTGAATCAGAAGATGCAGGAAACCGAACCCCGGGCCCGTAACCTTAGCATAGATGAGGAAAAAGGTATGAGCAGAAACCTTAAAACTCGGTAAAAGGGATCTGTAGAGAGCGGATCATACCCCGCCAAAAGGAAGAGCTTCCACCGGCCGGATGGATGTGCCTGGGAAATTACGGTCAACTTTTTAGACAAATATAGATTCTGAATTTACTAAATAAGTATGTAACGCATGAATGATAATTACAAAAATTAAGACTAGTTTTACTTAAAAAGCAAAATATTTATTATCAACAAATTTTCCATAGATTCACCTTCAATTGACGTCAAGGGTCATAATTATTATTAATATTATGCAGAATTGCAAATGAGTTCACGATTCACTGGAGATTTAACAGTAAGCCCGTGTGGCACAAACATGTTGATGAGTTAAATTTACTCAGTAAGGCTGCCTGTCCACTGAAGCGGAACGAGGAGAGAGGAGAAACGGACAAAAATTAACCAATGAGATTTCATAAAATCTCCTCTTCTCTCCTCTACTCTCTCGGACTGGAGTCCGCGATTCTTATTGGATAATATTTCTCCGTTTCTCCACTCTGCTGCCTCTCCCCGCTTCAATGGACAGGCAGCCTTATGAGGGTTAGTAAGTAAGGGTAAGTACTTAGTATTTTAGAATTGTCCTCAGAATACCGGTATGCGGTATGAATTGAACAAAAGACAAAGACTTTTTATTTCGCATGAAATATGGTACATAAGTGGTCTTAAAATTTAATACAGTCCGCATATTTCACCAGTAACTGGTACGCAAAAATATAATTAGAGGAGAGACAGATAGATAAAACGTTTATTTCCTTTAAATAAATATTTTTCTGACAATTACACCATTTATTTAGTTCCAAGATAAGTATCATTAAGAACTTATGTTATGGATACAAAATAACGGCTAAACATACTATTTTTTTTTAATACACACTTAATACACATAAGAAAACACCCAGACCAGAACAAATATTCATGTTCATGTACACAAAGATTTGTCCTGCGTGGCAATCGAACCCACGACCTTAGGAGCGGAGAGCGGGTATTCTCGCCACCACGCCATATCGGTCGTCATGTATATAATAGGTTGGGGAAAAGTCTTTTCGTATTTTTGTATGAAAAGTCAAGACATTTTTTTCAAAGTTTATTTACAATATATATGTACCGTTTTGTTGAATAACTTTCTGCCATTTTGTGGGCAGAGACATTATCCCGTTACTGTAGAAACTTTGGGACTTCTGATCAAAAAAACGGGACAAATAGTTTTGGCAGTCCTCTCTTGAGGTCAACCTTACAGAACCTAAAGAATTCTGCAGAGACCGAAACAGGTGAAAATCTGAAGGCGCAAGGTCATAGCCCTGACCTGACATATAGATGGTGGATGCACTAGGACCTCCCAGTCGAACTCTCTTAATTTTTGCTGAGTGGCTAAAGATGTGTGTGGTCTAGCGTTATCGTGATGAAAGACCACACCCTTCCTGTTGATCAATTCCGGCCGTTTTCTCTCGACTGCTTCCTTTAATCTCAATCAGTTGCTGGCAGTAAAGATCAGAATCGATGGTTTTGCCGGGCGGTAAAAGCTCATAATAAACAATGCCCTTCCAATCCCACCATACACACAGCATCACCTTATTTCGTGTTAGGCCAGGTTTGGCCACAGTCCCCCCCGACTGGTCTCCACCTTGTCGTGGTGGGGGGGCTGAGTACCTCCCGGTAGGGCGCAGGAGGCGCCAGGGAAAAGGTAACACCCAGAGATTGGCGACTCTGGGTGCCCTTAGTACTGACTACCGGGGGGGAAACTAAGAGGGACCTGTGGAGGGCGCAGCGGGCGGGCCAGGAGGGCCCGTCAAGCAGCGCCAGGAGGGTCTTAGGCAGCGGGGGCAGGGGGGCCCTGCTGTCTAACCATGGACCCTTCGAGAAGTCGGCCACACACGCTATGGTCGCACAAGGAGGTAGGAGGGGCGCGTCCACTGCGTCTCTCTGAGGAGGTCCTCCCGGTTTTGGTCCGGGGGACGTTGGCCGCGGGCGGGGTGTCAGAGCTGCAACCCAGGTACTGGCACCCCGCCTCTTTCTCAACAAGCGGTGGGCGTCGTCGGAAGATTTTTAGTGGGTATTACTGCTGGCGGTCGTGTCTGCCGGTGGTGAGCCCCACACACCTCTCTCGGTCCCCCTTTGGCCGGGAGACAGTGCGTAAATGCATTTTGTTACCGACGTAAATCAAAAAAAAAAAAAAAGGTTTGGCCACAGTCTGTGAAGCCTGGCCAACTTTCGACCACGACCTTTTTCGCACGTTCTTGTCGTACGTGATCCACTTTTCATCGCCAGTTATCAATCTCTTCAAAAACGGCTCGGTTTCATTACGTCTCAATAATGAATCGCAAATGAGTACACGGTTCATTAAGTTTCTTTGAGTGAGCTCGTGTGGCACCCAAATATCGAGCTTTTTTGTATAACCAGCTTTCTTCAAATGGGTCAAAACGGTTTTGTGGTCAATTCCCAGTTCTTCAGCTACATCGTAACTACTAATATGCCGATCTTGCTCCACTCTTTCAAAAATGGCGTCCATTTTATTCGTAACAGGGCGACCAGAGCGAGGTGCATCTTTAACATCAAAATTTCCGGACTGAAAACGTTTGAACCAAATTTGTGCTACTCTTACTGACACTGCATCAGGTCCATTAACATCACAATTTTTTTCACTGCTTGAGTTGCATTTTTGCCTTTTTTATAATAAAATTTTAAAATGTATCGAATTTCTTCATTAGATTCACTCATTTTTACGGAGAGAAAAACAAATGAAAAATAGCGGGAAACAACTTTTTTTTATTTTTTTCTTTTCTTTATAATGGAACCTTTTTAATGTTACCAAAACCAGCCAGACACAAATAGTACAGTCAAATTTTATAATAAGTTTATACCTACGTTATGCGAAAAGACTTTTTCCCCGACCTAATATAATAATGCAAGTTACATAAAAACATATCCCACAAAACCGTTTGACTGGTTTGTCTGTGGGATATAATATATAATGACCTAGGAGGCGTAGTCACGCATTATCGGCGGTCTCAATCGATAGGGGGTGGCGCGTACCTGTATATATTAGGAATGCGATGAGTGCGCTCTCATCATCATCATATAAGCCTTATAAACTTCACTGCTAAACAGCCTTCCCAATATATTACATTATATTGGGGGTATTTGCCCATAATCACCACGCTGGGCAGGCGGTTCGGTAATCACAGTTTAGGCCAGGGGGCCTACCGCTGAATTCGATGGATTACCGGTAATCCATCTAGATCAAACTTTGTTTACGTTCATTAATCCGTACCGAGGAATCTGCCGACAGCCACCTCTCATTCATGACCTTCAGTCCGAGACGGACCAATAGGTAAATGGAGAACGCCATTTTGTTTCGATTTCCATGAGGTAGGCGGTACGACAGAATCAATTCGAAATCCATTTTGCCTTATAATCGATTGCCATCGAACTCGGCGGTAGGCCCCCTGTACGCAGGATGACGCTGCTGGCCATCATTAGTAGGATTTCTCTTCGTCGACACTTAGTGTTACGGGGAGTCCTCCAGTGAGATGACACGAGGCGGGACTATTCTAGGCCGGTACCACACGGCGTATGCGCTCTCAGTTACTTTTTATTCCTTTTCTTTCGATTATACCAGCGCAATTGCCATCTTACGTGCCGTCGCCGACAAACGTTAAGCGTTCGGTCAAAGTACTGGTACCGACTTCAAACCTCACCAACGAGTATATTCAAAAGTCATAATTCCTACTAAGCTGCTTTCCGAAGCACCTGGTGCATGTCACTTTTAAGAGCGCCTACACGACTTTAGATAATCATTGCGTTTGCATTCAAGGATTAGATCGTTGCTAATAGGTGTATTTATGGCGGGAAAACAAATATTGACATGTTAACTTATAATACTTCTCTATTCAAGGCAGGGGTGGCCACAGTAAGAAGCCGCGTTAGTTTTAGGTCAAAGGAGCTTAACTGAGCCAAACTTAAATAAAAAACTTTGACTTTGAATAACAATGTGTTCCCAGCACAGTCAAAAGTTTAAAAAAAAATTCCAGCCAATTTCAATTTATATGGAAGCACACTGAATCTTAACAAAGGTAGACACAAAACGTTACACACGAAACGAGCCGATGGAAATCCGGTCAGTGCTTTTTCATTTTATCATGTTCAGTCACAGACGCAGCGGGTTATATGTATAATCTGCGTTATTGTTCGCAATTGACGGGATGATACTCTATGAATAGCCTGGCAGTGCACAATACATAATAGACATTGAGTTGATCGAATAATAAGCTGCAAGGGAAGATAAATATCAAGAGTCTAAAATGTATGTGAATATCATAATGGTAAGTACTTTTGTTCGTCGCTCTAAAGATTGTGGATTTCCGAACAAGACAAATTTTTTTGTGCAATAAAATTTTCCGTGGTCTGGTTATTTTCGACCTACCTACTCGATAGAATTTACTTACGAAAGTTCCCTTATTACCTCTACCTACAAGATATTTATTTGTGGAATAAAGAAAACATTGTAATACGAAGGCTGCACTAAAACTATGGGGAATGGAATATTGCCACTGTTCCTATCATATTAAAATCTATTTAACTGAAAACTACTTGGTTTTAAATATGGAATACCATTTATTTATTTAAAAAAAGAATCTCGGTCTAGTCACACAGTCTTGTCAAACTTGTTTAGTCCTTGAGAAAATGCAATTGACTCTATAAAATTCAAGAGCGATGATTTATTATGACTAAATTTCAAGGTGGAAGTGTCAAGCTCAGTAATGATCCCCGTCAAGGTCGTCCAAAAACTGCAGTCACCCAAGAAAACGTTGATGCTGTGTGTAAGCTGATTGAGGAAGATCGACATGTGACATACCGCGAAATTCAGACAACTTTAGACATTGGCATGAGTCAAATACAAATAATCTTGCATGAACAGCTAGGTGTAAATAGTTGTTTTCCCGATGGATATCGCATTCGCTCTGTGAAGAGCAAAAAGCGGCTCGCGTCAGAACTCTCGAAAGATTCCACGCAGGATCCCCAAATGCTGTATTCAACATCGTATCTGGTGACGAATCTTGGATATACGCGTACGAACCCGTAACAAAAAATCAGTCACGAGTTTGGGTGTTCGAAAAGGAGTTAAAGGGTGTCGAATCATTTGACAAAAAACGATTGACAAATTTTCATTTACAAAATAACGTTTGACAAAAATATACTTGATTAATTTACCCCTTTCAAACTATTGTTCAACAAACTATTCATTTGACAAATCATTTACCAGAAAAATGAGCGGCCGGCGAGTGCCAGTACCGAATCTTAGTGTGCTGAGTACAAAGTTAAGTCTTTAAAAGACAGTGCAATAAAACGAAACTTCAAAAAATTATTCAAAATATCTCCTTTTGTACCAACAGGCGTTTGTTTTTTAAAAGTTATCTTCTATCATTATGTAAAAACATAAATTTGACTAACGAATTATTTAGTCAAATAAACATTATGAAAATAATAATTTGACTAGTGAAATATGTCTTGCAAAGTAAAACATTTGCTTAACCTGTATTTTGTCAATCGATTGTTTTTAAAGTTTTATGTTTTAGAAATGAAAGTTTGTCAAATGATTAGTTTATCTAACGTTGTTTTCAACATGATATTTATCTTACGTTTTTTATCAAACAATAGTAAACAGAGTTAAAGCCAACAAAAATTGTTCGTACACGGAGTGTGGCAAAAAAATTATGGCGACGTTTGTCTCCAAAACCGGCCATGTTGCGACTAATCCTCTTGAGGCTCAAAGAACGATTAATGCTGAATGGTATGCTAACATTTCTTTGCCACAGGTCGTTCCCGAACTTCGTAAAGAGAGCTGCAACGCCGCATCATCCTCCATCACGACAATGCGAGTTCTCACACCGCGCACAGAACAAAAGATTTTTTACCACAAGAATTAGTATACCATCCGCCGTACAGCCCCTAACTAAGCCCTAATGATTTCTACACATTCCCTAAAATAAAGAATAAATCGCGTGGTCAGAGAGTTTCATCACCTGAAGAAGCTGTGGACGCCTACAAAACGGCAATTTTGGAGCCCCTACTTCCGAATGGAATGGTTGCTTCAACAATTGGTTCCATCGTATGGAAAAATATATCAAATTTCGCGAAGAAGCAATAAATACATTTTTAATGGTAATGTTGTGTAACTTCCTTTATTCCCAAAATTTTCAGTGCCGCCCTCGTAATTAAATTCAAAGGTTATGCCAAAAAAAATTATCGTCATTTTGTACGATGCATTCATCACAGTGGGGTACGGTCAGGTCAAGTTTAACATAACTATTTCGTACACTTTATGGTCCTATGTGCCGGACGGTATATCAATCGAGTATGTTTCCGAAGGTAAAGCTTATAAACCACTTGTCATTAGCCGTAACTTAGAAGGCCGCCTCAATAGAAGCACTGTAACCTAACAAATCTACATGAGCCGTTTGAACTATTTGCAAAGCTAGCTGATTTCTTTCTTCATAATCCGCCTTTGTCCGATTATAAATACATATGCGGGTTACCTCCATTTACATATAAATACCAGGGGTGCCCCAGTGCTTAGTCTTCAAAATCAAGAGGCTCTTTTTTCGCTAACGGTTAGTTGGAACTTGTAATATCCTAGCTGAAGTTTAATGTAATTTAAAGGAAAAGACAACAGTAGGTAAAGTAAAGTAAAGTAAAGTAAAAAAATTATTTATTTCATAAACTATTATAAGTACATAGTACTTGAAAACGTCATGATTACAAATGAAAAAAAAAATACAATCGAAATAATATTACACTAAATCACGAAGCTTAGATTCACTTACATGCAAAAAAACAATTTAAAAATGGTTGCCTGTAAAGTCGTTTTTACGGGCGAAGATTTTACGTGACAACGTCTTTTTCTCGGTAGAATATTTATTGATATGAATATAATTAAATTGCACAATAGGAACAAGGAATTGAATGAAAATAAGAATTGCACAAATTTTAACTATAGAAATATATTTTGTTTACTAAAACATTGTACACTAGTGCTGCGCGCGCGGCAGACCGATCATAGTTGAGTGGGAGAGAGACGCAAGGCATTCGCCGGGCCTCTCTCTCGTTCGGTGACTCATCGTAACGTTACCGAGCGTTACACTTTTTCATAAGTGACTCCCAGCCGCAACCTAATTTAAGACGTTGTCACGTCAAAAACAAAAAATAATTAAGTGTAAGTGAATCTAAGTGCCAGTTCCGAGCCACCGCTCTGTAAGAAGAACTGGCAAGAAACTCACAGGCTATGCTCTTTTAAATATGTCCATTAGTTTGGTACTAGAATTACAATCTTCATTTGTATGTGAAGCTATACAATGCAATATAACATAACCTTAACAATATTTATTTTTTCAAGTCATTCATATTAGAATAGCCTGTATGAAACGGCAGTTTAATCCCAAGCATTTTTATCTGCCATATAGTCTTTAATAGAATAGTATCCCTTTGAAGACAGCTTGTGTTTTATGGTTAATTTAAATTTATTTAGGCTCAATTGCTGTATGTTGCTTGGGATTTTATTGTAGAATCGTACACATTGACCTTTAAAAGATTTGTTTATCTTTTGGAGCCTAGTGGCAGGTACAACTAATTTATGCTTATTCCTTGTGTTTAGGTTATGTATACAGCTTTTCTTACTAAATTGATCAGTATTCTTAAGTACATAAACCAGGTTATCATAAATGGATTGACATAAATGAATGATAAAGGTGTTGATCCAATTACTTGGTCCTAATTATCAGGCGGTCGATTATTAATTCGCGGCTAATTATTTATTTATTAAAATTATTTATTACAAATTTAGACAAAATATATGCGTATTCTTAACTAAATTTGCTATTCCCGACAGGACCGGGTCCACAGTAAACCACGGCATAGTAAGCATCAGCCTTGGGTGTGTGTTGAAACAGTTTTAATTAACTTGAAACAAATTGAAAAAGCTCGTGAAGGGGGTGGATTGAGTGAAGCAAAAAAAAAAACTTGCGTCGAGCAAAAATGGATCTGTTGCTCCCCCGTACAAGCGATGGCTGAATCCTGAATCGCGCTAACGGAATTCCGTTGTTGTTCAAAAAATTGTTCAATAAACAATATAAAATATTTGTAGGTTCACTCACCCGTATAACTTCAGGACAGGCATAGTGGGGACTTCCACAGGAGGTTTCCAGTAGAGAACCGGCTGGCTGAAGTGACGCCATGCCAAAGTCGGCTATCTTGATATTATTTCTTTCGTCCAAGAGGAGGTTCTCGGGCTTCAGGTCTCTGTGGCTGATGGGGACAGTGTAGATAGTTTTAACTTTCAATTTTGTAGGCATTTATGTTGGACTTTTATTGTACCTCACCTACAAATGGTGCACCTGCCGATCAACGGACAAGGCTCTGGCGAACATAACAATGACCGGTAAGCGGCAATAGGCTCGCCACCTATTACGTGGGACCAACAATATAACTGGCGAAATGGGGGCGTATAATATGCCTCTGCCTACAGGCGTGAATGTATATATGTATTTTTATTGTATCTATTTTTTATAAGTGTAGAAAATAGACGCTATGTGGTGTACAGACAGCGTCAAATAAATGGTACGGCAACAAGTCTACTGAAGATCAATACTGTTTCTGTTCGCACGTTTTACTAGTTCTCTCTGTACTCTGTCACCCTAACTGCACGATTTGTTTAATAAGTTGCTATAATTGTCGTGACAAAATGCTACTTCTGAGTCAATAATATTACCCTGTAGTATTATTGACCCTTTTAACCGTAAAAAAATTGTAAAGTAATATTACAAACTGTTTTGAGGGCAGAAAACAACCTACAGAAATAGGTTTTCACAAAAATAACTAGTAAGTACCTATGGAATTGACGACCGATATGGCGTTTAGGTCAGTATACCTGCACTTCACTCCAGAGGTCGTGGGTTCGATTCCCACAGAGGACAAATCTTTGTGTGCATGAACATGAATATTTGTTCTGGTCTGGGTGTTTTCCTATGTATCATCATCATCATTTCAGCCATTTGATGTCCACTGCTGAACATAGGCCTCCCCAATTGCTTTCCACGTAGATCGATTCTTTGCCGCCTGCGTCCACAATCATCCTCCATCCACTTTCTTTCCTATGTATATTAAGTATGTATTTACAAAAAAAAAAGGTATTTAAGTATGTTTATCCGTTCTTTAGTAACCATAACACAAGCTCTTTGTGATACTTATCTTGGAACTAAATAACTAGTGTGGTTGTAAAAGAATATTTATTTATTATTTATTTATGGAATGTTCACTGCTGTGCACCCTTAAAAATTAGAGTACAGAACAGAATCGCATAGCGCTCAACGAGAGGCATGAGCCGCATGAGTGACATAGTGCTACGCTTGGATTTGACTACGAATCACAAATAAGAAAATCATAGCATAGCTAAAGCCACTGGTACAGCTCAAATAATTCGCTGGCCGAAGTGCAGTGTGCATTGCGTATAGCACGCATAAGTCCTGTTATGAAGACTCAATGACGGAAAAAGTAGCGTGGTAAGTTCAACCACAAGACGAACGAAAGACGCAAATTTACTGATGTTTAACAAAACACTTACCATATAGAGTGGCTGTGACAGAAGTCTAAAGCCGAAATGATCTGCCTGAAGAACCTTCTGGCTTCCTTTGGCGTAAGACGACCCTTCTTGACAAGGTAGTCGAACAGCTCGCCACCACTCACGTGTTCTAGGACTAAGTATCTGTGTACAAAAAGAGTATAGTCTTTATCATTGTTACTTAAGTCACAATTTTGTATTCACCATGTTTCTACCGCAGTTAAAAGCTTACAGATCAAAAGTACGACGGGCGGTTTTGCGGAGGTTGAGTGTGAATGAAGATAACATAATGTGTGCCAAGATCGAAAGAATTGAAAAGACACAATATGTATGTAGATATATGTACATATGAAAGATTACATTTTCCTATTAGATATAGTTTATGCTAGAAAAAAGTCTCGAATGAGCACAGTTCCACTATTTATTCCCCCAAATATTTATATACATCAATTTATTATTTCTTATTGTGATCCCACACACTAATCTCTGACACTTCTTCTAGGGTTCTTCTAGGGTACATGTTTATTTGTTACTGAGTTTTTTATGAATATTTATGTGCAATTTATATTTACAATTGCGTTCTAAAGGGCCTTTGACGTGGATTATCTGCTACCACATAAGGAAGGTGACATCGAAAGCCAACGTCTAAAACGACGATAAATAAATACTTACAGATACTTCTTATTCTCATAAACGTCAGAGAGACCAAGGACATGAGGATGTTCTATTAGCTTCATAATGGCTATTTCTCGTTCAACCTGGAAATTAATAGCGATATTATGCACAATATTTTAAATTCAAACTATAAAGATATTAGTAAAAGGACAGTTCCGCGCCTGAAGACATTTACTCTATCATTGAAGACATCAGTTGCATTGGTAAGGGTCGATTACTTCATCGATAGTATTTCTGCGTGTCAATACTTTCATCTGCACTTCAATATGTTAAGTTACTTCTACTTTGTTGAAGTAGTATACTTATGAAGCTTGCTCAAGGCCCCAAGGGAACATATATTATAAATTAGAGTACAATCCATTCATACACTGTTATTTCTTAAGAATGGGTGAAAACTCTTTAGTATCACTTTGCAAAATATTTTTTTCATTGTTTAAGTGATGTTTTTCTCTATGATTTATAACGTAAGCTATATATCAATATAAGATTTAAAAAAAAAGAATCTGGAGATGAGTGGGATCGGTAAAATAACTCCACAAAGTTCTACCTTCCCCCATTAAGTTTAGATAGGTTGTTAGTTAAATTGCAATAATTTCTCAGAAAGCGTAACGATTAAAGGGACACGTTCTGATTGTCAAATTATTAATATTCCTTCCATGTTACAGAAGTTTGAAGTTATTTTGAAGAGAGTTTGTAATTAGAATCTTTCTACCTCCAGGTATTGTAAAGAAAACTTACATAGCTTTCTTATTAACAGAATTTTAATAGATGTCACGTTTGACGATGGTGATGACAGAAGATTGTCATATTATTTTCTACTTAGGTGTCATAAAATGAATATTAATATTGTTAGGAGATATGTAATTAAAGCTTCAAAATGTCGACTAACATTAACAGATAAACGCAATTTTGTTCCACGAGTAATTCATAATTAATTTCAAGATATTTTATGATTCTCGTGGGTACTGTAGTAGAAATAAAAATGAATGAATAATCATTTATTTAGTTGTATCCCAACGAGAGTGCTTACGAGAGCGTTTACTTGCTTTGTGCATTTTTCTAATTTATAGGCGCTACAGTTATCAATATAATATAGATAATGTAGTAGAAATGTAATATTGAATGTAGAAGAAACAAAAATGCGCTTATTTGTGCACTTACGAAAGAAAGTAACTTAACGAGCATTGCGTCGTCGCGCGTTGCTGTAGTTACGCGGCCCCCCGCATGCCGCACTTTGATTGAGACCCGACCCGGGTGCATAAGTTGCATCCAATTTGATGACAGCGGATTGTAGGTATATGATAAATTCATAATTATTCTAACGGCCGTGATACTGCTTTATTAAGACGCAAAATTAGGAATTAATTTAGGAATTGCAAAATATGTACTACCAAAGCAACCAAAGACAGGATTCTATGAACACCGCTTGTTTTCTATTAATGACTCTTTCAGCGACATGTGGGCTTCCAATGATTTGAATGATGATTCTAGTCTTTCAATTTGTCGCTTAGCTAACAAATTTTACCTTCATCAGCACGGACTCGCTAAGCTTCTCCCTGTTTATGATCTTGATAGCCACCTTTTTTCCCGTCACACAGTGGACTCCCAACTTCACCAGACCTGGGGACAAAGGAACCACAGTTCAAAATCGGTTACTAGACTATCGCAACAGCAAATACTTCAAACGAGGTATTATGCAGACAAATATGCTTGCATTCTTCGCAATGTAGATCTGTATAATTTTGAGGGGAATACTATCAGGTTATTATTGTGGGTGTAAGACTCCAAGTCCACCTCATCTGAAAGTGGTGTAACTGCAGACCAACGGACGAAGCTCTGACAAACATATAAAAGTTCATACAATAGGCTTGCCTCAAATAAAAGTATGTTTTATAATAATATAATATATGGGCGTATAATATGCCTCTGCCTACCCTTCAGGGAAAACAGGAGTGATTTTATATACTATATAGTGTGAATTATTGTGACAAACCTTCTTATTGAACTACTTTCTTCCTCTTTTTTGAAAAGTCCTAAGAGAACTTTCCAAAAAATTTATTTAAATGTTAGGCGAGAGAAAAATATTTGTCCAGTTTCTTGTCAACTTCTTCTCGCAGCAAGGTTTCGCGCCAGTATAGTAGCGCTCCTAGACCTGAGTGCCCTTTACAAGAGCTTCGGAATAAAATGGACTTACTCTACAGTTTTAAAGTGTTATCCTGAGTTTAGTTTTATTACTTCCATAAAAATTGCCACTGTAACAAATAAGCCCAGGCGTGTCACAGCAGGTGAATAAGTAGACCAAGAGTTTAATTTTTGATTACTTTGTGCATGTGTAACTCAGCTTTTTTCAGCTGGGTTTTAAGCAGGCTTTGCGCAAGCTGTCTTATGAAATTAATACTCTGGTTATCCCTGATATGGGGCGTTAAAATGTTCAGACTATATTGACTGGTTTTCCGCGATATGGACCAAAATTTTCAGACTATATTAACTGCTTGCAACTAGGCAGGGCATTATGACGGATCTCACAGAGAAGACTAAACAATTTCTGACAGAGATGCATTGCAGTTTTTACCGTATGCCCTGAGCTATTAGTTTCACTTCAGAATGTTGGCTAAAGAATAGAAACTACTGCAGCCAGGTAGATAGATAGATGCTCGCCAACAAACTACAACCGATTCTATAGTTAACTGTACTATAGAATCGGATATATTGCACAGTTTGCAGATCGATTTTGAAAAGGGAATTGGTTTAACAGCCATACATAGTTCCGGCGGGAATCAAAACGCGAGGGGGATCCTACTAAAACCTTAGGAATCCAACCAAACCTCACCTGCAAGTGGCACATATAAAAGACACTTGAGGCACTGGCGAAAATAAAAGTTCCCGGTAAGTGGCTAGCATATAATTGACGAAAAGTGGGCGTATGGTATATCGCTACAAAACCTTCCATAATGTAATATTCTTTATTTCAGACCATAGATCCATATTATTATTATCCATATAGATCCAGTTCGATTCCCACACAGGACAAATATTTGTGTGTATAAATATGAATATTTGTTCTGGTCTGGGTGTTTTCCTATGTGTATTAAGTATGTATTTAGAAAAAAAAAAAAATTTAAATATGTTTATCCGTTATTTAGTATCCATAACACAAGTTCTTAATGATACTTATCTCGGAACTAAATAATTGGTGTTAAGTGTCAGAAATAATTATATTTATATATATTTATGTTATGTTAGTAAAGTTGCTTAATATCTATAGTTAGTAACAAGATAGGCATTTAAATTAAAAATAAAAATTATATGCAAAGTGCTAAGGAGGATGATCACGTGAGAGGGTATGTTCCCATGTTCATCACTCTCCGCGCAAAGCACATCCAGAGTGGCGTTGTGAATCGGTCCGCTAATGTCTTCAGGATGCTATTATATCTTTGCTTTGTAGAAATAAAACTGTGGCTAAAAGAACAATAACATTTATACCAAAAACCAATAATCGTTTTGAGAGGTTTAACAATAAATTATTATCATTTAGTTTACCCATGGTAGATAAAAGCAATGACCCTAATATTTTATATAATATGTTTTTTAGCGACTTTTGTAGTAGTTTTCAATCAACATTTACTCCCAAAACGATTAAGGTAAATGATAATGCTGCCTTTAGTGAATGGGCTACTCCTGGGCTACATAAAAGTAGAAAGAGACTGTATGAACTGTATGACGAAAGAAATGTTAACAATAGTGAACAATTTCATAATTATGTAAGGAAATATTCTAAAATATTTAGAAAAGCATGTCATACGGCAAAGTCTTGTTATTTGAGCTATAAAATTAGAAATAGTGATGATAAGATTAAAATGACATGGAATATTATTAATAGTGAAACGGGAAGAAATAAGAATTATAATAATAAGTTTAAACTCAACATTGATAGCAAGACGCTTACATCTGACTTAGATATTGCCAATGCTTTTGAAGACTTCTTTACTAATATTCCAGTGTCTACTACAAAAACTTTAAATTCCTCGCCTACTTTAGCGGAGGCTATTTTAAGAGATAATGTAAACATTTGTACAGAAGAGTTTATGTTTAATCATGTAACACCCATATATATAATTAAGATATTCAATACTCTTAATGTTAAAAAGACTGCAGACCTCTGGGGCAATTCCATCGTAGTTACCAAGCCTATCATTGTTTCGGTGGCGCACAGTTTAGCTATAATATTTAATAAATGTATAGATTGCGGCACGTTTCCAGATTTAATGAAAAATAGTAAAATCATTCCACTATTTAAATCGGGCAGTACAGCAGACCCAACTAATTTTAGACCTATTTCAGTGCTGCCTACTTTTAGTAAAATTTTTGAAAAACTTATTTACAACCAAATGTTCAGATTTTTTAATAAAAATGGCTTAATGCATTCAAAACAATTTGGATTCACTAAGGGTCGCTCCACAACCGATGCAGGTGTTGAGCTTTTGAAACATATTTTTGATGCTTGGGAAGATTCTTTGGACGCTTTAGGTATTTTTTGCGATCTGTCCAAAGCTTTTGATTGTGTTCCTCATGAAACATTGATAAAAAAATTAGATTATTATGGAATAAGAGGCTCCGCATTGGATCTTCTTACTTCTTACTTAAGTAATAGGATTCAAAGGGTTGAAGTTAATGGAAAGCGATCTCAGGGTTCTGTAGTAAAAATGGGGGTACCGCAGGGCTCGATTCTCGGCCCGTTTTTGTTTTTAATTTATATTAATGATTTGCCACATTTGGTAAAGGAAAATCACGAGATAGTATTGTTTGCTGATGATACATCATTATTATTTAAAATAAAGCGATATCAGAACCCAGACGATGTAAACAATGCGATCTCAAAGGTGGTGCACTGGTTTGACGTTAACAATTTATTATTAAATGGGGCTAAAACGAAATGCATTAAATTCGTGACGCCTAACGTCAGACAAGTAAACACCACTATTAAAATAAAGGAAGATGAGTTGACCCTTGTGGATACCACCAAATTTTTGGGTGTTATATTAGATTCTAAGTTACAGTGGGGCCCACATATTGGTGAATTGTCGAATAGACTCAGCTCTGCTGCATACGCGGTAAAGAAAATTCGCCAATTAACAGACGTTGAAACAGCTAGGCTTGTTTATCATTGCTATTTTCATAGTGTTATGTCGTATGGTATTCTTCTGTGGGGTTGTGCCGCAGATATTCAAAATATTTTTGTACTGCAGAAGAGGGCCATACGAGCAATTTATAATCTACCATGTAGACATTCACTAAGGGATAAATTTAAAGAAATTGGTATTTTGACAGTGGCGGGTCAGTTTGTTTATGAAAACCTAGTATATGTACACAAAAATTTTGATAAATTGAGTAAGAAAAGTGATATACATAACCTAAACACAAGAAATAAGCATAAACTAGTTGTACCTGCCACTAGGCTCCAAAAAATTAACAAATCTTTTAAAGGTCAATGTGTGCGATTCTATAATAAAATCCCAAGCAATATACAGCAATTAAGCCTAAATAAATTTAAATTAACAATAAAACGCAAGCTGTCTTCAAAGGGATATTATTCTATTAAAGACTATATGGCTGATAAAAATGCTTGGGATTAAACCGCCGTTTCATACAGGCTATTCTAATATGAATGACTTAAAGCATGAATATTGTTATATTATGTTGCATTGTATAGCGTCACAGACAAATGAAGATTGTTACTAACCAATCGATAATTTAAAAGAGCATAGCCTGTGAGTTTCTTGCCAGTTCTTCTTACAGAGCGGTGGCTCGGAACTGGCACTTAGATTCGCTTGCACTTAAATGTTTTTTGTTTTTTTAAATTATTTGGTTGCAAGTGAATCTAAGCTTCGTGATTTTAGTATAGTTATATTTTATTTGTTTTTGTTATTTTTTTATAATTTTGACGTTTTCAAGTACTATGTAATAGTTTATGAAATAAAGTATTTTTTGACTTTGACTTTGACTTTGACTATTTGGACTGTTTCTCACTCTAGTAATACAAGTAAGTTGTAATCAAAGTATATAAAAGTTTAAGTCACGCAGGTGACGTTTGACGCTAGTTGTATTTTGTATATATACATAAAAAATTTCTGTGTTACCTGATGTATACATTGCTATTGTTGTCAGTTAGTCTCATCCACAAGTCGAGCTTCGAGTTACAATCAACAGTTCTCGAAAGTAGGACGTTTCAGTTTCATGTGGCTAAGAAAGTAATCATATAGAGATGTTTAAACCATATTTTTTAAATGACTCGTCATTATAACCACCCACATTATGCCTGAGGGTAAGCAGTCGGCGCAGCACAAATAACGTGGAATAAGCACGGTTAGATGTTCTCCTTATTTTTTAAAGGCTTGTTTGTAATGCGTAAACAAAAATAATAATTTTTCAATCTAATCTAAGCTTTTTGCACTTCAAAAATACTAACTCAGCTGTCTTATCCTATATTAGATACTAAAACCAGTATTTTTGATATGTAAACAATTTTTTTAATCGTCTTGTCTTGTTGTTTTACTCTTGACATTGGCTGAGTTGTGTAGTACAAGGCAGCCATTAAAGAAATAATTGAAGTGTAAGGTAAATTAATAATGTGGTTCAATGTTACAAACAGGCGGGAGAAAAAACTAACCTAGACGATATTCTTGCCCGTTCTTTTACGATCAAGCTCCCGCCTGCAGAGAATGGGCGCGTTAGTTTGTAGGTTTTGACTTTCATAAGAGCTCATTTATATAATAGCTTATTTATATAATAAAAACAAAATAAAGCAAATTAATATCAAGTACCCCAATAGACTCTGCACTTGGGTATTATACAGTCGCTATGACACCTGATGTCATAATATCTTACATTTAATCTAGTCTATTCAAACATTGCAATTAAAGAACTTGGCTAGGGAGATTGATGTTTTTTAAAAGGGTTGAAAAGTCTTTTTTGCTTACGTGTATAAAGCCTTAAGCACCGATATCCTACATACACTTGAGAGCATAATTATTGCACAGTTACCTTTTATCGTACTAAAATAGAAAATATACTAAAAAGTGTTTTGTGTTGTTTGGTTACGTTATATTTGCTACAAAACAATATTTCTAAAAACATAACATTTATAAAGAGCAAATCGGAAAACACCCTTTTTTTTTTAAATTGCTGATGTGCGTGATTCATGCTCTAAAGTATAGTTTGATATAAAATAAAGGAATTGCATGTGGCCGCTAATTGTCAGGCAATCCAGTCTATTGGCTAAACGGAAAAACGGTCAGCTAATAGTAAGTGACAAGCCTGTGTAATGCCATTCTTGATAAATTTTCATTAGCACTGTACTACCCTGCTCACTCAAAAGCATTAGCTCTTAAGCCTTTTGCGTTCTACGTCAGTATGTTAAGGTTTTCTTTTAACACCGTAAAGCTATTTATACTATTCGGTACTGTTTAAGTTTTAGAGAAAGAGCAGGTGAAAAGTACCCCATGTCAACTGGAGTGTTCTAAGGTTATTGAATGTGAATGAAGCTAAAAGTGTGTGCCAGTGTTCGTAGCAAATAAAAGGATGTTTTCTCTACCTAGACAAAGTCAAAAAGAGAAACGCTTAAAGAAACAACTAGAGGTGGCAAATATTTTGCATAAAAACTTGTATGCTAGAACCTATTCATATTATAAAAACATATTTTGTGTTTCTTACGGTACTTTGTAGTTAGTGGAAACCAGAAGGCCGTTAATGCGTATTTTAGATTCGGTTTTTCCTTTTCTAATAAAAAAAAATCTTACACAAGTAATAACCTCTCTATAGATGTACTCTAGGAACTGCATGTCGCCATTCGTGTACGGAAAAGAGTCTCTCTTGACGTTTTACTCATTTTCTTTAGACCCGTCTCAGGTGCCACTGTGTTCAGTATTATTTACGAAGAAAATTGGAAAATTCTCATAATGCTCTCACTTTCTAACAGGTTGGTGGAAACTCTTATAAAATCAACTTTATAATTAATGACTGTCTGATAGATTGCAAAACCTGATAATCATTAGCGTTGGCTCATTAAATATACTGGTTAACTGTAAATCATCATCATTATCATGACCCAGGGTGTCCCAAAGTGGATCTTAATCTCCAACAGGCCAGGTCTGCTCTGTCCTAAGCCACCTCTCGCCAGTCCGACCATAATAGGTGACTGTAAGATCCATTGCGGCCTGGTCTTCCTAAGCATACTATCTCTCCGTCTGCGAAATATCATGTTACGCTAACCCAGCCGGCGGCGGCAGCATCTGGTTGAGTAATGTAGCCTGTTTAAGAATCATACGAGTTCTGGTATAGTCAAAAAAGGGCAAGGCAGTGATAACTGATCAGGTCACCACCTCGCCGGCGATCAACATCTATTCTAGAGATGGAACAAAAGGCAATGGATTTCGTCAGAACGGTGAGATGACACCACCCACTCCTATCAACCAGATCGAAATCAGACCACTAATCTTTACAAGGAGTCTCGTCTTAGACACTTGGTAAGCTCCATAAAGCAAGAGCCACCTTTCGCCAGTCCTGCCAGCCCGTTCGTCTGTTTCTCTGACTCTCTAGATAACCAGCAATACATGGGGCGTCTCACCGACTTCTTCCCTGTTGGCAGATATAAGTCTTTTCGCAGTCTCATCCGACTCCGTTCTCACAAACGAGGTCGAGTACTACTTTACCTCACCCATTATTTTCTTTCCGGCCCTTTTAATTAGACATTGGACATCTTAACTCAACAACATCGTTTACATTCATCCGGGGTTTATGTAATAAAAGTTCCAAATAAGGTGATTATCAAGAGTGAAAAAATGTTTACTTCAAATATTTTTCGGCAAAATTTATTTATAGCCAAGAATTAATATTACCGAAATACTAATAACATTTTTATGTTAAATGTTGCCAAGACGAGATAAAATGGTTTACAGGGTCAAAAAGTTATCAGTTCTCATATTATAGCCAAGCTTCTAAGTCTTTTTTTTGTCTTTTCAATAATGGCTTCGTGCGGTTTGCACATTTAGCCAGTGTTTGTCTGTCTGTCTTAATAATATTGAGCCCCAATAACGTAGTGGACACTTTACATGAGACACAAACACAAAGTTTAGAAAACAACACGGAAAATCATAATTCACGGCAATAAACCACTTTCCTACGCTTGTGAAAGTGGTCGAAGATGTTATGTTTGAAAATACCTACATATATTTTACAGATGAAAATCTTTAGTAGTAATAAAACAATGCCCGTATTGGCGTCAAAACTCCACCAATGTTTGTTTTGTTTCAGCTGTGTGTTTGTGACTGTGTTCGCAATACATTTGACGAAATGTGCCGTGACATTGGATTCTTCGCCTTCAGTATTCAGTACCGTTCCGCAAGAGGTATCATTGTCGCTCAAAAATCCCCAACAAACAAAGCAAGGAGATGCTACTAGTGAGTATCTAGGTTATGATTGTCGTCTTCTATAATGCGTAATTATCGCTTGCTCCGTGCATCGGAAAGCACGTTAAGCCGTTGGTCCCGTCTGTCATGAACATGTATGGCAGTCGTTATTACGAAGTCAGTGCCTTCTAACATACTGACAGCTGGTTTAACCATAGAATGATGTTTCCCTCTGGGTTGCGGAGGTCAGGCGGCAGTCGCTCTACGTAATAACTGAAATTCAGTCAAATCTGGTTTAACCAGTGAGCAGACCCTGGGCCTTAAGCTTAAGTCCAGGGCAACCGGGATAATGCTAGGATATGATGATTGTCGTCTTCTATAAAATTATCACCACAGCCTCTCATTCCCTACAGCGGTAAATAATAATCAAGTAACTTATAGGTTCCAGTATTTCTGGAAATCTCCACATATATCATATAATTATCATATCTTTCCACTTGCTACGATCCTGGTTCTCACTTTTAGCTTCATTCATACTCATTGCCCTACTCATGCACTTTTCTCGCTTTAGGATACTTTTGCAGCAACGACAGTTTTCTAGAAAAACTGTTTGCAATATTCTGGTAAATTCTATTGGACTTTTTCTCCCTGTACGGGGGATGCGGAGGTAACGATAAAGGGAGTGAGAGGGTGAAGTCCATGAGTTCCGCCCGCTACCTGCCCGCCACCCTAACCGAGCTGTTTTTATAACTCAGGAATCCTTGAAGCACAGTGCGATCCGGTTAAACATTCAGAATATTTTTTGACTAAATAAATTCTTTTAATAATTTTTTTTAAATAAATTCTAATTCGATAGTCGCATTGCTCAATAGTCTTCGACGATCACAATTTTGATCAAATTCCATTAGCCTCGAAGTTAAAACGGAATATTTTTTTAATTTTGTTCGACCGTTAATTTCCTGTCTTTATCAAAGTTGATTGCTTCCATTATGTATCCAAGAGGATATAGACTCCTTTGCTATTCTCATAAAAGATGGAAAATGGTAAAGGATTATTTTAAGATGTTCGAAGAGTCATCATCATAATGGTCATATGCCGTCCACTGCTGAACTTAGACCTCCCGAATAGACTGCCACATAGAGCTATCCTAATTCGCCTGGATCCACCGGTTTCATGCTGCCTTGCCCAGATCGATCGATTGACATCATAAATTTTAAAATATTTCACACAAATGTTAAATGTTGGAGATATGTCATGGTATGACATGGGCAGGAATGAAAAGAGACGAAGGAAATGCAGGAGATGAATAACTAACATTAATTTTAGCAAAACAATGAAGAGGATAATGATGACAAATGTTTAAAAAATGAATAACTTGGTATTCAAAGCATTCTAAAATACTTACACTGGCCTACAAAATTAAGCATCAAACTTTTAAAATTTTAATATATTTTTAAGTACACAAGATTTAAATTCGAAATAAAAAAAAACTCGATATAACAAAACTGGTAACAATCAAACGTTCTTTAAATTATTTTAGTTTTCTAACTTCTCTAGTTTAAAAAGAAGTACTGATATATTTTATAGAGTGTAATACACATGCACTTAGTTTTGAAGGTCACCACAAAGTAATTAACACGTCAACGAACAAATTCACTCATTAAACATAAAATTCATGCTGTAAATAGCTCGATCTCCATAGTCGATAGTTAGAAAGACATTAAAAGCACTCCAAGAGTGAAGGTAAATTGATTAATTAATGAGCTGCTAGCACTGAGATCAAGAAAACCACAAGGCGGGATTGGGTTGTTCGAGTTGCGGGATTGTTCGAAAGGGTTACCGCGGCCTTGGTGTTACAGGCTCAAGAAGGAACACGGATGGTTTTTAGTCAGTAGAAGTCTGACACACCCTCCCGCTCCACCCACAGCGGGAGCAGGTCATTTGATGATTTTCCATCACAAAAAAAAAAAAGGCGGGAGTGGAAATATTGTAATGTACAGCGCAATACCTGAATCAGAATATTTATTTAAAAAATGCTCAACGCGAAATAACATTCCACTTCGAAAAATTTGAAGAAGTGAAAATTTGAACGATTGCATGTGTGCATTAGACATTAGAGGAAAAAGCGCGAAATTAAAATTACCTGTAAATCTTTTACAGAGTCGTAACGGTGTTGCGAATTTTAAGGTATTTTCCTATTTCAAAAATCCTCAAAGCGTCTAAAGAAGTTTTCACTTCAATTGGAAAATCTGCTAGCCAAGGCAAGTTATACTTGCCAACAGCAATTCGTGTTTCATAGATTGAAAATGTACGGAAGTCGGAAATGACATTCAATGTCACATATTCAGTTAGAAATGCAGCTACCGTTTAAAACGTGGTTTGGCTTGCTGGTCGTCGTCCTATTTAAAGATACTTCAATGCGCTTGTCACCAGGCTGAGATTACTTGTTAAATTTTATGTTATATCACCCGCTTACTGGTTTAACACGATAAAGTCATTTTTTAGTCAAAGTTACAAGCTATGAATGCAGAATTGCAAATAAGTTCGTGTAATTATGCCGTGTGATACCGGCCTAGAATAGTATCACAGGAGAAATTCTACCAGATGATGGGCAGCAGCGTCATCCTTCGTACTGGCTTGATCTGCTATCACCAACCCGCCTGCCCAGCGTGGTGATTACGGGCCAATATCCCCAATAGAATGCAACCTATTGGGGAGGCGAACGTTCACCAATGGACTTTCTAAAGCTGAAATGATATGACATGTAATTTTTGGTGCTCTATCTACCTATTGGCTAATAAAACGTGTAAGTCGTTTAATAAAAAATGCACATCATCATCATCTCAGCCCATTAACGTCCCACTACTGAGCACGAGCCTCCTCCCACATATCAAGGTGCGAGGGTATTGGATCATCCTCCACCACGCTGACCCAGTGAGGATTGGCGGAGGCAGGTGTATAGCGTACTGTTGTTAGAATTTTTCAAGCCGCCCAATTAGGCCTCTAACATGGCTTAACGCTACTACATTTTCAGTGCTAGCCGGGACCAACAGCTTAACGTGCCTTCCGAAGCACGGAAGCGCTCGATATCAAATGCCACACAAACGGTCACCCATCCAAGGACTGACCTCTGTAATCTCTGCTTTACTTCGGTGATCGTTTCCGGCCACCGGGCACCGCGAAGCTACGAGCGCTTCTTTTCCTTCCTTTCCTTTCTTTAATAAAAAATGCACATATCGATAAGAAAATGCGATGTATTTATTCTCAATAGCTACAACACCGTCCAAATTAGGTCCAAGTATAGCGTAAAGCTGCTATTTGCTTCAGACTGACATCAGAAAATAATTGAATCTCTGGCGCTGCCCTTGTACAAACCTACTTCATGACAGCGGACAAATATCACTTTATTAAACAGCGGACAAATACCACTTTATTGAACACTAGTGGCACCCGCGGTATTGGCTTGTTAGTTATTTATAAATATTTTACACCCTGGGTTTACATTATTGGTGGATTTTTCTTCTAACAATAAATAAACTTTGGGATAATCTAGCATTCTAATGGTGAAATAAATTTTGAAATCTGTCTATGATTTTTTTATTTTATTCATTACAAACTTTAAAAAAAAAAATGTTTGTTATATTAGTATGATGTAGGTATACTTTTTTTTAAAGTGCTAAACACTTTGATATATCAAAGATTGTTTTTAGAAATAATCGATAATGGGCGTGATTTAGTATATTAAAATAAACTTATGATAGTAAGCCAATTAAAGTTAAGTAGTGAAGAACTTACTAGAGGAATTAAGTATTGGAATCAACACTTCACAAGTAAAAGTAAAGGACTCTGTTCTATGCCTGTGTACTTACGTTTCGAGGACGTTATAGATAGATAGATAGATAGATAATACGTTTATTTCGTTTAAATAATACAAGTTATATAAAAACATATCCCACAAAACCGTTTGACTGGTTTGTCTGTGGGTCACAGTCTCTTTTATACTACTTTATACATTACAACTAATTTTATATATGTCTAAAATACCTCAATTTTTACACCTCAATACAGTAATTTTTGGAGAATGACTCATTGTTTCAATGTCTTTTCACCGTTGGCATCAAAACACATGATTATCCTACTAATATTATAAACGTGAAAGTTTGTATGTGTGGATGGATGTTTGTTACTCTTTCACGCAAAAACTACTGGAGCGATTGTGATGAAACTTTGTACGTGTATAGCTGCAGTCCTGGACTAACATATAGGACACTCTTTATCCCGATATTTCCACGGGAACGGGGACCACGCGGGTAAAACCGCAGGGCGCTGCTAGTTTAATATAATTACATATGAAATTGCTTTTTTTAGATTACCTGTCACTCGTCCAAGAGTTTCTTGATGACTTGGAACACAAAAAGCGCATCCAGCGCTACAGAGATGTCGCTAATTATTAGAAGGCTATATATATAAGCGCTAACAATATCAAATCATTTTTTTCATAAATTAAATGCTGTTATTTTTTTGCTGTTTACATTGTTTTATTAAAAACCTTTTAAGTCGTTCGTTTCACAATAGCAAGGTCAGAACCTAGAAAACAAACATACGTAGGCGTACAAAGATGCTTACAAAGGATCAGAAAATAGTATCGAGTAATAACAACATGAAAAAATTTACTATATACTATAAGATAAATATCGTAGTAACACTCGACTTATGCTGAGAACAAATCATTGAAGTGCCTTGTGTTATGTATTCTATTTATAGAAAATGAAAAAAGGTTTTATTCTATTTTCGGCTTTGATCGAGCACTTATCAGTGGCAAGATGGAGGCTTGCTTACGAGGGTGGATGCTACATTTCAGTACGACCGATATGACGTGGAGGTCAGTATACCAGCCTTCCGCTCCTGAGGTCGTGGGTTCGACTCCTACACAGGACAATTCTTTGTGTGCATGAATATGAATATTTGTTCTGGTCTGGGTGTTTTTTATGTATATTGAGTATGTATTTACAAAAAAAAGTATTTAAGTATGTTTATCCGTTATTTAGTACCCATAACACAAGTTCTTAATGATACTTATCTTGAGACTAAATAATTGGTGTAATTGTTAGAAATTATTTATTTATTTGTAGTCCACTGCTGAACGGGGGTCTGCTCAATATTTTTTCACCGCTTCCATCCACCGGCTTCCCGCCACTTTGACTCCAATTATCGCGCCCAGAGATACCGTCCTTCACTACGTTTTCTGATTCGCGGACGTCGGTTTTTTGAGCTATGTGCCACGCCCACATGGTGAATGCTTACATGTATTTAAATCAAACATGGAAAGTATATAGGGAATACAATTATGATATATATAGTCCAAATAGTATCTATTAGGTCGGGGAAAAAGTCTTTTCGCATAACGTAGGTATAAACTTATTATAAAAATTTTTTGACTGTACTATTTGTGTCTGGCTGGTTTTGGTAACATTAAAAAGGTTCCATTATAAAGAAAAGAAAAAAATAAAATAAAGTTGTTTCCCGCTATTTTTCATTTGTTTTTCTCTCCGTAAAAATGAGTGAATCTAATGAAGAAATTCGATACGTTTTAAAATTTTATTATAAAAAAGGCAAAAATGCAACTCAAGCAGTGAAAAAAATTTGTGATGTTTATGGACCTGATGCAGTGTCAGTAAGAGTAGCACAAATTTGGTTCAAACGTTTTCAGTCCGGAAATTTTGATGTTAAAGATGCACCTCGCTCTGGTCGCCCTGTTACGAATAAAATGGACGCCATTTTTGAAAGAGTGGAGCAAGATCGGCATATTAGTAGTTACGATGTAGCTGAAGAACTGGGAATTGACCACAAAACAGTTTTGACCCATTTGAAGAAAGCTGGTTATACAAAAAAGCTCGATATTTGGGTGCCACACGAGCTCACTCAAAGAAACTTAATGAACCGTGTACTCATTTGCGATTCATTATTGAGACGTAATGAAACCGAGCCGTTTTTGAAGAGATTGATAACTGGCGATGAAAAGATCACGTACGACAAGAACGTGCGAAAAAGGTCGTGGTCGAAAGTTGGCCAGGCTTCACAGACTGTGGCCAAACCTGGCCTAACACGAAATAAGGTGATGCTGTGTGTATGGTGGGATTGGAAGGGCATTGTTTATTATGAGCTTTTACCGCCCGGCAAAACCATCGATTCTGATCTTTACTGCCAGCAACTGATGAGATTAAAGAAAGCAGTCGAGAGAAAACGGCCGGAATTGATCAACAGGAAGGGTGTGGTCTTTCATCACGATAACGCTAGACCACACACATCTTTAGCCACTCAGCAAAAATTAAGAGAGTTCGACTGGGAGGTCCTAGTGCATCCACCATATAGTCCTGACCTTGCGCCTTCAGATTTTCACCTGTTTCGGTCTCTGCAGAATTCTTTAGGTTCTGTAAGGTTGACCTCAAGAGAGGACTGCCAAAACTATTTGTCCCGTTTTTTTGATCAGAAGTCCCAAAGTTTCTACAGTAACGGGATAATGTCTCTGCCCACAAAATGGCAGAAAGTTATTCAACAAAACGGTACATATATATTGTAAATAAATGTAAATAAACTTTGAAAAAAATGTCTTGACTTTTCATACAAAAATACGAAAAGACTTTTTCCCCAACCTATTATGACTTAAAACGCATGGAACATAATTTTCGCACTATAACAGTAATGCTAATGAATAAAGTTAAGGATCACAATTTAAATTATGAAATTAATTTTAACAAATACACAAAGGAAAATTGTACAAGCCGACACACAGAATCAGCCTGCAGCATATATCGTGGTGTTCAATGAATTCGACACTAAATCCCAGCTTAACGAATCAAAAGGCTCAACCAAGCGCCACTATATGAAATTGACAATTTATTAAGGGATAGCTATCGGTCACAGTGTTATTAGATTGTCGCCTATCAAAGCGATTTAATTCCAATAGCCATCGTGTAGCAAAGCGTATGCTATCAGAAGAAACGAATAAGAGACGCATTTATTGAAATATTAAAGGTATTGGAATAAAGACTGTGCCCAAGTAATTTTTTTTTAAGTATAATACTACGAAGTCGAAATAAGCGCGTTTGATATTAAAACTAAGTTAAACAAAATATACACGAACAAAACGATAACGTTAAATTATCTTTTGATCATAATTTATTAAATTTAAATATGTTTAAATATTTTAATCTCTCGTGTTCAAATGACTAAAACAGCAAGTTAGTTCGTTTCAATTACTTCTTCTCAAAGACTGCGAACATCCTATTTAGCGCAAATACTATAAACAACAACAGCCACGCCCGTCACTGGGTTAGATAAGATTGAGTCTCTATAATTTGCCAACGTTCCAATCACAATTTCAAGATTACGAAAACGAAAGGTATCAATTGTATGGTAAAAATATATATTCTAAAATATATGGATCAACTTGAATAAGCTTAAAGCGAATTTCCAAAACCTGATTATGATTGTCTAAAACTATACGAGTTTCGAGATTTTTCGTTGATGCCGTTATCGACATTCTTGGCAATTATAGACGTCTCGAATGCATTAGATGAGAAAGGTATTGTAATTTATTTGTTCAGGGTTATTTGTTAATATGTCTCGTGCTTTTTCTCGATTGTACAAACTACATATCTGAGGCAACTGTATCTGAGCAAGATTGTATTATGTGTTGTTTGCTAAAACTGATAAGTGTTATTATAACAAAAATTAACAGGTGTTGAACACGCGTTTAATAAAACTAATTACAAAACTTTGTTTAATGGTTGCCTAAAGTTAAAAACGCGTTTAACCTTAAACCGTTGACATTTTTGTGTATCGCTGCTGCTTTTTAGACAAAATAAATATCTTTCACCATGGAGTTAAGCCTCATCGATGTGAAAGATTTAGAATATATGCATACCTGTCGTGACACGCAAATAAAATGCACACGAATTAATCCGAGTGTATAACAATAAATTGTTTTTATTGTTTTTGAATATATTCGATTAATTTACAGATTTTTATTTATCTATATTTTGAAGGATGACAGCTGACAACTGTGACGTTCCGTTTTTTATGCTCCATTACGCTTATTGTTTAGAGGTAGGTATTTTATATTCATAACATAACCGTTTGTAGACTAAAAATTTGTTCAAATACACAAAAAGATTATTTCACTAAAACCACAATTTTTTTTAATATGTGGAGTATTCATATTTTATAATGATGAACTCCGTTAAGTCGAACATGATTTTCTTAACACGAAGTGTGTAAGAATGAATGAAAGCCCGTTGAATTAACGTATCGCTTAGAAGCGGTTTTAACGAAACGTTTGCTAAACAGTGTTTTCTAATAGAGAAAGTTAAACATACCTTAAACCTCGTTTTTCGTTTTTGCGATAAACGCACGTCTAAGGAGTGTTTACAATATTTTTTTTATAATAACACTGCATGAGTTTATGAGAAGTATCTAACAGTATAATAAATTTTAAGCTACGTAAGGGACCTTTTGAAATAAACTCATAACAATAAAATTCACAAACAGAATTTTCTTTCGGGTGGTTTGTTTAATTTAAGTTGATTGTTTCGATTGAGTGGTGAAGGGCTTCGTGCTTTCTTTGTTTATCAACGTCAATAGTTAATCATGATTCACTTCACCCTATCCTCAAACACAGATAAGACTGGAAGATAGATGGTCGTGGTTTGAACTCTAATTGAATTTTGCTAAGTTTTAATATTGTCTGTACCTACTTCACTGAGGGTACTAATATGAAACCATCTATTCCTTGAAAAGGCAATCGATCACTGAGGTGAAGCAGAGGTACCGGAGATTAGTCCTGCTAATGCTAGGACATATATAGTCCTACGATGAGTGACTTATATATTTTAATTCAGAGCCGCAACAAGGAGACGTCTTCTCTGGCGGCTTTGCTTATGGTCAAGCCTCCGACAGTGCCGTCGGGCTGTGCGGATTCACCATTATAAGTAAGTACAAAGTATAAAAAGTATTTACGTATTTTGATATACCACGATACACAGGTAGTGCTTAAGTAATTTGCTAAGTTTTACCATGTTTTTTGTGTTTTACCATGTATAGAATGAGTGTGTCATAGCAGTGCTCTCACAAACGGTATCTTCGGAAGACCAGCGTCGAGGTGTTTTCGTGACACCTCGGCTTTATGCTGAGTGGATACCTTTTCTGTGACACTCTTCACATAGTTACTTAAATATAATGTATCTGTTTTCTTTTGATGTTGTCACAGAAAAAAAAAAAAGTATGTCCACCTTCAAGAAAATGATCACCGTAGCCAATGAACGCTTACAAAATTAGAGGCATAACTAGCACCTTGCTGACGCTTAAATACCGTTAAAGCCTTATCTAAAGAGCCCTATGCTATAATGTATATACGGATATCGACCTAGTACCAAGTATCAAAGCTTTGCTTAATTTGGGGCTAGAAGCGTTGTGCGATTATTTAGTTTAAAGCGATCGACAGGCCGAAGCGCTCGTAGCTCTGCGGTGCTCAGTGGTCGAAAACGATCACCGAAGTACAGCAGAGTTTACAGAGGTCAGTCCTTGGATGGGTGACCGTTTGTGTGGCATTTGATATCGAGCGCTTCCGTGCTTCGGAAGGCACGTTAAGCCGTTGGTCCCGGTTATCACTAAATGTGGTAGTCGTTAAGCCATGTTAGAGGCCTAATAGGCGGCTTGATAAATTCTAACAGCAGGACGCCATACACCTGCCTCCGCCAATACGCACTGGGTCAGCGTGGTGGAGTATGACCCAATACCCTCACACCTTGATATGTGAGAGGAGGCTCGTGCTCAGTAGTGGGACGTATATGGGCTGAAATGAGATGATCGACAGGCCCTCGAAAATGTCTGTAGAGCACTGGCCGATACTATTAGGTACTTATACGTGTATTAAAACTCCAATAACGTAACAAATCGTAGCTTTGGGATTGCGGGCTTCAACAATCAAGACGATTTAGTTTCCACAGCATTAAGTTCGAGTGTAGCGGTTTACCCTAGGGACCCCTAAATCCCGAATTTGTAGGCTATTACGAGGCGGAAAAGTTTGTTTGAGGTGGCAATATTATCGGTATCAGTTTATAGAATAAGTACAAAATCATGTTCCTTAAAAGGAACCATAAGCAAAACATGGAACAAATTCTCTTGTCCTCGATGGCATATATGAAATAATGCCGTGACGGTTTCTTTGAATGTCTTGTCATAAATAAATAAATAAATATTTTCTGACAATTACACCAATTATTTAGTTCCAAGATAAGTATCATTAAGAACTTGTGTTATGGATACTAAACAACGGATAAACATACTTAAATACTTTTTTTTTTGTAAATACATACTTAATATACATAGGAAAACACCCAGACCAGAACAAATAGTCATGTTCATGCACACAAAGATTTGTCCTGTGTGGGAATCGAACCCACGACCTCTGGAGTGAAGTGTAGGTATACTGACCTCCACGCCATATCGGTCGTCATCATTGTCATAATGACTTTATTCTACCTAATGGCAAGAAGTCGATGCATTACAAAAAACGAGAGCGCTCCAGAGATTTTGCGCCCACTTATGGCAAGCATAAATAAATGCTGTTGCAGGCTTCACCTTCGCTGGCTGCCCAGTGTGGATTCCCATTAGCTACATACTCGCAGTTTGGAAGTGAAAAATGGATAAGTAGTGACCACTGCCCGGACATTGAGTAAAAAACGGTGAATACCTCTCGAATCGAGGACATCGATTTAGCATTCCTTTGTGGAGTGTCCATTTTGTCCTTTCAGTAATGATTACCTCGCATTGAATTTTTTTCAGAATTATAGTAACGACATGTGTCAGGTAGAGTGCATAGGGATAACTAACGAAATTATTTGATTTGAAAGACTGACATCGTATTAATTACTTTTTAATAATTTTAGAAAGCTTAGGAATCAGTAAAGTGAGATTTCATTAGAGGATTAACAATTAAATGCCGCTTATTTAATTATTCGCGAGGGCGAGACGCTATATTATTAATTTTGCGATTATTTCTCTACTATAAAATTACATTCTACGGTTCAGAAGGTAATTATAATGTATATAAAGTGTTAACGGTAAATAAAGTGTTCAATTTGATAAGGATTAATATTGTATCAGTTTAAAAACATAAGAATGAGTAGGATATCCTTAAAAGATAATATCGTGAACGTTTTAGAAAGAAGAACAATAATAATTCGACTCGTTCATTGTTTTGTTAACCTCAATGAGGTCAAGCGTCGACATGATTTCTTCCGACATCCTGAACAATTCCTTTTTAAGATTAAACCAATTGACACATAATTTTTGACAAATTATATACCATAATATTCCTCATGGATCTATTCGCGAATTTGAAAAAAAACGGTTAATAAGTATTTTAGTTTATCGCACACAGAGAGACAGATCCAGCAGAGGACTATGTTTTATAAAAAGTAGTCATGAGCCTTCCTCAAGAATCGTCCACCTATTAAACATGAAACACATGAACATCTGATCAGTACTTTTTGAGTTTATCGCAAATAGACAGACAGACGTGGCAAAGGATTTGTCATAATATGTAGGGATGATGTTGATGTAAATGTATGGAAATCACAAAAGCTGTCAATTCACCCATTGAATCTCTGGACGTAAACAACGCCGATATTAATGGAAACTGCAGAAATAAGTATTAATATTAGGAATTTAGTTACCTGTTTGCCCTTTTCCCAAGGTCTTCTCCAATCTGAACGGCCCCACATACTGGTAGGCCTCAGTGGCCGAAGTCGCGCCGCTCTCCATCTTCACGATGATGGCTCAGAAACAGTATGAGTCAGCCGGATCATTTCGCGTCACTCAAAACGACACGGGTCACGATTGGGTCATGCGTTGGACCATTATTGCCATTGGCATCGTGACTTCACTTGTTTGGTATTTAATTGGCGGAAATAGGGACGGTCATGTTATATTTTATATATTTATCTAGTTTTTTTACTGTTCCATAATGTTTTTGCTGTGAAATAAGAAATATTCTTGATAGTTTTTCGAATTAACACAATTTAATTATCACTGATTAGTTTAATATTAATGAATAGTGTTTGTATTCTTTTGAAAATATTTCAATACTTATCTCAAATGAAAATTGAGTGGAGAATCATAAAAAGATTGAGTTCCGTAAAATGTTCTCAATTCAATTCTAAATATCTCCGTTTTGGATTAAGCACGTATAAAAAGTCAAATTTAATCAATAATCTATACACTTTAAAATCCCTTAAATGCATAATCAAATCACATTTAATGTTTAAGAAAATCAATTAATTCGGGAAAGAAAAACGTAATGTCAATTTTCGCACGAGTATTTCATACACAAATTAGAAGACAAATACTCAACTAAAGGAGGATTACTGGAAATTCAACTCCTAAAGGGAAAAATGACCACGCGACCGTTCGCTCCGAAAGTCAGAGCGTAATGAAAGACTCGGCAACGAATGCAACACACGATAGAGGTCTGACGGCTAAAGCCGACTGAAACCGACTCTCTGAAGATTACACACCCACACAGGTATTTTGTATACAATTTAACTTTTACACTTTACTCATATTGTACAAATATAGTTTAAAAATAGTATCTCAAAATCTTTATTGCTCAAGTAGAATAGCCTCACATAGGGCGCCAATTTAAATATCAAGATCAATCAAATATTCGGAACTCAGTTATGTTTGAATATTTATAATGTTATCAAACTGATTGGAGTTGTATAATATTTTGTGCTTTTGCATATTATTAATCGGGTTTTTTTACATTTGTGACTTTTACATGGTTTTACGCCTACGTAATTACGCTTACGTTATGTAAAAAAAAAATGATATATGGAAACTGCTACCTCCAGTCCACTGAAAGTGCAACTGATAACAGGCGTAAAATGAAAGCCTAGCAAATCTTAAGAAGAATGAGTAGGTAAAGGCCAACGCACAGAAAATGTTTTGTAGTGCACTTCCTTAATTAGTACTTGTTTAGTTAGTAAAATTTTATTTTTAACGTCAATATTACTACATCATGTTTTTAGTTTAGAAGATAATGCATGCCACTAGCGAGGCAGGGCTATAACAAGCAAAAAGTGTGCTGGGAAACAGCCACACCCTGAGAGCTTAAGCAATATGGTTTCATGATCCATTTGCATAGTAGCAAAAAGAGGTTGGGCTTACAAATAACAACTGGATGGAAGAGAACTTCGAAAACGGACCGTCTGGAAACAAATGTACCATCTTTTTGGTTCCAACGAATACCCTGTACCATATGCGACATTTTTTTTATTTAATGCGACACGTCAAATGACCACATCCTGTCTAATGGTAATCAGTCGATGCAGTCCAGAAAAGTACGAGAACTCCTCACCGTGGAAGAAGCACGCTAACCAGAACACTTACTCGTTAAGCCCTGGATATATATCACTTCATGCCTCTCTGAAACGAACCGGATCTCTGAGAAAGGAAAGATAATATCAGAATCTCTTTGGAACATTCCCCTCAGTAAATGAAAATAAGATTATACTAAAAATGCCACCTCTTTTTGCCATTGAGGCCGATTAACCTGCCTTAAATTTAGCTTAAGACTTCAACATAATTTTATTTCTCAAACTATTACATAGTACTTGAATTCAACGTCAAAATTAAGTATAAAACAATCGAAATATTACAACTATTGTTGATTACACTGAAATCACGAAGCTTAGATTACTTACATGCAACAAAACAATTAACAAACAAAAAATATTTAAGTGTAAGTGAATCTAAGTGCCAGTTCCGAGCCTCGCTATGTAAGAAGAACTGGCAAGAAACTCATAGGCTATGCTCTTTTAAATTATTAATTGGTTAGGTACTTATATTACAATCTTCATTTGTCTGTAATGCAATAGAGTATATAATTAACAATATGTAGCCTGTACGAAAATGCAGCTTAATCCCAAGCGTTTTATTTACCAAATACATTTTGAACTTGTATTTGTGTAAATTAGAATAAAAGTCATCTAGATCATTTTGACCATTCCCTATTGTACAGGCTCAGGTCAGTTTCAGATTACATACTTACTTCACTGTGATGGCAGGTGCCTCCCTTAGTGCTACTTTATTGGTTACGGCTACTGGGGACCCTTTTAATATCTTCAAATATTCACTGCGTGTGTTTTGTATTGTTATATTTGATTGATAATTTATAAGAGAATATCCTGTGAGTTTCTTGTCAGTTCTTTTCACAGAGAGGTGGCTCGGAACTGTCACTTCGATTCACTTACACTTAATTTAAAATTTTCTGCATGTAAGTGAATCTAAGCTTCGTGATTTCATTGTAGTAGTGTTTAGTTTTATTTGTTCATATATTTTTTTGGCTATACAACAGTTTATGATATAGAGAACTTTACTTTTATTATATAATCTTTGATAGAATAGTATCCGTTTGATGACAGCTTCCGTTTTATTGTTAATTTAGAATTATTGAGGATTCATTGCCGTATATTGCTTGGGATTCTGTTGTGGAATCGCACACATAGCAAAAAAAATTGAAAATACTTGGTCTGAAAAAGAACTTAAATCGTTTAAGTTAAATGAGAAAAAGGAAAAATATCAAATACTTTTTGGGAAATTCACATCGATATAAGCGAATAAGAAGATGCTGTAGCTGCCACGTCTTTTCGCAATTTAGGGCTTGCAAAATGTCATTTCACGATCCACCTGCCTATACGACTGGAGCAAATAGAGGTTATGAAACCATGGACTGAAAAATAACTTCACAAACAATTAGTCTGGCTAAGAGGTGTTCCTATATTTTGCATTGAGAATGATCATAAGAGAAATATCAAAATGTCTTTGGAACATACGCTTGAGCAAAGGCAAACAAGAATATACTAATAAATGCCGAGTCGCAACGCAACTGAAGGTCCTCTTGGGGTTTTCCGATACTGCGGAATGTTCTCGCTTCTGCAACCTATCCAATGCCTTAAGTGGGTACTTGGCAACACAATTTCAAAGCAATACTCTGCACTTGAACGTACTTTAAGATATTTTAAAGTCTCATAAATAGAGTACCATGTTGGGCGCCATCATCATACTTTTCTTATGAAAATTTTAATGATTGATTGCTTATTTTGTTCTACTTAATGATACCACATTGATGTATTTCACATTATACCACATGATTGAGACGAAAAAAACGAAAAAACCATTTTCACGGACATTATATAATTACTTCACGTGTTTTAGTAGTACAGACCTGCTTTTGATTCTGTTTTTCCGAATCAATTATTTTAATTACTATAAGTTGACTGCCAATGTTGCTAACCGACTTGCTATTGGGAGTTGGAATTGAAATATTTTTTTTCGATAAAATGTTCTTTGTAGAAACAAATATATAAGGTGCCTTACATTGTTGATAAGAAATTGATAATATAAATATTTAACATGGCGCCCACAGTGAATTAATTTAAGCATAATAACTATACTAGCTTGTTACCTGTTAACTATAAAAATAAGGAATCTAATCCTAAGAAAACAGCCTTTACAGTGAAATTACAACAAAAAAGGAGGTATCGAAATATTCCCAAATTCAAAAACACTATTTATGTTTCTATTCGCAAATAATTGAGGTAATGTATTAAAAATGCGCTGATGTGTAGATTCATATGCTGCTGTTAAAGTGCACTTACTAAAGAATTTAAAACACTATACATCTATTTATATCACTTTATAATCCGCATAGAACGTTTCTTCAGCACGTCACAGGAAAAATCAATATTACCAGTCTTACACATCACATCTGTAAATCTCGGCTTTACACATAGTTTTTCGCGTGTTTTATTTAACTACGCCCTGAACACATAATAAAACTTTATTTATTTTCTGATAAAAAAATTGTATAGTTCTTACATAATTATAATTTTAGCGAAATATGTGGAAATGTTTTCTGGGAGCGTACGCGGGTTGCCCAGACACTCGGGGTTAGTCGGCGGCGCTCGGGGCGGCTCGTGCGAGGGTGAATTGAGTGAGTCATTCGCCTTAGGGGTGCACTTTCGTTCCGTTTCATGCATGCGTTTTAACATGAACGACTAAGTTCGATAATGTTTTCTGCGATTTCGAAATTATAGAAGGTTTTTTAGGCTACGTGTGTTATAAACAAAAATGTTAACAAAAACAAATATATCATCAGCAGGTACACTATTTTTATGACTATAGTATTATTTATGGCGAACATACATTGTAATTAATAAAAATTATCTCGCAAAGCCTATGAATAGGAGTGGCTGCGATAATTGGTTTATATTCTCACATATGCATGATATTATGTTTTATCAATTTTGTGGATTATCGGGCACAGCAAATCATGGGAGACGAAGAACTTGTTTTTATTTTCTAGTTCGTACTGCTTCATACTTTAACCAGTTTACACAAAACCCTATAATACTATATAGCTAAGGCTTCTCCATGAAGCACTCTATCTATTGGTGAATATTATATAAAAAATTATCAGTTTGTCGCGACAATACACATAACTAGTGGTTAAAACCTTTGTTAGTTGTTTTATAATATTTAAGCGTAAGAGCAGAGATTTAAAGTAGTCACGCTTAAGTGGGATACTTACTGTGATTTGTAAAATAATAAACATTAAAAACTGTACAAAACGTTAATAAAATTCATTAATCCTTTTATAAGTTTTAAACAGGAGCTTAACCTATTTAGAAATATTAAAAGGCGTGCAAACATGAAGTAAAATAATAATAACTATTAAGATATATATTCACGCCTGTTTCCCCGAAGGGGTAGGCAAAGGCATATAAATACGCCCGCCAATTATATAGTCGTCCCACGTAATAGGTGGCGAGCCTATCGCCGCTTATCGGGCACTGTTTTGTTCACCAGAGCCTCGTTCGTTGATCGGCAGGTGAGGTTGGCTTGGGCTCCTTAGGTCTTGTTAGAATCCTACGCACCAATTATACGTGGGATATACACACACACATCACATCATAGAAAGAATACGAACAAAATTTAATTTAAAAAAATACTTTGGACTCTATTAAATCAACAAAAGAAAATGTACTCCGGTCTATGTTATAGGCAGCCTTACAAATACACAAAACAAAATTTTAATACCCAGCCTCATCCACCCATGGTCTCTGTTCATGTCGAGGGCTAAAAATAAATGGCAAGGTGGCCACATTCACGGGTCAAAAAATAAAGGTATACGGAGGCTTAAATCTTAAATCTTAGCTTTAGAATCGTAAATAAATTGCTGCGTTTATTCAAGACAGTCCTTAACGTCAGTTTTAGGTTGACGTGGGTAACTGATGATTAAAAAAAATACTGCGACTGTTAATCTTTAAGTACAAACTTTAAGAAAATTAATTTATTGATTCAGGCGTAACTTTGCGGAAATCCATTGTAAGCAAGTGATGGATTAAAAATATCTTTGTAACAATTCCCGCGCTACTATAATTTCCCGAAAAATCGAGAAACTATTCAACACGACACGTGTTTCGCCCTTACTCTCGTTTCAGCGTTGGTCGTGAATACATCGTTGTTCTGAGGCTCCTATCTTACCTGAAGATGCCCTGTGTCTGGTATCTAAATAATAGGTGTTATTGTCAGAAAATATTTATTATTATTTATATTATTAAATTAAAAAAAAAACAAATGCTAGCTCTTCTTATTTTTTACGATGACACGACCACCCAGCAGACCCTGGGCCGTAAGCTGAAGTCTAGAATAACCGGGGTAATGTAAGGACATGATGATGAAAAGGCTCCAGGACCAAGATAATTTACTTGCTTGATAGCTTTTGATCCATGCAGCCATCTTAATAAAGATCATTATCACCATCTCAGCCTATTAAGGTCCCACTACTGAGCACGAGCCTCGGGCCACGTCATCCGCTCCGGCCATTAGTTGTGGGATGCTTAATCTGTACTTATTTGTTATTTAATATCAATTTCTACAAATGGCCTGATGATGTGCAGAAGCGCTCGAAGCTACACGGTGGTAACGTAACGATCACCGAAGTAAAGCAGATTACACGGAGCGATGAATATGCATAACATTACCATGAGCATACATCATCATCTCAGCTGAGCCATCCCACTACTGAGCACGAGCCTCCTCTCGCATATTAAGGTGCGAGGGTATTGGGTCATACTCCACCACGCTGACCCAGTGCGGATTGGCGGAGGCAGGTATATGGCGTCCTGCTGTTAGAATTTATCAAGCCGCCCATTAGGCCTCTAACATGGCTTAACGACTACCACATTTAGTGATAACCGGGACGAACGGCTAAACGTGCCTTCCGAAGCACTTGATATTGAATGCCACACAAACGGTTACCCATCCAAGAACTGACCTCTGTAAACTCTGCTGTACTTCAGTGATCGTTTCCGACCACCGAGCACCGCAGAGCTACGATCTTTAATAAAGATGCATGTAAATAAAAATAGTAAGTCGATTATGCAGATACCCAAGTAAGTACCTATTTGCAATTGTAATTTTTTTATAATGCAAATGAATAAGGATGCGATTGTTTTCATTAATGTTTTATTAATTATATTGACTTGTGACTCCAGGTATTGACAACAATTCCAAAACTGTAGCATTTAAAATCGAAAATCAAGAGTTTTTGTGTTCGGAAGACAAAATGAGACTATAGTCCCGATTTTCGTTTTAATGTGTGGTTGTCGTTAAGTTTAGTTAAATGCTCTTTGGAGCAGTGCGAAAAAGAACTCTGCACTGTGTCCGTGGTAGAGTAACATTAACAAAAATAATAAAATCATTTATAGGTGCATCATAGAGTTTGCGAATAAAAACTAAGTACGGATTACAAATACTAACATGAAGCTTCAATATGACCTATCATAGCATTAGCTAGGACTGGTTCTTAGCTGGGCCTTAGGATAATAAGTCAACCAGAATATAGGTGGGTGGGTGTGGGAGCTTTGCGAATTGTAAACAACACAAGCATTAAAATATTATTAAAAAATTCTATCATATATTTCTTTTATATTATAGACCTTACAAATGAAATTGGCGTTTTAGCGAACATGCCACTTTTTCCTAGGATTATTGAATTATTAGAAATTCTAAATTCAAATTTATTTTAATTTGAAGCTTGTCTATTCGTGTTCTGAATGTGATAATTTATTTGTTTTCGCTCCATTTATATTCGTTTTGACATCGTTTTGTGGCCAATATGGGAAATTTAAAATATCGCATTATTTTTGAATCAGAGTTCCGTCGTGCCACAGGCGCTGCAGAAACCGCGCGAAGGATTACTGATGTGTACCTACTCAGAATCTACTGTAAAAGAAAGCACGGTATGGTTCTCAAGAAGTCCATGTGAGATCTCAGTAAGGTCCCACATCTTTACTGAGAACTCAAGGAGTTTAGGGGGAGGGCATCTCATTTACCATTCCAATCCCCTCCCTCCTTTAGAATCACGACAGGCTGACTGAAAGATACCCTAAGTTAATACGATAAGAGTCACCGACAGACTGACAAATCTTGAGAAAAACCACAACAGACAGATAAACTGACAAACCTTGACAAATTCTGACAAAGAACCCATTTTCTTTTATTTCTTTATTATTGTACCGCTCATATCTCTTTCATTTTTGTGAAAAAAATATATCGAATTTCCATTTTGTGTGTGAATGTTTAACGAATTTGAATGATCATGTTGATCTTAAAGACAATAAAGTATATTTCATTTTATTTTTTATTTCATTTTTATCAACACTTTCATTTACTATAAATTAAATATTATTAATATTAAATAATAAAAACGCATTATGTAAAATCAAAGGGTTTGCTACCTCTGCCTTCACAAAATTTACCATCATTTGTATAAATTGGTTTTATAAACAGTTTGTACGGACACAAACTAATTACACTAGCACCGACCGGGCTGTCTAACTTTTTACAAAATGGCTACCACAGAAATTATTTGGTATGTGTATTTTTTTCTTTTTTCTAAAATTTTAATATAGTTTTATTTGTAATCTAAAAGGATTTAGGATTTATATTTTTATATGTATCCTAAATGGATGGATAGCCGGTAGATGCAGGCGGCAAAGGATCGATCTACGTGGAAAGCAATTGGGGAGGCCTATGTTCAGCAGTGGACTTCAGATGGCTGAAATGATGATGATGACCTAAATATTTCAAGTAATAAAATAAACAAATGTTAGATCTTAACCAAAGTCTAATAAATGGTAAAACTTAGATTTAATTCGAGGAAGATCTAAATTGTAAATTATTCAGAGCTTTTATTATTTCTTGAATCATTCGTAAGTTTTGACATTCATAGATTCGATTTTCTAACCAACTTTGACCTGACGTCTACCACTGAACAGAGAAAGATCTAAGAATACTACAAGTACAAAAATTATTTTCCAATTTGGTATAGTCTTTCGGAAGATATGCAATTCAGCCAAATCTGGTTTAGGGTCCAGGATTTGCTTACTGGTCAAAGCTTAAGTCCAGGGAAACCAGGATAGTGACAAAAATAATTGTCTATTAGGTGCAGTCGTTAAGAAGTTATGCGCGTACTTACATTTGATTGATTTATTTTTAAATATTGAAATATTCACAGGGACAAAAGCGCACATTACTTGTACCAACAAACGGAGAAGTCTGTTTTCGACATCATCAACGGCCGATACCACAAGTTCCTGTCGAAGATCAACGACGTCAATTCATTGCCCGTTTCTGTGTTCGATCAGCTCAGCCAGAAGCAGCTCGACGAGCTGGAGCTGATCAGGGAAGTCACCAAGGGTCTGCAGAAGAAGAAGGATGATGATATACGAAAGGTAATTTTATAGGGGGGTTTGTTTTGCAAGTGCCTCATCATTACCAGCCCAAGGAAGTCCACTGCTGAAAATAGATCTTCCATATACTTTTCCAGTTATTGTATGTAGTTTTGCAGAGATAGTTTACCTGTTCGTGTATATAACCCGATTTACAACACATTGACCTAGCGAATTTATATTCTACTAGCTGACCAGGCAAATTTTATGCCGCCCACTTTAATGAATTTTCTTAAAGACTAACGATGTCTTAAAATTGATATAATAGGTTGGGGAAAAAGTCTTTTCGTATTTTTGTATGAAAAGTCAAGACATTTTTTTCAAAGTTTATTTACATTTATTTACAATATATATGTACCGTTTTGTTGAATAACTTTCTGCCATTTTGTGGGCAGAGACATTATCCCGTTACTGTAGAAACTTTGGGACTTCTGATCAAAAAAACGGGACAAATAGTTTTGGCAGTCCTCTCTTGAGGTCAACCTTACAGAACCTAAAGAATTCTGCAGAGACCGAAACAGGTGAAAATCTGAAGGCGCAAGGTCAGGGCTATATGGTGGATGCACTAGGACCTCCCAGTCGAACTCTCTTAATTTTTGCTGAGTGGCTAAAGATGTGTGTGGTCTAGCGTTATCGTGATGAAAGACCACACCCTTCCTGTTGATCAATTCCGGCCGTTTTCTCTCGACTGCTTCCTTTAATCTCATCAGTTGCTGGCAGTAAAGATCAGAATCGATGGTTTTGCCGGGCGGTAAAAGCTCATACAAACAATGCCCTTCCAATCCCACCATACACACAGCATCACCTTATTTCGTGTTAGGCCAGGTTTGGCCACAGTCTGTGAAGCCTGGCCAACTTTCGACCACGACCTTTTTCGCACGTTCTTGTCGTACGTGATCCACTTTTCATCGCCAGTTATCAATCTCTTGAAAAACGGCTCGGTTTCATTACGTCTCAATAATGAATCGCAAATGAGTACACGGTTCATTAAGTTTCTTTGAGTGAGCTCGTGTGGCACCCAAATATCGAGCTTTTTGTATAACCAGCTTTCTTCAAATGGGTCAAAACTGTTTTGTGGTCAATTCCCAGTTCTTCAGCTACATCGTAACTACTAATATGCCGATCTTGCTCCACTCTTTCAAAAATGGCGTCCATTTTATTCGTAACAGGGCGACCAGAGCGAGGTGCATCTTTAACATCAAAATTTCCGGACTGAAAACGTTTGAACCAAATTTGTGCTACTCTTACTGACACTGCATCAGGTCCATAAACATCACAAATTTTTTTCACTGCTTGAGTTGCATTTTTGCCTTTTTTATAATAAAATTTTAAAATGTATCGAATTTCTTCATTAGATTCACTCATTTTTACGGAGAGAAAAACAAATGAAAAATAGCGGGAAACAGCTTTTTTTTATTTTTTTCTTTTCTTTATAATGGAATCTTTTTAATGTTACCAAAACCAGCCAGACACAAATAGTATAGTCAAAAAAACTTTATAATAAGTTTATACCTACGTTATGCGAAAAGACTTTTTCCCCGACCTAATATATATTAAAATTGACATTGACAAATATATACATACATGTTTGATGTTTCCCCGAATTGTCGCCAATAATATTTTTAGTCCTACGTAATAGGTGGCGAGCCTATTTTCATTTCACTTTTATGTTCACCAGAAGTTTTGCGCTCACATACATTTCGGCGATCCTATTTAATCATAAAATATAATAAAAAGAGCAGAAGATATATACCTGTGTTAAAATCTGATCATACAAACTAAACCTACCTTAGAAACATATTTATTTATTTATTGAACACCAACATAATAAACATTTGTAAATTTGTAGCTGGTTTTTTGTTTGTATTATTTTAGTAGTTGGTAGTTTTTTTTATTTTTTTATTTTTTTATCCTTGTTAGTCTAATTTATTATTTGTTTTGTGTTTATTTTTGTTTTCAATTATTATTGTACATCACGATGTACCTTTCTGTGTTCTTAACTTTTCTGTCCATTTAAGGTTGCCTGGAAGAAATTGCTTTAAGCGATAAGGCCGCCCATTGTATATGCCTACCTGTTTAATTTTATTTGTATTTATGTGTAATCCTTGTTATGGTGTACAATAAAGAGTAAATTATTATTATTATTATAAACACCAACACAGTACAAGTATATTACACACAATTAAATTCTATTGCTAAATGTCATTACAGTTATAGGTGAAGACCACAAGTGTTAAATAAGAAGCAACACCCTAGAAATAAGTTGAAAATGAAGTATAAAATTAAATTATTAAGTATTAAATTAAATAAGTATAAAACTAAGTGAGCAAAAAATGTCAAAAATCAAAATAAAAAAACTGGATATAAATCTTACAGAAATAAATATTATGAAAAATGTCAATAACAAAATTTACAAATCCATTACAAATAATAGGTAGATAAATAAAATAATCGTATAACTAAAGCAGATCCTTTTTAAATTTCCGAATACCACCCTCGAATAGGTCCAAGTCCTTAGTTTTAGCTACACCATTAAACTCTCTTATTAGACGATTAATAGGAGCGTTTTGACCCAGATTAGAATGCCATATGGTGCAAAAAAAATAAAGAAATATGGAAAGAATAGTTTTGAAGATTAAAACGAACTTAGCTTTTACATTGGTAAATGCAGAATATTTAAAGCGATCAATCGTTCTTTCATTCATTATGTGTACCTATCATATGTCATTAAATGTTTGACATAGCCGATGTGCGTGCGAAAGGCTCGCTATTTATTGAAGGCTTTCCTTTTTACTGTCTCAAAATGTATATTAAGTAATCATGTTCTATAATGTGTATGGTTTTAAAAAACACTCCCTAATACACATACAAACCTTTTAAGGTTTTGCCGGTGAGATATGGCGAAGCACGTTCTATGTAAATTGTCCTCTCTCCCCCAGGTCGCAGAAAAATGGAAACAAAATTAATTAAGAAAGAAAAAAGCGATTTCGGATCCTTACGTAGGCACGCATTTTATTGTTATTGAAACTCATCGAAACTGGTTTCGCCACTTAGGAATGAAAACTTCACATTTATAATAAGGTAGAAATCACTCGTAGCTAGGAATAAATCACCAAGTTAGTGTTTGGAGGCAAAATAAATTAACTATCTATTTATCTATGATGATGACACATAACGAAATAATAAAACAAACCATAGAATGATGTTTCCCTCTGGGTTGCGGAGGTCAGCCGGCAGTCGCTCTATGTAATAACTGGAATTCAGCCAACTCTGTTGCAACCAGTGAGCAGACCCTGGGCCCTAAACTTAAGTCTAGGGCAACCGGGATAGCTATGATATGATGACGATGATGACAAAATGTTTTCTTCAATTTGGGTTTCAATCGAGGACTTATGAATGTCAATATAACTTCTGAACTTACGCGCAAATTCACTACGGGCAGAAGCTTGAGCGGAGTAGAGTCGGGCATGAAACTCGTGAAGTATGTCCACTCGCCAGCATATTGATGATAAATTGATTATTTTTACAGCAAAATGCCGAAGAGACAACGACCACAGACACCCCCGAAGAAGCAATAACCAACGACCAAACGACGGAACAGACCGAAAATACCAATTCAGAGACACAGCAGGTTCAAGAATGACCATTATTCTAGTTCCTCAATAAATCTTTACTGTCATAACTCTTTCCTTTATTATTTGTTACGCAATGACTCGCGAGATTCGATCTCAGTCATTATCGACCTTCTACTTATCTTGGCTCCTCTCACAACAACTCCTAATCAATATATCATTATAATTATGCCGTATACGTTAAGCCATGATAGATGCCTAATTCGGCAGCTTGAAAATCTCTGATAGAAGGATGCCACACACCTGCCTTCGCCAATCCGCACTCAGTGCGCGTGGTGTGACCTGACTTCGATCGTGAGGGAAGGACCGTGCTCAGTAGTGCGAGTTTAGTGGACTGGGTTGATGATTTTAACCTATTAATAATTAGAATCGCAACGACATGGTCAATCGCTTAGTATAACCACAACCCTAGATCGCCGCTGTTGCCGCGTCATCTGCCCGCTCACTCGATAAGAGCATTAAAGACTTCTTGGCGGAAAAGTAAAGCGTGCAGTTTTGTTTTATTTTCTAAGCTTTGTGATATTTCAAACATTAATGTGTAATAACGGTGAATTATTGACCGTTAAGTGTTTGTGAACACACATGAGTGTTGGTAAATAAAACAAAACAGTAGTGCAACATCACTTTTCAAATTCTCTCAAGAAGTCCATGTGAGATCTCAGTATAGCCCCACTTCTTTTCTGAGGACTCAAGGGGTTTAGGGGAGGGCATCTCATTTACCATTTATCATCTTTATCAACACTCATTCTCATTTACTATGATTTATATATTATTAATATATCTCTTACTTGACACTGGCTAAATGTGCTAAAATCACGATGCTATTATTAAAAAGAAAAAAAAGAGCGTATTAAATTTTGCCTGTGTCCAGTAATTTAATAAAACAAATTATTTGCACCTTTTTGCGCGGAATCTCAGCGCAAATACCCTGCATTCTTTATCTGATTTTAGTAAAAATACTCTTATAAATATAATCTGGACAAAGCAGTGAACCACAGACTAAACGTAACACTTTGGCGTCTACATGGACCTTAATTATATGACCGAGAGATTCAGTTTTGTGCTGCCATGATAATGAACTAGTAGCTCAACCGTGCTTTGAAGAAAAGGTCAAAAATCAATATATTCAATGAATAATACTAATAGTATTAACTAAATTTTTTCAAGTTTATAGCTATTCAGTGACTTTAAAGATATTAAAATTTTATTCGATTCAAAAATGAAGCATATCAGTTCATGATTATTGTAGGAAAATTTTAGATAAATCTTTTATCTACAAAGGTACCTTTTATCGAAGTGCTTTGATAGGTTTTTTTTTAAATTGTCATTAATATTTGGATTATACCAAATAAACATAACGTTTATTACAAACAAGGTCTAAAGTTAAACCAGATTTAAAACTAGTGCTTACATTTGATAAAATGAAGACAGCAATAGTTTTAAACCTGTTTTAACTTTAGATCTTGTTTTGTAATAAGTCCCATAAAGTTTTAATTACGTAGCTCATAGACTCACTTTATTGATACCTTAAGTGTCTAAACACACTATGCCGAGGATACGCGACGGAAGTTCGGCATGATTACGCCTGCAATGCCATTTGAATTACTGGCGACACATTATGCCGAAATTACGTTGCGTTATAGCGTACAGCCTAACTTCAGTCGGGCGTAAGTTCAACGGAAATTCGGCAGCAACGTATTCTGTAGAACACACATTATACGCGACCGAACACATACACACAAAATTGCGCAACTGAATTTCTGCCGCGTAAGTTCGGCACTTATGGTGTGTCATATCAGCCGAATACGTTGGAACGTAAAATCAGCCGCGGAACTTCGGTCGCGTACGTTCGGCATAGTGTGTTTAGACACTTAAAGCTTATGTTCCTTGGCTCACTTATGACCATCAAATTTCTCAAGTCTTAGAAAGCTGAAGTTTTGTATGTAAGCTAGTATTAGTATACAAACAACAAAACATTCTACCCCCTTCTTTTAGCTTTTACCCCCGCAATTTCTTAAGCCAGTGTGAGACTTCTGTAAGACTTCCCTAAATATTGGTATCAATATTTGTATTTGTAGTATTACAACAGGTCCTAAATTGTTATATAATATAATAAAATACTTTAAATAGGTATATTTTTAGTGATTTTCCCCCCATTAAATTATGAAATGAAAGAGCAGAATTAAATATTCTCAAAATGTCTATTGAAAAAGTATTGCAGCTTATAAGCAAATATAAATTATGGCGGTACAGGGATTCTAAAAAGACCTAGGAACCCAAGCCAACCTCACCTTCAAGTGGTGCACCTGCCGATCAACGGACGAGGCTCTGACAAACATAAAAGTTCCCGGTAAGCGGCAATAAGCTCGCCACTATTAAGGGGACCAATATATAATTGACCAAATATGGGCGCTTATAATATGCCTCTGCCTCCCCCTTTGGGGAAATAGGCGTGATCGTATGTATGTATAAACAAATGTAAATTATATAAAGAAGCCGTAAAGAAATGGATTGGATTGATTGGTTATATTACTCGTACTTGTAAACTTAATTATTGTTTTTCAATTCAGAGCATATTTTATAGAAAATTCAGAAAGGTATAAAGGTATGTATATATATACATTTCTGAATTTGATATACATTGCTCCAAATACTAGATTGGCCCCATAAACTATAGATTCTTTTTACTAGAATATTTCTTGTAACTATATAAACAATTTAAAATGATTTCAGCACAAGACATAGCATTTTCCTTCGATCAACCAGTTGCGAATATGTTCCAAATGATACGAATGGCCAGTAGTGTGAATTCTACAATTTAAGTCTATTAACGTCAAGTAACTGATAAGCAATAGGATTTTCTATTTACATATTTCTGTTGGTTGAAAGACACCAGCTGATATGCAACACAAAACATTGCTCTAATCATACTACTTAATTTATATGTACTGGTGTTTGAATTTCTTTTTAACAAGATACGAGCCCCGATGCAAAAGAGTTCGTCTAGTATGAAAAATAACATGATTTGAAATAATGTGAAGTGTTTTTAGGTAAAGTAATTAAGAAAGTTAAGAAGATAGTAAACCACAATTTGAGTAACATTCTTAAGGTTTATTTAAACGTATCTTCAAAAAAGTTCAAGAACTTACGTTATATAAATAAATATAAAAATATTATGAAACACATGTCGTAAAGGTGTTCGTCTATCATTGGCTCTCATGCAAAATAGTTCGTCTACCACTTAGTTGTGTCGCCTTTGCTTTCAATTACAGCTTTAATGCGGAGAGGCATGGTCGCAACCAACGCTGCACACTCGTCGGACGTAATTAACTCCCACACAGCCAAGAGTTTAGCCTCCAAGTCGCTCTTCGACCTTGATGGATTATTGCGAAGAACTATTTTTATTTTCCACCACAGGGCTTTAATCGGCGATAAGTCCGGGCTGTTAGATGGCCAGGCGATGGTTGAGATGCTCTTTGACAGCAGCCATGACTTAGTTGTCAGCAGAAAGCACCGTCTTGCTGAAAAGGAAAGAATCTTGATGTTTGAGTGACGGAATGAAGGGCAGTAGACTTTCTTCCAAAATAATTTAATATCTTGTTGCTTGATGGAACCATCCACAAACTGCATTCCACCAACACCTTGTGCAGACATGCAGCCCCATATCACAAAAGACGATGGAAACTTAACTTTTCGTTTCATGCAATCAGTACACAACGCTTCATGTTTATTTTGAACATATTTTTTTCTTTCATCGTCCACTGTGACTTCAAATTTGGTCTCGTCACTCCATATGATACTACGCCACTGATCAGAAGTCTTCCAATTTAAGTCATCACGCGCAAACTTCAATCTCTTTTTCTTTTGTAAGACAGTGAACAGTGATGTCTCCTTAGCTGTGTAAAATCCGTAGCCCAATCTTTTCAACACTCTTTTGCAGGTATCAACTGAGACATCTTTGTTAATCATGTCTCTCCATTGCACCGTGAGTTCTCCAGCTCGAGCACGACGATTTTTTTGATAATTTTCTTAAGGATTAAGGATTAGATTAGTGCCGAATGATAGATTTCACTGTAGATCTGGGCAGTGTCAAGTCTTTCCAGATTTGGAAACTTGGTTGGCCCGCCTCAAACCCACTATTCTTTTTCAAAGTTCTTCACCCACTGGTTTGCCACGACCTATTTTTTCTTGGAAACTGAAGAAATTAACAGAATTTTTCAGAATTTATACTATCCTTTGTCAAAATAACTCAGAAATACTTTCCAAACATAATTTTTGATAAATAAATTTAAACAAGGGAAGAAATGTATTTAACCCAATGATAATAAATAAATAAATGAATAACTCTTTTGCATCGATTAACAACTAGCTGAACTATTTTGCTTATCATTTGCTCGACTTAAAAGCATATATCTCCTTATTCAAAAGGCTGAAATAGTTTATTGCTACAACATTAGAAAGAACAAAAGTAACCGACCATGAGATGGTAGAATAGTTTATCTGTTCACATAAGTGGACAAAAATAACTAAGTTTAAAAGTCTTTCTCCACTTTTTTCATACTAGACAAACTATTTGATTCCCACACAGGACAAATCTTTGTGTGCATGAACATAAATATTGTTCTGGTCTGGGTGTTCTCCTATGTATATTATGTATTTACAAAAAAAAAAAGTATTTATGTATATTTATCCATTATTTAGTATCCATAACACAAGTTTTTAATAATACTTATCTTGAAACTAAATAATTGGTGTAATTGTCAGAAAATATTTATTACTATTATTTTGCATCGGGGCTCACAAAAAGACATACAATCTGATAACGGTTGCAGGGTCACAAAGGATGCAGCCCGCTTGCAATTCGTCACATTGGAAGCTAATGAGGGCTAATAACTATTGTAATGAGTAAAACACCATTTGCTTACAAAAAATACTTTTATACGTTTACACATAGGTACTTGATTTGACATTGTTACAGCTACTTTTAATATAGTAATTGTGTTGCATTGCAAGAACTCAGTGACCTATTTAAGGAACCACATAAAAACACAAATATTTAAAACACTACTCTAAATAGGCAACAATACTTCTTAATACGAAGCATCAATATAACTAAACTATATTTATAGTCTTTTGTTTATAAAAGAGATTTTATTAATTTCTTAAACCTTAACAAAGATTGATTAAAATATGTTTTTAACAAGTCAGTAAGTAATTATGTGAAAACTAAAACATAATTACGTAAATTTGTTGTTAGGATAAAAAAAGATAATGAATATTGTTATTCTTATAATATGTGAGAATATGTTATTTGACTTATTGTCAAATAACTAGGAGTTATCCGTCATAACTTCTTCTTCCTCGTCTTCAGGCTCCGCGAGGTCTGGATGGCAAACTCTTATGTGAAGGTTCAAATTAATTTTCACAATGAAACTCTTGCCGCATGTTTGACATTTGTGAGGTCTCTTCACATCATCGTCAGCTATAGACGGGTGAGACCTCGATAAGTGAGTCCTTAGCAGCGAGGCATGTAAAGTACGATCACATTGCGGGCATTTCACTTGGCAATCAACAGGTTGCCCTTCATGTGTCTGTCTGTGCTTCTCCATTGTTATTTTAGAGACAAACAACTTAAGACAGAAATCGCATTTGAAATTTTTCACCTTTGTATGTTTCTTCATGTGGATTTTCAGACAATTTTTCGTAGGAAACATCTCATCGCATTTTGAACATTTAAATTTCTTGACATCGTTATGAAGCTGCATGTGTAGCTTGAGGTAAGCTTGTCCGGTGAAACTCTTGCTGCAAATCTCGCAATTTATAGTGCTGGTCAGTGAATGAGTTTGCATGTGACTTTTTAGAAACTGTGCCGCTACAAAGCTGCGGTCACAAACCTCACATAGAAACTTCTTGGATGCTGCGCCTTCATGCTTGCTGCGATGTATGTCCAGGTGATATTGAGAATTTACTTTCACGTCACATTGATCACACTTGAACTTGCGACGTTTCTTAGGGCCTTCTTTCACCACCACAGGCTCCGGTTCCATAATCGGTGCATCCCTGTCGTTGCCGTGAAACTTTTTGTGAAGCATCAAAAACTCCATGCCCTCAAAGGAGAGGTCGCATACATCGCACCTATATCTTCCGTCGTTCGGTGGTTTCAATTCATACGTGACTGTATCCCCGCTATTATAGGATTCACCCATCTTTTCACGTTTTACAGAATTCCTGCTGTCTTTGTCGCTCCCAGCCGGTTCCATCATACTTTTCATCCAATGATCTTGAATACCGATGCCGGATTTAGTATCCATTTGCAGCGTGATGACGCTAAGTGGACGCTATACGCACATAGCATTCACTTCGATATTGATCCATAAAACATTACAGTGTGCCACCAAATTTGCGTAAACAGTGTATTGTTACGATAGAAAAAGTAATTGCGGATTGTTGATGAGTTTCGCGTTGAAATTTTACAAGTAAAATGTCGGGGTAACACAAAAGCGAGCCTTGTTACTGCACCATAAATTCCAAAAGAGAAGCGGAGTGCATTCGTTTTTTTCTGGCGGCTAATGACAGCGGCTGCTTTATAATTGTTGACACATAAATTGTTGCCATATGCAAAAAAGAAATAAATATCAAAGATTCTTCTTCTTCGTCGATACACTCTTGGCAGAGTGGTCGTGGTCGTCACTTCAGTTGCAGTGACCCGCCTCACAACTCAAATATATATAAAATATAATAAATAATATAAATTGAAATATACCTCAGAAATATTAAAGATACGAAGGAATAATATTATAAAGTAATTCATTAAAAAACAAATACTTTTCTCGACAATGAAGCGACTTAATTTATTACTTATTCAAGTGAGACTAAACAAAGGACAAGAACGGAGGTTTTTTAATGCTTCTTCACAAAATTATTATGTTATAATATCGACCATAGTAATCTATTCACAATCAAAGTAAAAAGATACTTAAATAAATTGCAGGCAACTGTTAGTGATGCAGCAATTTATAACTTTCGTTATCACAGCTATTTTACGAAGCATTCATATGTTTTATAATTTACGTTGCAGGTATCTTATACAGTAACATACCAAGAATATACCTGCATTTTATTGATTTTTCCAGCACAATGAATTCATAGCTTAAAATAATGATCGATTAAATGCATTGTCTGTGTCTATGATTTAGATGTGAACGTGCTTGGCAACAAAAGCTTAATCGGCTGATTTCAATGTATTATATGCCCGTATTAAATTTATAGGTCGGACTCAAAACATTAAACTGCGGATGCAATTTTACTAACACTGTTTTGTGTGAGATATTTTGAGAAGAAACACTGAGAAGTTTTTATGACTGGTGGTAGCTAGCTACCACATAATTATGATACCTTAACTCGCAAACCCGCTAAATCGGTTTTAATTCTGGTCAAAATGACTTCAATTTTGTCATAGCAATATTATTTTTTAATATATCAAGAAGCTTGCCAATTTCATGAGTAACCCCACCTCATTTAAATAGCTACGTAATTGCAGCAACAATATAGTTGCTGTTTATACGTAGGTATACACTTAAAGTTGGAATGGAGAAAAATGTAGCATATAATTATAATTATGTTAAAAAAACATGTTCTTCCGATTTTGAATGTACCTAAATCTTATTGCCCTTATGAAACCAAAAAGAAACAGGCTTGCCTAAGTATTATTCTAATGTAACATAGATGCAGTGCTGTAACTAGCCTTTTATGCACCCGGTGCGAGCTTTCAAAACTGCGCCCTTGAAAAATGCTCTAACCAGGCTCTAAATATACAGGCCAGGTATAGTAGGGCGCGTCTACACCATGTTCGCAATAAAACAAAATGTAATCATAATCATAATTCTTTATTGTTTCATTTGGTGTACAATTAGGTCTTAAAAATAATATTTTGTCCTCAAATGAACCCTGCATGGGTATGTACCTGCTAGCTACCATGCCTGAAATAAAACTAAATACTAGTCTGGTCAAATCAGCGCCCCTCTAGGGTTTTGCGCCCTGTGCCTGGGCACTGCTGGCACCGCCCTAATTACGGCACTGCATAGATGGCCTACACTGAAGAAGACTATGATAATGAAGTGCATAAGAACCGTAATTAGATGTGTATGCTACCCTACGAACAATAAAAACATTGTTTCATTCGGTCATAAACGCTACCGCAGTTTAAAACAAAGGTTAAGCAGGAATGTGCAAAACCTTTGAAACAATATTCACTTGATTGGTAAGCATTGTTGAAGATCAGGCACAAGATTGAATAATTTGTAATTCAGAAGAAAAGACGTTTTGCATAGAAATCCCTAGGAAAGCCAAGTAATGCAACAGTGGTAATTTACTGTAATTATAAAATTATTTAGTGACACCTAATGACACTATTTAATAACTATGTGTGAAACAGCTCAACTCCAATTTTCTTAGGGTAACAAATAAAACCAAGTTATAACTATAAATGCATATTTAAATGAATCTGAGTTCTGACTAACTAATGTTTACAAATTTATTTTATTACTTATTATAGCACCAAATATTTAGAAAAGAAATATTTATAAATTCAAAACATGACTAGAATTTTAACAGAATTATGTGACCCTTATACCAAGAATGTATGCTTAGATTAAAAAGTTTTACAACAATAATAAATAAATTACTATTTAATATTATGTACAGTAACTAATTTAAAGAAGCGATTTACTTGAAACTCACTACCTTATAATAACACACATATAATACCATTAACCTCTGAATTTAAACTTTAATTATATGGAAAAAAATTTGATGCGGAGGAAAAAACTTTGTTTTTGAAACATGAATCTTACAATAAAAGCTATCTACACTTTCATAATATTAAAAAGCTAATAAACTATTATTTGTTCTGTAAAGATGGAGAAACATTCTTTCCTAAGACATTCTCATGGTATTTCAATTTTCTTACATTAGTCGGATCACTTAGAGTTTCTTCATCCATTTGTCTGTCTACTCTCTGATCTTGAACCGGTTCTGAAAGAATTAATTATTTAAGTAAAAAGAAGAATTTACATGATATAATTTACCTTAGTTATACATTAACATCCCACAAACTGAGCATCTACTTACAAACTAAAGAGAAAGTAATTCCAATTACACTCCAGCATTCAATGTCATAATCTGCATTCTGCGCTAAGGTACATGTCCGAAATTTGCTTTTACTCCTTTATTATGGTACCGCTCATATTTCTTTCATTGTTGTTAAAAAAATATATGGAATATCCATTTTGTGTAAATGTTTGATGAATCTAAATGATCATGTTAATCTTAAAGACAAGTATATTTTATTTTATTTTTTATTTTGAATCTGTGTTTATTACACCCATTTAGAACTGTTTACTGTTGTCCAAAGAATTTTTTTTATTGAGGCACATCATAATGACTACAGTAGATGCAGTCCAGCAGAACAAGGGCACTTGATAGTGTGGAGTAAGCACAGTAACAAGGGCAACACACTCAGGATGACCTGTATAAATACTGGCCATTACTTACATTGCTTTTGCCACCAAAGATTAAACTAAAAACTACTTACTGTTATATGGCGTGTATCTGTTTGATATCAACCCTTCTAAGTTGTAGCCAATAACTCCAACAACAGCTGCTATAGGAAGAGTTATGAATGGAGCATTGGAACGAAGAAACTGCAGTACTATAGGCCACATCTAAAAAATAAGTTAGATTTTAATAATTTGTTTATTAATCATGTCAATAAGAAGAATAAGATAATTGTAAAACGAATACATAAAATGACAATTTTGTTAAATTAATTTAATTATGTAATATTATCTCAAATAAAATATAGATTACATAATTTAAGTCATAATATAATTACATAAAATAAATTATGATAATAACTAATTTCGAAATAAGGTAAATAAATAAGCTAAAGTCATCAAGCTTATACTAAAAAAGACATAAACATAAAAGGACAAACAAAATCATGAATATAATAATAATGAGTATGAAACAAGGTTATGTTTGTTGTGATAAAACTATCTCACTTTGAATAGCTTTATTGCTGTATAATACTCGTGAAAATAATTAATTGCAGTTATTTGATTAAATTTTTGGAATTGGCACAAATTATATCATCACTTTACTATTGCATTGATTCCAATTTTTTTTGCGGTATTTTAGTTTTTTTGACCGAATTATTCTGACTGACACAATGATTCAGTGACAGTTACATTTATGGATCTGCGTAAAATTAAAAACATGCTTGCAGCTTGCAAGTATTAGATTCAATAATAATTACTTAGTTACATGGTTGAAAGCTATTGAACACAAAAATAAATTAATTCATATTGTTTTCAATAGTCAGTGGTTTTATATCTTAAATTGAAATACCAACGATTCATCAAATCAAATCTGCAAAAATAATGTTCTACATACATTCCAAAAACCTCCCTTTAATGGGGAGCACGTCATCCGCTCCCTACAGATATATAAATTATTAGGGATATGCCCCTGAAGCCAAGTGAAGTGGCTTTAATTTTTGCTACTGAAATTTAGTTAAAATTTAACGAACATATTTATTAAGTGTTGTTTTTATAAATTGAAGCAGGCCGCCTGGAAATTTATGGGGGAGGTCTAAGTTCATCTGTGTACTTCCTTGGGCTGATGATGATAGAATTGGCTTAACTTGTTTATTGCATAAACCGTGTGAGCCATGTAATAAAAAGAATACGTCAGCTGTCAATGGCGTTAACTGTCACATATCAGCTGTGAGTCTAACTAAACTCTACTTTAAGCGTATATTGGAATTAAAGAAATCATATTATTTCATACATAAAAAAATACACTGAATGTGTGCAAAATAAAATGTCACAAACAAAACTCCTTCACTTGTATTCCAAACTGTGTCACCTAAATTGTTTACTAAATGACTCAAAGTATTTACTCGTCAACAATAACTTTTCTAAACGATATAAATCCACCAAAACAAAGACAGCCAGTTCTGTTTATCGTGCCATGAACATATTTGATAGAAAGGCTAAGATATTGCAGAAAGAGAGGTCGGCTCAAAAGGTGGATTACCATTTAGTTGAACACATCAAGGAGGAGGTGGGTTGGATGACTGCAGACAGAGTATTTGACATAAAAAGGACTTTCAAGAACGCTGTGGAGCTTGGTAACATATTTTTTGACATAACGGCGCTTATATACAAACATAACTATTTAATTACTAGCTTCTGTCTACTTGAAATATAGTTTTGTGTCGATCATGTTTTTCATGGAACTTATTGATTTTTCTGCTGTGAAAAGAGTCTTATATGTTAATCCGGGCTATAAAATGTATATGTGGAAAATTGTATGTAAATTCGCTGAGCAGTTTTTGTGTTGTTTTGTAACTAATATATAAATTTTCACATATTTGATATAATAAGCAAGGGGATAGTATATTTTGCTTTATATATTTTGCATTATATAAGCTTACTTTTGTAATACTTTTATGTGTGCAATAAAGATTCAATAATGTAAATGGGAACTTAGGCCTAAATAGTTCTTTTTTGTTTGTTTGCTTAGAAATAGTAGCATATTATTTGTGTAATATATATCTTTAATGAGCGTGAATGAAGCTAAAAGTACATGTAAGGATCTTATCACTTTTAGATTTCATGTTATGACAGCTATTTCTCCACAACTGTCTTCTGTGTTATTGCTTTAATTATGTGCATTGTAATTTTATTACTACACTGCTAATGCGAATTTGTACACTAATTGCAAGCAAAATTAAGCGAACTCAAGCTATAAGCGAGTGAGCAAAAAGAATGATGTTAAGAAAAAAAACACTGGGAAATTATGATCTATTGTTATGGATTTTATATTTACAAGCTTCCGCCCGCATAAACGGTGAATATGCGTGTTAAATGTTAAGTTTGACCTTTATTAGAGCTCTATTGAGCCAAACTTGAATAAATGATTTTGAATAGTCATAATGTGAATTTTACAATAGAACGGTTTCAAGATTTTTTTATCAGAACTACGATAACATACTCTATTTGGTGTTTGGCGCTCTCTGTCGGTCAGTTGTCAAACTAAAGAAGGATCCGGAAGCCCTCAATGCATCTACAAAAGGAAACTTGTGGCATACTAAACTCAATTTACGTCTTTTAAAAACTAGATGTGCGATATATGGCCCAAAACTAACTGCACTGGGTCAGCATGGCGGAGTGTGACTTTGATTACTGTTTGTGAGCCTATGCTAGTACCTCTACTACCTAACCCTACAGCTTTAATGGGCTAGATCAGTGTTTCTTAACCTTGGGTTGTAACCCTAATTTGAGATGTGGGCAGAATCTGGATAGGCCGCATAGGGTTTTGTGCCATATTCATATTTGTCACGAGCTTGAAATACATGAATACTGACAGCCGTGCTTTCTTTAACTTGAGTGTGTAAGTTGAGTACTGAATTTTTATTCAAGCTATAATTAAAAAAAAATACTGTGTCGTCGAAAAAAAATAAGACAAGGTCAAGAATATATAAAGCCTATTACGATCTATAATAGTAGTAAAACATAAGGGACCTGTAACACAAAGGAGCCAAATTCTCAACTTTTATTACATACTTTTTTGCCTGCCCAGAATTTGGATTTGAAATCTGCAAAGTGTTTCTATGCGAATTTTAAATATATCCCTCTTGCAAGTCTAAAGTTTCAACATTGTTTTGCCTATGTACATAATTGATTATGCATTTTTTGAAAGGTCAATATAGTCTGTCTTTTTCAACATAGCTTGATCCTTACATAATCATCAGTAAAATCTTGAAAGGATCAATAAATTGTATTATTCTCTTGCAGGAGCATCTCGAGGCTATGTGTCCCGCCATTTCCTACCTGACAGCGTAGAGAAGGTCACCCTATGCGACACGTCACAGACACACCTCGACAAGGCCATAGTCGGTGATGGGGTCAAGGTGAACCGAGTTGTGATGGATGAAGAAAATATTGATGTAAATATATTACGAATTATATATAATAGCAATAATGTTCTAGGGGTCTGCTTCAGAATATGTAAGTAAGTTTTTATTAACGTTTCATCATCATCATCATCATCATCATCATCTCAGACATTCGAAGTCCACTTATGAACATAGGTATTCTCAATTGCTTTCCACGTTGAACGGTCCTGTCCCGTCCTGATACCTTTGATTGAAGAACCTTAACACCCAATCAGTCGTCGATTCTTCGACCTATGTGCCGTCCCACTGCCACTTCAGCTTGCAAACTCGCTTCGCTATGTTGGTCACTACAGTTCTCCTACGGATGGAAATCCGTACCACTGATTCTATCACGTAGGGAAACTCCGAGCACAGCTCTCTTCACTGCACGCTGAGCGTATACTGGACAGGTATATAAATATATACATGTCTATAAAAATCTGTAATTTTAACTACCAAGTGTATTCTAATCAGACATAGTGAAAAAGCCCCTTACAATTGTTAAAAACCAGTGTTACTGATACTAAATAAGAAATAGACATACTTAAATACTTTTTACAATTTTCTGTAAATACTTCACCTAATATTAGGTGCTTACATATGAATTGGCGTTTTGTATGGTAGAAATGTAAAATAGTTTTTTTGTAAAATTTAATTAATTAGAAAATCTATGCACTATTGTTATGTATGACTTTTGCCATCTAAAAGGTAGACAAGTTTGTGGGCATTATTGCAAACCAAATAAAAAAATTATATGACTTACATTTTATTAAATTTTTGTGATTTGTTGGTGTATTGGATTGATCTGTAAACCTACACTGAATAAATAAATATTAGGTGTAGGGCACCACTGGAATAATGCTAGGATGATGATAATGATGCTGAAGAATTTCATCATCTTCAAACTTCAAAAATCATTTATTTCATAAGCTACCACATTTTAATTGAAAACTAGATCTAAGGTGCCCAAGCCAACCTTACCTGCAAGCGGTGCACCTGTCGATCAACGGACGAGGCTCTGGCGAACATAAAAGTTCCCGGTGAGCGGCAATAGGATCGCCCATTACGTGGGATCAACAACATAACTGGCGAAATGTGGGCGTATAACCTCTGCCTACCTCTTCGGGGAAACAGGCGTGAGATTATGTATGTAGTAATTGAAAACGTCAAAATATAAAAAAAACAATCGAAATATGCAACAAAACAATTAAAAAACAAAAAAATATTGAAGTGTAAGTGAAACTTAGTGCCAGTTCCGAGCCACCGCTCTGTAAGAAGAACTGGCAAGAAACTCACAGGATATGCTCTTTTAAAGTTATCAATTTGTTCATCATAGCCACATAACGTTCACTGCTGAACTTAGGCATCCCCAATAGATTTACACATTCAGCTGTCCTGAGTCGCCTGTATCCACTGGCTTGGCTGCGAAGAAGTGATTCTTATAATAATAATAATAATTTAAGTTCTGTTTTAGCTTCCAGATGATAGTGTAGATTTACTGGTGTCCTCATTGGCGCTGCATTGGGTGAACGACCTGCCTGGCTGCTTCGATAGGATAATGAAATGTTTAAAACCAGATGGGGTGAGTTTTTCACTGACATATTAACTTTTCTGCCCATCAAACAAACTGATTAACATCATTATGAGCCAAAAAACGTCCACTACTGAACATAAGCCTCCCCCATAAGGGGTCATCTATAAATTACGTCACACGAATTCCGTAATTTTTTGACCCCCCCTCCGTCCTTGTCGCAGCTGGTCACACTTGTGGGACTCCCTCCTCCTTAGTGTGATGTCACATATTTTGCAATTGTATAGCAAGAAATTATTACATCAAAACAGCAGTTACAAAATTTTCATGGGACCTGGATTTTGAAATGACGTCACGAAATTTTTGGATCCCCCCCATCCCCTTGTCACACCATGTCAGACTTCGTCAAACCCCTCCCTCCCCCTTAACGTGTGACGTCATTCATGGATAGCCCCTAAGCTTCCTATGTGACTAATTGCAGGCGCCGTACGTGATGCTGTAGACTTTATTAGATCGGCCGTCTATCTTTAAGGTGGACGTCACACCACTGCCCCATTATGCTGAGTAGTATCTTAGTTTTTAAGGCTGCTTTCAGCTGTAGGATAAGGGTGATAGATATTTTTTTCCATTTTGGTACTCATAAGTATAAACAACAAGACATTTCTTGTTGTTTCAGGTATTTATGGCAACAGTATTCGGTGGGGACACCCTGATGGAACTTCGACAGTCTATCCAGTTGGCAGAGACGGAACGTTTAGGGGGCGTATTCCCACATATATCCCCCTTTACCAGAATACGGGATATTGGAGGTTTACTGAACGCGTGAGTATAGTAATGTTAGGATATCGCTTCTTATATTCTTATCATCATCCTAGCGTTAATCCGGTTGCCCTAGACTTAACCCTAGGGCCCAGGGTCTGGTCTCGAGTTATCCAGATTTTGTCTGCATTTCTAACATGGAGCGATTGCCGTCTGACCTCCGCAACCCAGAGGGAAGCATCAGTATTTAAGTTAAACCAGCTGTTAGGATATTAGAAGGCACTGGCTTCCTAATAACGACTGCCACATGACAAATGTCCATGAAAGTTGGGACCAGCGGTTTAACGTGCTTTCTGACGCACGGAGCAAGTAATAATACAATTACAATTAATCTTATGTAGACTAATAATTTGGTAGTTGCTTACGTGCTTGTCTGTGTGATTTAATTCATCATCATCATAACAGCCCATTAACGTCCCACTACTGAGCACGCGCCTCCTCTCACATATCAAGGGGTGAGGGTATTGGGTCATACTCCACCACGCTGACCCAGTGCGAATTGGCGGAAGCAGGTGTGTGGCGTCCTGCTGTTAGAATTTTTCAAGCCGCCCATTAGGCCTCTAACATGGCTTAACGACTACCACATTTAGTGATAACCGGGACCAACGGCTTAACGTGCCTTCCGAAGCACGGAAGTGCTCGATATCAAATGCCACACAAACGGTCACCCATCCAAGTACCGACCTCTGTAAACTCTGCTGTACTTCGGCGATCGTTTCCGACCACCGAGCACTTAATTAGTGAATTAATTATACGTGGATTATTTATGTTATTGTTAATATTTTTCTCTGCTTGTGTTTGTAAATGAATTTTGTTACAGGAGTGGCTTCACCCTACAAACGGTGGACGTGGATTCCATCACAATATGGTACCCGAGTGCCTGGCACCTAATGGAGGACATCAGAAAAATGGGGGAGTCTAACGCGGCTCATAACAGACCGCTGCGGCTGAGCAGGGATGTGCAATTCGCCACTGCTGCTCTGTACGACGAGATGTATGGGAAGGTATACTTATCTGAACCCTTAACTAGGCAGTTGTTAAAGAACATTAGGAATAGGGGGGAGTCTAACGCGCCTAATAACAGAACGCTGCGGCTGAGTAGGGATGTGAAATTTGCCACCGCTGCTGTTTACGACGAGATGTATGGAAAGGTATACTGACTTACCTTATACAGACACTGGCCAATATATCGCACAATTGGTGCTATAACGTTTAACCATAGAATAATGTTTCTCTCTCTGGGCTGTGGAGATCAGGCGCCAGTCGCTCCATGGAAATGAATTGTATCGAAGCATTAATGTCACTTTAGTATTGCATCGACTGCTTACCATTAGGAAGAATGAATGTATGTAAGTATGGTACCTCGATGACGGAACTTTAGGAGGTAACTCAAGTTTAGTTCTCGGGGCCTACAGAATTTAATAAATGACTTTGGTTCTATAGGTTTGGAATTGAATTTCTCGAAGTGTGAGTTATACATTTCTAATACCGTGGCCCCGGACCGTAGAGCACAAATATTTTCTGATTTCAATCTTCTGGCTCCCAATATCAAAATTTTGACCGACGACTCTTTATTTTTATTAGGCGCACCGATTCTCAATGCTGCCATTCCGGCTTTTATAAAAGATGCCATTGCAAAATTTAATTCTACTTCAGACCGTCTCTTCCAAATAAATTCACACATGGCGTTATTTGTTGTACGGTTCTGTTTATTCGTTCCAAAATTTACATATGTTCTCCGATGCGCTCAACTCTGGCGTTTTCCTTCTTTGTTATCAAATTTGGATAATCTGATAAGAAATACTTTAGTCAAAATTCTAAATTGTCCAATGAATGACCGCGTTGGGAGTCAGGCTTCCCTCCCTGTACGCTTCGGAGGTCTAGGTGTAAGAAATGTATCTAGCGTGGCACTGCCGGCGTTTTTGTCTTCTGCTCATAGTACGCACAATCTCTACCGGAAGATTATCAACCCTTCTTTGGGTTCCGTAGAGTTGTCGTGCGGGGCAGATGCTTAAAACGCCTGGCAATCCTCCTGCCAAAGTTCCGACTTCCCTCTACTGCCACAGTTGCGCAACTTCGCGTCGTGTCGGGGCTGCTGCGGTAAGTGCTGAAAATCGCAAACGGAACAAATACGGAAATCTAGGGCCTAACTTTCTTTTTGTTCCGTTTGCGGTGGAGACATTGGGTCCATGGGGGCCGGAAGCAAAGCAGCTCGTGAAAGAATAAGTGCTCGCCTCATTGCTGCTTTCGGTGACAAGAAGGCTGGCAGCTTCTTCTGCCAGCGTATTGGCCTGGCAATCCAAAGAGGAAACGTTGCCAGCATTCTTGGCACCGTACCCATGGGCCCACAGTTGGAAGACATCTCTTATTTATAGTTTTTAGTTTTTTTTATTTAATAATTATGTTACCCTGTTTTAGATTAAGAACTTGTGTTATGGATTTTTTTTTGTAAATAAGAGAGAAAAAAAGAGTTATGAAATAAATTATGCGAAAATTAATCCTCTCTTTTTTGCTCAGAAAGTATTGAAAGAAGTTATGTATGTTAAATTCTTTTATAATTCCATTCGGCCGGACTCCCACCGGTCTGGTATAGGCTGCGGGAAACCGGTGGATGCAGGTGGGATAAGATCGATCAACTTGTAAAACTATTGGGGAGGTATAGCTGAAATAATGATGACTATTCTATTCAACTCGTAACTTTTCGTATACAGGAAGTTCCCGCCCAAGAATCGCGTGGCGTCCCGGCGACCTTCCAAATAATCAACTTCCTAGGATGGAAGCCGGACCCCTCCCAGCCAAAACCTATAGAGAGAGGCACAGGGGAAGTCTCCCTAAAGGACTTGCACAAAATTGACGAGATTATTAAAGATACCAAGAAAATAGAACTACGCGATGAGGATATGAAATAAATAAAAAAATATTGTTGTGTTTTAGCATTTGTTTCATTAATTTTTGTTTACGATTTATACTTAATACAAAAATAAACAGCACCAATCAAAAATACACAATCTTGAACTCTGTATAATCGAAATTAATTTAAATTTAAATAATTACTTAAACACGACCAGTATCCATATTACAAAATTATTAAAATAATAAAATTTTATTTAATCAAAACTTTTACTCGTGCAACATCAAAATTATGTGTTATGGATTTATATTGAAATAAAATTTTAATTTGTTTATTATTAAAATTTTCCATAAATTCGAACTTTACATATGGAAACATTTGACAAGAGCTGTAACAAAATCACTTAATATTAAAACACGCGCAATCTAAGTTTTCCTACCCAGAATATTAATGTCGATCAGGTTGTTGGAGACAATCACCAAAGTGAAGCAACGTTTACAGAGGTGAGATCTTGGATGGGTGGCCGTTTGTGTGGCTTTTAATAACGCTTCCGTGCTTCGGAAGCCACGCTAAGTTGTTGCCCCCGGTTACCACTATATGTAGTAGTCGTTAAGTCAAATTACCCCCTTTTGACGGCTTCTAATGGCACGGCATCAGCAGGTTACACATCGGCCTCCTTCAATTGGCACTGTGGGTCAATGTGGAGTATGACCTGAATCACTCTCTTTTTGAGTCTTGTTTGAGAGGTGGCCCGTGCCTAAGCAAGTGCCTCTACTAATAGAGAGACGGTAATGGGCTGAGAGGTTTGTTTACATGCGGTTTGTGGCTTATCAGAGTTAACCTCACTTTTGATACAAAAGTTATAATAGTGATACAAAATACATACAATCGCGCCTGTTTACCTAAAGGGCCTACCCCTAGGTGTGCCCTCTATTAATATGTAGGTATGTATAATATCGCACCTACCACGGTGCTACAACGTCACTTATGCAATTTTGTCGAAATTGATGTGATTATGAGAAGAAATGCTAATATACCAAATTGTAAGATGTTTCGTTTTACTTTGAAAATATGTCTGAAAAAGAGGCTTAAATATAACTAGTTAATGTCTTAAATTAAGAAGAGCTATATTTTATACCAGGATATTTAATTTTGAAACGCTTCTCCTGGAAGTCTATATTATTTATTTGCAGAAGTGATTGTTTCGCACCGGAGGAGGTACGAATGTTATACGCCCCCCGTTCTGTTGATCGGCAGGTGCACCACTTGCAGGTGAGGTTGGCTTGGGCTCCTAAGGTCTTGGTAGGATCACTATACGCCAGTGATATAAAATGCAATTAATAGATCAAATAGTGATATAGTTATAAGAACACAGTAAACCAATGATATTATATTAAATATTGTAGATATATCAGCGTCATATAGTTGGTAACATCCAAATTTATTTATTTACAGGGTTACCAACATAAGTACAGCTATTTTTAACAAAAATATTATGAACTTATACATATTTTGGCTATCTGCACTTAAAATTACAGGTCAACCACATCATGCAATTTGAGTAGGTACACCTTATATCTTATAAAACTTTATGTAGACAAATTATATATACATACATACGTAATAAAACTACGTTCAATCTAAAGTACGTCACCAATTTTCAATAGTTTCTTAAACTTAGGAAGACTTTGAAAATGAATGTCGAGTTCTGGCAGCTTATTGGTAAAATTATTGTACAGACGAGCCAAACGAACCACTAGTGAATTGCACTTCATCATTGTTCTACAAAATTTACTTTTGAACAATTTGCATGGGTGTCTTGGTATTCTTGAGGGAACATTAAATGTGAACTGACTTATCAGCACGGGACTGTCAATTTTATTGTTCATCAGTTTGTGTAGGTAAGACATATCCAAATCGCCATGAAGATGGCACGGCGTACATTATATAAGTGTAAAAATGCCCCGAAATTTTAAATTGCATTTTGATCCTTAGTGACAAGGGGACTGTACAACATATCATATAAAATGGGAGCCAGTAGTCTGCTCCCTTCTAAAGAAAAGATCTTTCACCGGGCGGGTGGGTGTATGTTCCAGGGGTTCGAGGCCCAACTGGTGATGGTTGGGTGTTATATATGTCACCGTAAAATTGTAAATAACGTTAGATTATAATCTATCCCGCGATATTGTAATCTGTCGAAAAATTGTGATCCATAACAAACCGCTCACAATTTAACGCATTATTTTTCGATAGATTATAATCTATCGAAGACAAACCGTCAGATTGTAAAATGGCATGCGACAGAACGCACCTCGCGTTCTGATTGGTTGAACTTCATGTTCCCCTACCTAAACCTAAAGAAGTGCAGTTCAATAATAAATGTGAGTTAGTCACAGGTCCGTTAACACTCCCTACAACTTATTATAATACAATGCGTTATTATTATCAACACGAAATCTGTTTTAAATCACCAAAACACTGTTTGTGTACATTTCACAACAAATGAATTTGACTAATAACAACCGAAGATGGCGACGACGGGCGGTTGAGCGGGGAACATGAAGTTCAACCAATCAGAACGCGAGGTGCGTTCTGTCGCATGCCATTTTACAATCTGACGGTTTGTCTTCGATAGATTATAATCTATCGAAAAATAATGCGTTAAATTGTGAGCGGTTTGTTACGGATCACAATTTTTCGACAGATTACAATATCGCGGGATAGATTATAATCTAACGTTGTTTACAATTTTACGGTGACATATATATAGCGACCAGCGTGGGGAATTCTGATTGCGCGATTCAGGATTTAATTAATTTTGTACGTTTTATTCATCGCTTGTACTGTGTTGCTGTCTCCACATTATAATCACTCTCGTGGGCTTTCATAATTTAATGCAATATATTAAACATTATATTGTAGGACAAATCCAATTTATTTGTAAAAATCTTGTTATATATTATACAAGTGGTAATCATCCTTGTTAATGCATTCATATTCATCCCATTCAGAATATAACTCATCCTCTGTATCCTCGTTGGTCTCATATATTTCAGGTCCTGCGAAACAAATTTAAAAATATTTTTTAATAGATTTTTGACTACTTTTTATTAGCAACACCAACAGAATCTTTATAATCAAGTAGACATACAAAGCGCTCGTAGCTCTGCGGTGTTCGGTGGTCGGAAACGATCACCAAAGTACAGCAGAGTTTACAGAGGTCAGTCCTTGGATGGGTGACCGTTTGTGTGGCATTTGATACCGAGCGCTTTCGTGCTTCGGAAGGCACGTAAATGTGGTAGTCGTTAAGCCATGTTAGAGGCCTAATGGGCGGCTTGAAAAATTCTAACAGCAGGACGCCATACACCTGTCTCCGCCAATCCGCACTGGGTCAGCGTGGTGGAGTATGACCCAATACCCTCACACCTTGATATGTGAGAGGAGGCTCGTGCTCAGTAGTGGGACGTTAATGGGCTGTGATGATGATGATGATGAGACATACAAAATACTATCCCCTTAAACGAGCGGTGTTGTTTTTAAACGACATACCAGGACAACAGCGCCAGGAGGGTCTAAGGCAGCGGGGGCAAAGGGCCCCTACTGTCTAACTTTAGAAACTCCGAGAAGTCGGCCACACACGCTATGGTCGCTCACTGAGGTACAAGGGGCGCGTCCACTGCGCATCTCTGAGGAGGACCTCCCGGTTCTGACCCGAGGGGACGTTGGCCACGGGCGGAGTGTCAGACGCTGGAACACAGACACTGGCGTGTTTCAGCGCCCCTGTGTGTCAAGCGGCGGGCGTCGTCGGAAAATATTTAGTGGGTATTACGAAATAATGCTAGGATGACTCTGACTCTAACTAAAATGTGAACAAATTGTCCTTTATTAAGAGAAGTTGTTGTGTGGAACTTACTTCTTTGTAGCGACGGCGTTGGCTTTGGGACCGGCTGTGGCTGAGGTTCTGGAACTACCCACGATAAATTAATATATTAAAATTTTAAAGTAATTTTAAATGTAATTTAGTCGCGACCTAAGCTAACGTTAAAGAGTGGCGTGGAGGTCAGTATATCTGCCCTGAACAAAAGTATTGTTTATGCCCTATTTAGTATTCATAACACAAGTTCTTACTGATATTTATCATAATAATAGTTATTGAAGTCGCGAAGGTAAAGCTAACCAACTTACATGGCTAAACTAATTTCAAAAATTCAGTAAATATGATTGATTAATCAAGTTATTAAGAATGTTCTGGCTTAACCATGTGATGATGCTTACGTCTGGGTTGCGGAGGTCAGGCGGCAAACGTTATAATATGTTATAGCTGGGATCATCATATCAGCCATTTGAAGTCCACTGCTGAACATAGGCCTCCCCAATTGCTTTCCACGTAGATCGATGCTTTGCCGCCTGCATCCACCGGCTCCCCGCCGCCCTTACCAAGTCATCGGTCCATCGCGTGGGGTGCCGCCCTCTACTACGCTTGCTGATTCGTAACAAACAATAAATATTGTAACTAACCAATTGATAATTTTAAAGAGCATAGCTTGTGAGTTTCTTGCTAGTTCTTACAGAGCGGTGGCTCGGAACTGACACTTAAGATTCACTTAAATATTTTTTTAATTGTTTTGTTGCATGTAAGTAAATCTCGTGATTTCAGTGTAATTATATTTCAATTGTTTTTTTTATTTATATTTAATTTTGACGTAGGTTAAGTTTTTGTAGGAATCTGGTGGTCATCATAATCTCAGTCCATTAACATCCCACTACTTAGTAGTATATTCAGCGGGGCACATAACTCGTGGAACCGAGGCTTTGAGGTTCTTCAATGTCGCCATTCGCCTGCGAACTGGCAAACATAGTAGAGGACGGTCTCCCAAACGATGGACCGATGATCTTGTCATGGATCGATCAACGATGAATACAAATAGGGAGGCTTATGTCTAGCAGTGAACTTTAAGTGGCTAATATGATATAAAAAGGGTGATTTATGTGACTTACTTTTACGTTGCAACGCGAATGTCTTCGGCAATACTTGCGGACGGGAGTCTGAAATGTTTATAAGAAGATTTAAGATATGTAATATATAAATAAACTTTATCAGGTCTTATTCCCTTAGGGATAGGCAGAGATTATGTCTTTTTTTACTTTTACCATTAACCATATTGAAATCAATGATTTAATTTAATTTTATTTTGACATGTTTATTATTAGTCTTATTTTTTTATTTTTTTGTGCGATGTACTCCATATTTCAAACACAATGTAAATTATTAAAATTCATATTCATTTATTCAAGTTTGGCTCAAAAGAGCTCTTATGAACGTCAAAACTTAAAAACTAGCGCGCCCATTTACTGTTGCGGGAGCTTGATCGTAAAAGAACGGGCAAGAAAATCGTCAAGGTTAGTTTTTTCTCCCGCCAGTTACAAGAAAATGTACTTTGTAGTAAAACAATTTGACAAGTCTACAAGAACCTGTGTTCTGCAGTCACAAGATTTAAAAGAAAAGAAGAAAATAACTTTTTTTTTTAAGTTATACGAGCATGATTACGAATAAACATAGTAGACATGTTTATGAAGGAGACAAGGTAGAATTATACTATTCTTACAACATACAAAAATCTAGTGTCGTGTGTTTCTAACCACGTTTCCATAGTTCGCACAATATGAAACGGGATTGGTAGAAGGTATCGAGATCGAATTGCCTAATTAGTATAGACTTACTTGTTCGTTCTTAAAGTGTATAGGGATCATACCAAGACCTGAGGAGCCCAAGCCAAGCTCACCTGCAAGTGGTAAACCTGCCTATCAACGGATGAGGCTCTGGCGTACATAACGGTGCCCGATAAGCGACAATAGGCTCGCCTATTACGTGGGATCAACTACATAATTGTCGAATTATGGGCGTATAAATATAAAATAAATAAATAAATATTTTAGACACTTACACCAATTATTTAGTTCCAAGATAAGTATCATTAGGAACTTGTGTTATGGATACTAAATAACGGATAAACATATATAAATACTTTTTTTTTGTAAATACATACTTAATATACATAGAAAAACACCCAGACCAGAACAAATATTTATATTTATACACACAAATATTTGTCCTGTGTGGGAATCGAACCCACGACCTCAGGAGTGGAATGCGGGTATACTCGCTACTATGCCAAATCGGTCGTCAAAAAATATGTCTCTGCCTACCCCTTCGGAGAAACCGACGTGAATGTATGTATGTTCTTAAAGTGTATTTTACTTAAAAAGTACACGTTAATTTCCTCCACGGGTTATCCAGATCTTTCCTTACAACCGTCATAATTACTAATAAAACAATTTCCAGGTATGTATTATTGCTTTTCAAAAAAAAGACAGACGGATTCCTAAATCAGAATAATGCTCACTGTGCGTGTTCGAGAAGTTACGCTTCGATTTCTGCAAATATTGCGTCACAAGTCAAATTTGAATGACATGATACAAACCTGTTGATGGCCGTTGTAAAATTGGTGTTGGTGAAAGTGCTACTTGAGATGGTCTTGAAGAAAATTCAATTTGTGGAGATGGTCTAGGTGAAATTTTAACATGAGGAGATGGTTTTGGTAGAGTTGGCCTTGGTGTAAATTTACATGATGGGGTTGATCTTGGTGAAAGTGTAATTTGTGAAGATGGTTTGTATGGATGGTTTGGATTGGTCGGTAGAATCGGTCTTGGTATCCATTCTATTTCTTGAGCTGGTTTCGGTAAAGTTGAATGTTGTCTTGATGGTGATGGGCTTGGTGAATGTTCGTTTGCTGGTGATGGCCTCGCAAAAGTTGGTTTGGGTGAAACTTCTCTTAATGATGAGAAGTCTATTTGTGGAGATGGTCTTGATAACGTTGGTCTTAATAAGAAAGACGGACCTGAAATAAAAAATAATGTGAGTTTTGAATTGTGAGATGCCAAAGCTCAGTAGATTTTTAAAGGTTTTTAAAAGATTGTCATGTTTTGCCAAAAAACGATAGATTATATGCATACTACATTATATATATTATAGCAAAGTAATCCATCGACCACATGGGTCAAAAGCGACTGGTTTTTTTAATAATATTTACACTTCGTCACACACTCGTTCGAATTAAGGACAATTCTATTATTACCCAACCCTTAGACATAGCAAATGCATTTAACACACACTTTATCGAAATTGCTGAGAACAATATTAAAACAAACAGTACATTCAATTCTATCAAGTACTCCAATTTATCTACATCAAAGTCCTTATTTATGCTGCCTGTATTGGAAAATGATATTGTTAAAATAATTGGAAGTCTAAAAAATACCAATACTGTCGGATATGATGGTATATCAACCAAAGTTATAAAACATGTTAAGGATGTTATAGCACTGCCACTTTCGCATATCATAAATCTTTGCATCACTGAGGGCATATTCCCAACTAGTTTAAAAAAGTAATAATTAAACCTATTTTCAAAAAAAAAGACCGTACTGATACTACAAATTACAGACCAATTGCAAAAATACCTGTTATGTCAAAAATTATGGAAAAAGTAATATACAACTCTATTTACACATATTTTGAAAAATATAAGTTATTTTGTAACGAACAAAAAGGGTTCAGAAAAAATACAAATATAAATATGGCACTACTTGAACTACTATCTAATATTATGCCATCTGTTGACAAAAAGAACCCTGTATGTGCCATATATACAGATATGACGAAAGCTTTCGATTATGTAGACCATAACATTTTATTAAAAAAATTACATAGCTACGGCATCCGAGGTAACATCCTTAATCTGCTAGAATCATATTTATCAGATAGGTTACAAAGTACTGAAATCTCTAGAATATGTCCCGTGAGCAAACTAGAAACAATATACATGTCTGATCCTCAACGTGTTAAATATGGTGTACCTCAAGGTAGCATACTGGGGCCATTGCTCTTCCTAATATACATAAATGATCTGCCAAAAACTGTAGAACATAAAATGGTACTTTTTGCAGACGATAGTACTGCTGTTATAAAACGTAATGTAGAAAATGATTATGAAGACGATATAAATAATTCTCTTTCTGAAATTGTAAATTGGCTAAATAATAATAATCTTGTAATTAATTTAAATAAAACTAAAATAATGCACTTTTATCAACGGCTTAATAGACCACAAGTAAATATAATGTATAATAATTGTCCCATTGAAGAATGTACTAACTTTAAGTTCTTAGGTATAACAATAGATAGTCAACTTACCTGGAAACCTCATTTGCAGGAAATATGTAAGCGACTAAATAAATCTGCTTATGCTCTGTTCCAATTAACGCAAAAAGTAAATATGGAAACACTAGTTACAGCATACCATGGATTAGTAGGTTCAGTATTGCGGTATGGTGTAATTTTTTGGGGAAATTCGACAGATAAAGAGGTTGTATTTAAAATGCAAAAAAGGTGTATACGATCAATGTGTAATTTAAAAACTACAGATAGCTGTGTTCCCTATTTTAAACAATTTAAAATACTACCTTTACCCTCTCTATATATACTAGAAACTGCTCTTTTTGTAAAAACTAATCCACATATGATTCAAAAACTTTCCCCCACTAGAAAAAATCCAACACGTACACAATATAAGAACCGATTATGTAATGTAATATGTAATACTGCTTTAGTAAAAAAAAGTTTCTTTGGCACTGCTTCACAAATTTTTAACAAAATACCTAATGTAATAAAAAGCATGACCTTGCATGAATTTAAAAAATATTTAATTAAAATACTACTTGAAAAATGTTATTACCAAGTAGATGAGTTCCTAGATGATAAGACTTTACTGTAATTTTAATTATAATACATTATTAGTCTAATATTCTTTGTTAATGTTTGTATGTCTCAACGACAAAACATAGCGCACATATTTAGTATGCAACACCTTTTAACAAATTAATAAATTCTATTCTATTCTATACATTACTATTTCTTATTTCTCTCGCCTTTGAATTTGGGCACCAAAGTAAAAAAAAAAAATATAAAAAAGTGCATTGACTATAAAATGAAGATAACTATTACGGTGTTACTAAGACAGTGACCAACATGATATTAAGAAATCGATAGCAGGCAATGTAATCTTTATTTAATAATCTTTATTATATATTTTTATTTTATTTCATCTTTTTACTGAAAAATAATTTACTAAATTAATTTAACAATAATAAAGTAGTAATGCTGTATTTGACAAATAAAAGGTATCAATACACATAATGAAAGAGGATACTAGATTATATCTCTCATGGAGTACGGGAGGGAGAATGATATGAAATAAAATATGGGTCAGACTTATTAATTTTATGACATTATTTTGTTCAACTTCCTGCAAGCATACGAATACGGTACGGTTTTTCCGTAAACATATCGTGCATAAGCGACTTAGCGTAAAAATTGATACTTAGTTTGGTCTTAAACTTATAAGACCAAACCTACAAAAATTGTTAAAGTTTGTAAAAATTTTTAATACATACACCAAGTGGACCGGTCTATTTAAACATTCCCGAGCGAGCAATTAATTGCGCGATCTAAAAACAGCCCAGCGCCATCTAGTTTGCTATTTAGTAATGAGAGAGAGATTCGGAAAAACTTAATTTTGTTAAAAGAAATAAAAGTTACAAGGAAGCCAATTAATCTAGAGTCATAATAATGTTAACAAGGATTTGTATAAAATAATTGGGATAGTACCTTGCTTTACTTTATGAGCAATGTTGTTTTTATGTTGTATTGCAGACGGTTAGTACTTAATCATGGCTAATTATTATTGTTTACATACTACATTTTGTTACATTTATTTATTATAAAGAACAGTCAATAAAGGTCATGATGTATATATTAAAATAAAATAAATAGTTAATTTTTTGGTCAGCTAGCGCCATCTCGCTGAGCTGTCTGTCAACACTAGCCCTACCAACGAAGCTAGTTTTACTCAATATCTCTTAGCCTTTCGTGTTAAGTATGTGGTGAAACATGAGTTAAACCTTATAGCCAAGGGTTAAAACATGATTTCATTTCAACCACTAACAGCGGTCCTAAGGATATTTGTTATGCCACACGGATACATACAAGGCGTTTCTGAACTCCGCAAAGAGAACTGCAATCGCCGCATCATCCTACATCACGACAATGCGAGTTCTCAAACCGCGTACAAAACAAAAGAGTTTTTAGAGCAAGAAAACATAAAATTATTAGACCATTCGCCGTACAGCCCGACCTAAGCCCTAATAATTTCTATACATTCCCTAACATAAAGAATAAATTGCGTGGTCAGAGATTTTCATCACCTGAAGAAGCTGTGGACGCCTACAAAATGGCCATTTTGGATCCCTTTACTTCCGAATGGATGATTGCTTCAACGATTGGTTCCATCGTATGGAAAAATGTGTAAAATTTCGCGGGGAATACTTCGAAAAGCAATAAATACAATATTAAATAGTAATGTTGTGTCACTTCCCTGATTCCCGAAATTTTCAGTGCCGCCTTCGTATAGTTGGTCCCACGTAATAGGTGGCGAGCCTATTGCCGCTTACCGGGCACTGTTATGTTTGCCAGAGCCTCGTCCTTTAATCGGCAGGTGCACCACTTTTAGGTGAGGTTGGCTTGGGCTCCTTAGGTCTTGGTAGGATCCCTGTACACCCCTATTTAAGTAGTAGTATATAGAGTAGTGGAACAGACGAGATTCTTGCTCAATTCTTCCTTATGCAAGTTTTGTTTATATGAGAGAGATGTTTGAAGAAAATTTACATTATTCCATATCTTAGCATTATCCTGCGACTTAAGCTTATCACGGGGTCTGCTTACTATTCTAACCAATTTTAGCTAAATTTCAGTTACTACGTGGAGCGACTGCCGTCTGACCTCCGCAATGCAGGGGAGCACCTGCAAGTGGTGCACCTGCCGATCAACGGACAAGGCTCTGGCGAACATAACAGTGCCCGGTAAGCGGCAATGACTCGCCACCTATTACGTGGGACCAACTATATAATTGGCGAAATGTGGGCGTATAATATGCCTCTGCCTACCCCTTCGGGGAACAGGCGTGAATGTATATATGTATGTTAAATAAGTATACAGGGTGTAAAAAGATCTTGATCAATGCCAAACGCATTCTACACATCATAACAAGAGACATCATCAAAAATGATCGCTTGGAAATGATTTTCATAAAAAACTGCAATTTGAAGCATACAATGAAATACGCGTAACTGACCGCGTTTCTGTGTAGCCCTGATTTCAATCTTCTGGCTCCCAATATCAAAATTTTGACCGACGACTCTTTATTTTTATTAGGCGCACCGATTCTCAATGCTGCCATTCCGGCTTTTATAAAAGATGTCATTGCAAAATTTAATTCTACTTCAGACCGTCTCTTCCAAATAAATTCACACATGGCGTTATTTGTTGTACGGTTCTGTTTATTCGTTCCAAAATTTACATATGTTCTCCGATGCGCTCAATTCTGGCGTTTTCCTTCTTTGTTATCAAATTTGGATAATCTGATAAGAAATACTTTAGTCAAAATTCTAAATTGTCCAATGAATGACCGCGTTTGGAGTCAGGTTTCCCTCCCTGTACGCTTCGGAGGTCTAGGTGTAAGAAATGTATCTAGCGTGGCACTGCCGGCGTTTTTGTCTTCTGCTCATAGTACGCACAATCTCTACCGGAAGATTATCAACCCTTCTTTGGGTTCCGTAGAGTTGTCGTGCGGGGCAGATGCTTAAAACGCCTGGCAATCCTCCTGCCAAAGTTCCGACTTCCCTCTACTGCCACAGTTGCGCAACTTCGCGTCGTGTCGGGGCTGCTGCGGTAAGTGCTGAAAATCGCAAACGGAACAAATACGGAAATCTAGGGCCTAACTTTCTTTTTGTTCCGTTTGCGGTGGAGACATTGGGTCCATGGGGGCCGGAAGCAAAGCAGCTCGTGAAAGAATAAGTGCTCGCCTCATTGCTGCTTTCGGTGACAAGAAGGCTGGCAGCTTCTTCTGCCAGCGTATTGGCCTGGCAATCCAAAGAGGAAACGTTGCCAGCATTCTTGGCACCGTACCCATGGGCCCACAGTTGGAAGACATCTCTTATTTATAGTTTTTAGTTTTTTTTATTTAATAATTATGTTACCCTGTTTTAGATTAAGAACTTGTGTTATGGATTTTTTTTTGTAAATACATACTTAATATACATAGGAAGAATGTGGTTATAATGACTTGTCGTATTAAAAAAAGAGTTATGAAATAAATTATGCGAAAATTAATCCTCTCTTTTTTGCTCAGAAAGTATTGAAAGAAGTTATGTATGTTAAATTCTTTTATAATTCCATTCGGCCGGACTCCCACCGGTCTGGTATAGGCTGCGGGAAACCGGTGGATGCAGGTGGGATAAGATCGATCAACTTGTAAAACTATTGGGGAGGTATAGCTGAAATAATGATGACTATTCTATTCAACTCGTAACTTTTCGTATACAGGAAGTTCCCGCCCAAGAATCGCGTGGCGTCCCGGCGACCTTCCAAATAATCAACTTCCTAGGATGGAAGCCGGACCCCTCCCAGCCAAAACCTATAGAGAGAGGCACAGGGGAAGTCTCCCTAAAGGACTTGCACAAAATTGACGAGATTATTAAAGATACCAAGAAAATAGAACTACGCGATGAGGATATGAAATAAATAAAAAAATATTGTTGTGTTTTAGCATTTGTTTCATTTATTTTTGTTTACGATTTATACTTAATACAAAAATAAACAGCACCAATCAAAAATACACAATCTTGAACTCTGTATAATCGAAATTAATTTAAATTTAAATAATTACTTAAACACGACCAGTATCCATATTACAAAATTATTAAAATAATAAAATTTTATTTAATCAAAACTTTTACTCGTGCAACATCAAAATTATGTGTTATGGATTTATATTGAAATAAAATTTTAATTTGTTTATTATTAAAATTTTCCATAAATTCGAACTTTACATATGGAAACATTTGACAAGAGCTGTAACAAAATAACTTAATATTAAAACACGCGCAATCTAAGTTTTCCTACCCAGAATATTAATGTCGATCAGGTTGTTGGAGACAATCACCAAAGTGAAGCAACGTTTACAGAGGTGAGATCTTGGATGGGTGGCCGTTTGTGTGGCTTTTAATAACGCTTCCGTGCTTCGGAAGCCACGCTAAGTTGTTGCCCCCGGTTACCACTATATGTAGTAGTCGTTAAGTCAAATTACCCCCTTTTGACGGCTTCTAATGGCACGGCATCAGCAGGTTACACATCGGCCTCCTTCAATTGGCACTGTGGGTCAATGTGGAGTATGACCTGAATCACTCTCTTTTTGAGTCTTGTTTGAGAGGTGGCCCGTGCCTAAGCAAGTGCCTCTACTAATAGAGAGACGGTAATGGGCTGAGAGGTTTGTTTACATGCGGTTTGTGGCTTATCAGAGTTAACCTCACTTTTGATACAAAAGTTATAATAGTGATACAAAATACATACAATCGCGCCTGTTTACCTAAAGGGCCTACCCCTAGGTGTGCCCTCTATTAATATGTAGGTATGTATAATATCGCACCTACCACGGTGCTACAACGTCACTTATGCAATTTTGTCGAAATTGATGTGATTATGAGAAGAAATGCTAATATACCAAATTGTAAGATGTTTCGTTTTACTTTGAAAATATGTCTGAAAAAGAGGCTTAAATATAACTAGTTAATGTCTTAAATTAAGAAGAGCTATATTTTATACCAGGATATTTAATTTTGAAACGCTTCTCCTGGAAGTCTATATTATTTATTTGCAGAAGTGATTGTTTCGCACCGGAGGAGGTACGAATGTTATACGCCCCCCGTTCTGTTGATCGGCAGGTGCACCACTTGCAGGTGAGGTTGGCTTGGGCTCCTAAGGTCTTGGTAGGATCACTATACGCCAGTGATATAAAATGCAATTAATAGATCAAATAGTGATATAGTTATAAGAACACAGTAAACCAATGATATTATATTAAATATTGTAGATATATCAGCGTCATATAGTTGGTAACATCCAAATTTATTTATTTACAGGGTTACCAACATAAGTACAGCTATTTTTAACAAAAATATTATGAACTTATACATATTTTGGCTATCTGCACTTAAAATTACAGGTCAACCACATCATGCAATTTGAGTAGGTACACCTTATATCTTATAAAACTTTATGTAGACAAATTATATATACATACATACGTAATAAAACTACGTTCAATCTAAAGTACGTCACCAATTTTCAATAGTTTCTTAAACTTAGGAAGACTTTGAAAATGAATGTCGAGTTCTGGCAGCTTATTGGTAAAATTATTGTACAGACGAGCCAAACGAACCACTAGTGAATTGCACTTCATCATTGTTCTACAAAATTTACTTTTGAACAATTTGCATGGGTGTCTTGGTATTCTTGAGGGAACATTAAATGTGAACTGACTTATCAGCACGGGACTGTCAATTTTATTGTTCATCAGTTTGTGTAGGTAAGACATATCCAAATCGCCATGAAGATGGCACGGCGTACATTATATAAGTGTAAAAATGCCCCGAAATTTTAAATTGCATTTTGATCCTTAGTGACAAGGGGACTGTACAACATATCATATAAAATGGGAGCCAGTAGTCTGCTCCCTTCTAAAGAAAAGATCTTTCACCGGGCGGGTGGGTGTATGTTCCAGGGGTTCGAGGCCCAACTGGTGATGGTTGGGTGTTATATATGTCACCGTAAAATTGTAAATAACGTTAGATTATAATCTATCCCGCGATATTGTAATCTGTCGAAAAATTGTGATCCATAACAAACCGCTCACAATTTAACGCATTATTTTTCGATAGATTATAATCTATCGAAGACAAACCGTCAGATTGTAAAATGGCATGCGACAGAACGCACCTCGCGTTCTGATTGGTTGAACTTCATGTTCCCCTACCTAAACCTAAAGAAGTGCAGTTCAATAATAAATGTGAGTTAGTCACAGGTCCGTTAACACTCCCTACAACTTATTATAATACAATGCGTTATTATTATCAACACGAAATCTGTTTTAAATCACCAAAACACTGTTTGTGTACATTTCACAACAAATGAATTTGACTAATAACAACCGAAGATGGCGACGACGGGCGGTTGAGCGGGGAACATGAAGTTCAACCAATCAGAACGCGAGGTGCGTTCTGTCGCATGCCATTTTACAATCTGACGGTTTGTCTTCGATAGATTATAATCTATCGAAAAATAATGCGTTAAATTGTGAGCGGTTTGTTACGGATCACAATTTTTCGACAGATTACAATATCGCGGGATAGATTATAATCTAACGTTGTTTACAATTTTACGGTGACATATATATAGCGACCAGCGTGGGGAATTCTGATTGCGCGATTCAGGATTTAATTAATTTTGTACGTTTTATTCATCGCTTGTACTGTGTTGCTGTCTCCACATTATAATCACTCTCGTGGGCTTTCATAATTTAATGCAATATATTAAACATTATATTGTAGGACAAATCCAATTTATTTGTAAAAATCTTGTTATATATTATACAAGTGGTAATCATCCTTGTTAATGCATTCATATTCATCCCATTCAGAATATAACTCATCCTCTGTATCCTCGTTGGTCTCATATATTTCAGGTCCTGCGAAACAAATTTAAAAATATTTTTTAATAGATTTTTGACTACTTTTTATTAGCAACACCAACAGAATCTTTATAATCAAGTAGACATACAAAGCGCTCGTAGCTCTGCGGTGTTCGGTGGTCGGAAACGATCACCAAAGTACAGCAGAGTTTACAGAGGTCAGTCCTTGGATGGGTGACCGTTTGTGTGGCATTTGATACCGAGCGCTTTCGTGCTTCGGAAGGCACGTAAATGTGGTAGTCGTTAAGCCATGTTAGAGGCCTAATGGGCGGCTTGAAAAATTCTAACAGCAGGACGCCATACACCTGTCTCCGCCAATCCGCACTGGGTCAGCGTGGTGGAGTATGACCCAATACCCTCACACCTTGATATGTGAGAGGAGGCTCGTGCTCAGTAGTGGGACGTTAATGGGCTGTGATGATGATGATGATGAGACATACAAAATACTATCCCCTTAAACGAGCGGTGTTGTTTTTAAACGACATACCAGGACAACAGCGCCAGGAGGGTCTAAGGCAGCGGGGGCAAAGGGCCCCTACTGTCTAACTTTAGAAACTCCGAGAAGTCGGCCACACACGCTATGGTCGCTCACTGAGGTACAAGGGGCGCGTCCACTGCGCATCTCTGAGGAGGACCTCCCGGTTCTGACCCGAGGGGACGTTGGCCACGGGCGGAGTGTCAGACGCTGGAACACAGACACTGGCGTGTTCCAGCGCCCCTGTGTGTCAAGCGGCGGGCGTCGTCGGAAAATATTTAGTGGGTATTACGAAATAATGCTAGGATGACTCTGACTCTAACTAAAATGTGAACAAATTGTCCTTTATTAAGAGAAGTTGTTGTGTGGAACTTACTTCTTTGTAGCGACGGCGATGGCTTTGGGACCGGCTGTGGCTGAGGTTCTGGAACTACCCACGATAAATTAATATATTAAAATTTTAAAGTAATTTTAAATGTAATTTAGTCGCGACCTAAGCTAACGTTAAAGAGTGGCGTGGAGGTCAGTATATCTGCCCTGAACAAAAGTATTGTTTATGCCCTATTTAGTATTCATAACACAAGTTCTTACTGATATTCGTAACAAACAATAAATATTGTAACTAACCAATTGATAATTTTAAAGAGCATAGCTTGTGAGTTTCTTGCTAGTTCTTACAGAGCGGTGGCTCGGAACTGACACTTAAGATTCACTTAAATATTTTTTTAATTGTTTTGTTGCATGTAAGTAAATCTCGTGATTTCAGTGTAATTATATTTCAATTGTTTTTTTTATTTATATTTAATTTTGACGTAGGTTAAGTTTTTGTAAGAATCTGGTGGTCATCATAATCTCAGTCCATTAACATCCCACTACTTAGTAGTATATTCAGCGGGGCACATAACTCGTGGAACCGAGGCTTTGAGGTTCTTCAATGTCGCCATTCGCCTGCGAACTGGCAAACATAGTAGAGGACGGTCTCCCAAACGATGGACCGATGATCTTGTCATGGATCGATCAACGATGAATACAAATAGGGAGGCTTATGTCTAGCAGTGAACTTTAAGTGGCTAATATGATATAAAAAGGGTGATTTATGTGACTTACTTTTACGTTGCAACGCGAATGTCTTCGGCAATACTTGCGGACGGGAGTCTGAAATGTTTATAAGAAGATTTAAGATATGTAATATATAAATAAACTTTATCAGGTCTTATTCCCTTAGGGATAGGCAGAGATTATGTCTTTTTTTACTTTTACCATTAACCATATTGAAATCAATGATTTAATTTAATTTTATTTTGACATGTTTATTATTAGTCTTATTTTTTTATTTTTTTGTGCGATGTACTCCATATTTCAAACACAATGTAAATTATTAAAATTCATATTCATTTATTCAAGTTTGGCTCAAAAGAGCTCTTATGAACGTCAAAACTTAAAAACTAGCGCGCCCATTTACTGTTGCGGGAGCTTGATCGTAAAAGAACGGGCAAGAAAATCGTCAAGGTTAGTTTTTTCTCCCGCCAGTTACAAGAAAATGTACTTTGTAGTAAAACAATTTGACAAGTCTACAAGAACCTGTGTTCTGCAGTCACAAGATTTAAAAGAAAAGAAGAAAATAACTTTTTTTTTTAAGTTATACGAGCATGATTACGAATAAACATAGTAGACATGTTTATGAAGGAGACAAGGTAGAATTATACTATTCTTACAACATACAAAAATCTAGTGTCGTGTGTTTCTAACCACGTTTCCATAGTTCGCACAATATGAAACGGGATTGGTAGAAGGTATCGAGATCGAATTGCCTAATTAGTATAGACTTACTTGTTCGTTCTTAAAGTGTATAGGGATCATACCAAGACCTGAGGAGCCCAAGCCAAGCTCACCTGCAAGTGGTAAACCTGCCTATCAACGGATGAGGCTCTGGCGTACATAACGGTGCCCGATAAGCGACAATAGGCTCGCCTATTACGTGGGATCAACTACATAATTGTCGAATTATGGGCGTATAAATATAAAATAAATAAATAAATATTTTAGACACTTACACCAATTATTTAGTTCCAAGATAAGTATCATTAGGAACTTGTGTTATGGATACTAAATAACGGATAAACATACATAAATACTTTTTTTTTGTAAATACATACTTAATATACATAGAAAAACACCCAGACCAGAACAAATATTTATATTTATACACACAAATATTTGTCCTGTGTGGGAATCGAACCCACGACCTCAGGAGTGGAATGCGGGTATACTCGCTACTATGCCAAATCGGTCGTCAAAAAATATGTCTCTGCCTACCCCTTCGGAGAAACCGACGTGAATGTATGTATGTTCTTAAAGTGTATTTTACTTAAAAAGTACACGTTAATTTCCTCCACGGGTTATCCAGATCTTTCCTTACAACCGTCATAATTACTAATAAAACAATTTCCAGGTATGTATTATTGCTTTTCAAAAAAAAGACAGACGGATTCCTAAATCAGAATAATGCTCACTGTGCGTGTTCGAGAAGTTACGCTTCGATTTCTGCAAATATTGCGTCACAAGTCAAATTTGAATGACATGATACAAACCTGTTGATGGCCGTTGTAAAATTGGTGTTGGTGAAAGTGCTACTTGAGATGGTCTTGAAGAAAATTCAATTTGTGGAGATGGTCTAGGTGAAATTTTAACATGAGGAGATGGTTTTGGTAGAGTTGGCCTTGGTGTAAATTTACATGATGGGGTTGATCTTGGTGAAAGTGTAATTTGTGAAGATGGTTTGTATGGATGGTTTGGATTGGTCGGTAGAATCGGTCTTGGTATCCATTCTATTTCTTGAGCTGGTTTCGGTAAAGTTGAATGTTGTCTTGATGGTGATGGGCTTGGTGAATGTTCGTTTGCTGGTGATGGCCTCGCAAAAGTTGGTTTGGGTGAAACTTCTCTTAATGATGAGAAGTCTATTTGTGGAGATGGTCTTGATAACGTTGGTCTTAATAAGAAAGACGGACCTGAAATAAAAAATAATGTGAGTTTTGAATTGTGAGATGCCAAAGCTCAGTAGATTTTTAAAGGTTTTTAAAAGATTGTCATGTTTTGCCAAAAAACGATAGATTATATGCATACTACATTATATATATTATAGCAAAGTAATCCATCGACCACATGGGTCAAAAGCGACTGGTTTTTTTAATAATATTTACACTTCGTCACACACTCGTTCGAATTAAGGACAATTCTATTATTACCCAACCCTTAGACATAGCAAATGCATTTAACACACACTTTATCGAAATTGCTGAGAACAATATTAAAACAAACAGTACATTCAATTCTATCAAGTACTCCAATTTATCTACATCAAAGTCCTTATTTATGCTGCCTGTATTGGAAAATGATATTGTTAAAATAATTGGAAGTCTAAAAAATACCAATACTGTCGGATATGATGGTATATCAACCAAAGTTATAAAACATGTTAAGGATGTTATAGCACTGCCACTTTCGCATATCATAAATCTTTGCATCACTGAGGGCATATTCCCAACTAGTTTAAAAAAGTAATAATTAAACCTATTTTCAAAAAAAAAGACCGTACTGATACTACAAATTACAGACCAATTGCAAAAATACCTGTTATGTCAAAAATTATGGAAAAAGTAATATACAACTCTATTTACACATATTTTAAAAAATATAAGTTATTTTGTAACGAACAAAAAGGGTTCAGAAAAAATACAAATATAAATATGGCACTACTTGAACTACTATCTAATATTATGCCATCTGTTGACAAAAAGAACCCTGTATGTGCCATATATACAGATATGACGAAAGCTTTCGATTATGTAGACCATAACATTTTATTAAAAAAATTACATAGCTACGGCATCCGAGGTAACATCCTTAATCTGCTAGAATCATATTTATCAGATAGGTTACAAAGTACTGAAATCTCTAGAATATGTCCCGTGAGCAAACTAGAAACAATATACATGTCTGATCCTCAACGTGTTAAATATGGTGTACCTCAAGGTAGCATACTGGGGCCATTGCTCTTCCTAATATACATAAATGATCTGCCAAAAACTGTAGAACATAAAATGGTACTTTTTGCAGACGATAGTACTGCTGTTATAAAACGTAATGTAGAAAATGATTATGAAGACGATATAAATAATTCTCTTTCTGAAATTGTAAATTGGCTAAATAATAATAATCTTGTAATTAATTTAAATAAAACTAAAATAATGCACTTTTATCAACGGCTTAATAGACCACAAGTAAATATAATGTATAATAATTGTCCCATTGAAGAATGTACTAACTTTAAGTTCTTAGGTATAACAATAGATAGTCAACTTACCTGGAAACCTCATTTGCAGGAAATATGTAAGCGACTAAATAAATCTGCTTATGCTCTGTTCCAATTAACGCAAAAAGTAAATATGGAAACACTAGTTACAGCATACCATGGATTAGTAGGTTCAGTATTGCGGTATGGTGTAATTTTTTGGGGAAATTCGACAGATAAAGAGGTTGTATTTAAAATGCAAAAAAGGTGTATACGATCAATGTGTAATTTAAAAACTACAGATAGCTGTGTTCCCTATTTTAAACAATTTAAAATACTACCTTTACCCTCTCTATATATACTAGAAACTGCTCTTTTTGTAAAAACTAATCCACATATGTTTCAAAAACTTTCCCCCACTAGAAAAAATCCAACACGTACACAATATAAGAACCGATTATGTAATGTAATATGTAATACTGCTTTAGTAAAAAAAAGTTTCTTTGGCACTGCTTCACAAATTTTTAACAAAATACCTAATGTAATAAAAAGCATGACCTTGCATGAATTTAAAAAATCTTTAATTAAAATACTACTTGAAAAATGTTATTACCAAGTAGATGAGTTCCTAGATGATAAGACTTTACTGTAATTTTAATTATAATACATTATTAGTCTAATATTCTTTGTTAATGTTTGTATGTCTCAACGACAAAACATAGCGCACATATTTAGTATGCAACACCTTAATGTAAAATACCTATGTTTAACAAATTAATAAATTCTATTCTATTCTATTCTATGTATAGAACATTACTATTTCTTATTTCTCTCGCCTTTGAATTTGGGCACCAAAGTAAAAAAAAAATATATAAAAAAGTGCATTGACTATAAAATGAAGATAACTATTACGGTGTTACTAAGACAGTGACCAACATGATATTAAGAAATCGATAGCAGGCAATGTAATCTTTATTTAATAATCTTTATTATATATTTTTATTTTATTTCATCTTTTTACTGAAAAATAATTTACTAAATTAATTTAACAATAATAAAGTAGTAATGCTGTATTTGACAAATAAAAGGTATCAATACACATAATGAAAGAGGATACTAGATTATATCTCTCATGGAGTACGGGAGGGAGAATGATATGAAATAAAATATGGGTCAGACTTATTAATTTTATGACATTATTTTGTTCAACTTCCTGCAAGCATACGAATACGGTACGGTTTTTCCGTAAACATATCGTGCATAAGCGACTTAGCGTAAAAATTGATACTTAGTTTGGTCTTAAACTTATAAGACCAAACCTACAAAAATTGTTAAAGTTTGTAAAAATTTTTAATACATACACCAAGTGGACCGGTCTATTTAAACATTCCCGAGCGAGCAATTAATTGCGCGATCTAAAAACAGCCCAGCGCCATCTAGTTTGCTATTTAGTAATGAGAGAGAGATTCGGAAAAACTTAATTTTGTTAAAAGAAATAAAAGTTACAAGGAAGCCAATTAATCTAGAGTCATAATAATGTTAACAAGGATTTGTATAAAATAATTGGGATAGTACCTTGCTTTACTTTATGAGCAATGTTGTTTTTATGTTGTATTGCAGACGGTTAGTACTTAATCATGGCTAATTATTATTGTTTACATACTACATTTTGTTACATTTATTTATTATAAAGAACAGTCAATAAAGGTCATGATGTATATATTAAAATAAAATAAATAGTTAATTTTTTGGTCAGCTAGCGCCATCTCGCTGAGCTGTCTGTCAACACTAGCCCTACCAACGAAGCTAGTTTTACTCAATATCTCTTAGCCTTTCGTGTTAAGTATGTGGTGAAACATGAGTTAAACCTTATAGCCAAGGGTTAAAACATGATTTCATTTCAACCACTAACAGCGGTCCTAAGGATATTTGTTATGCCACACGGATACATACAAGGCGTTTCTGAACTCCGCAAAGAGAACTGCAATCGCCGCATCATCCTACATCACGACAATGCGAGTTCTCAAACCGCGTACAAAACAAAAGAGTTTTTAGAGCAAGAAAACATAAAATTATTAGACCATTCGCCGTACAGCCCGACCTAAGCCCTAATAATTTCTATACATTCCCTAAAATAAAGAATAAATTGCGTGGTCAGAGATTTTCATCACCTGAAGAAGCTGTGGACGCCTACAAAATGGCCATTTTGGATCCCTTTACTTCCGAATGGATGATTGCTTCAACGATTGGTTCCATCGTATGGAAAAATGTGTAAAATTTCGCGGGGAATACTTCGAAAAGCAATAAATACAATATTAAATAGTAATGTTGTGTCACTTCCCTGATTCCCGAAATTTTCAGTGCCGCCTTCGTATAGTTGGTCCCACGTAATAGGTGGCGAGCCTATTGCCGCTTACCGGGCACTGTTATGTTCGCCAGAGCCTCGTCCTTTAATCGGCAGGTGCACCACTTTTAGGTGAGGTTGGCTTGGGCTCCTTAGGTCTTGGTAGGATCCCTGTACACCCCTATTTAAGTAGTAGTATATAGAGTAGTGGAACAGACGAGATTCTTGCTCAATTCTTCCTTATGCAAGTTTTGTTTATATGAGAGAGATGTTTGAAGAAAATTTACATTATTCCATATCTTAGCATTATCCTGCGACTTAAGCTTATCACGGGGTCTGCTTACTATTCTAACCAATTTTAGCTAAATTTCAGTTACTACGTGGAGCGACTGCCGTCTGACCTCCGCAATGCAGGGGAGCACCTGCAAGTGGTGCACCTGCCGATCAACGGACAAGGCTCTGGCGAACATAACAGTGCCCGGTAAGCGGCAATGACTCGCCACCTATTACGTGGGACCAACTATATAATTGGCGAAATGTGGGCGTATAATATGCCTCTGCCTACCCCTTCGGGGAACAGGCGTGAATGTATATATGTATGTTAAATAAGTATACAGGGTGTAAAAAGATCTTGATCAATGCCAAACGCATTCTACACATCATAACAAGAGACATCATCAAAAATGATCGCTTGGAAATGATTTTCATAAAAAACTGCAATTTGAAGCATACAATGAAATACGCGTAACTGACCGCGTTTCTGTGTAGCCCTGATTTCAATCTTCTGGCTCCCAATATCAAAATTTTGACCGACGACTCTTTATTTTTATTAGGCGCACCGATTCTCAATGCTGCCATTCCGGCTTTTATAAAAGATGTCATTGCAAAATTTAATTCTACTTCAGACCGTCTCTTCCAAATAAATTCACACATGGCGTTATTTGTTGTACGGTTCTGTTTATTCGTTCCAAAATTTACATATGTTCTCCGATGCGCTCAATTCTGGCGTTTTCCTTCTTTGTTATCAAATTTGGATAATCTGATAAGAAATACTTTAGTCAAAATTCTAAATTGTCCAATGAATGACCGCGTTTGGAGTCAGGCTTCCCTCCCTGTACGCTTCGGAGGTCTAGGTGTAAGAAATGTATCTAGCGTGGCACTGCCGGCGTTTTTGTCTTCTGCTCATAGTACGCACAATCTCTACCGGAAGATTATCAACCCTTCTTTGGGTTCCGTAGAGTTGTCGTGCGGGGCAGATGCTTAAAACGCCTGGCAATCCTCCTGCCAAAGTTCCGACTTCCCTCTACTGCCACAGTCGCGCAACTTCGCGTCGTGTCGGGGCTGCTGCGGTAAGTGCTGAAAATCGCAAACGGAACAAATACGGAAATCTAGGGCCTAACTTTCTTTTTGTTCCGTTTGCGGTGGAGACATTGGGTCCATGGGGGCCGGAAGCAAAGCAGCTCGTGAAAGAATAAGTGCTCGCCTCATTGCTGCTTTCGGTGACAAGAAGGCTGGCAGCTTCTTCTGCCAGCGTATTGGCCTGGCAATCCAAAGAGGAAACGTTGCCAGCATTCTTGGCACCGTACCCATGGGCCCACAGTTGGAAGACATCTCTTATTTATAGTTTTTAGTTTTTTTTATTTAATAATTATGTTACCCTGATTTAGATTAAGAACTTGTGTTATGGATTTTTTTTTGTAAATACATACTTAATATACATAGGAAGAATGTGGTTATAATGACTTGTCGTATTAAAAAAAGAGTTATGAAATAAAATATGCGAAAATTAATCCTCTCTTTTTTGCTCAGAAAGTATTGAAAGAAGTTATGTATGTTAAATTCTTTTATAATTCCATTCGGCCGGACTCCCACCGGTCTGGTATAGGCTGCGGGAAACCGGTGGATGCAGGTGGGATAAGATCGATCAACTTGTAAAACTATTGGGGAGGTATAGCTGAAATAATGATGACTATTCTATTCAACTCGTAACTTTTCGTATACAGGAAGTTCCCGCCCAAGAATCGCGTGGCGTCCCGGCGACCTTTCAAATAATCAACTTCCTAGGATGGAAGCCGGACCCCTCCCAGCCAAAACCTATAGAGAGAGGCACAGGGGAAGTCTCCCTAAAGGACTTGCACAAAATTGACGAGATTATTAAAGATACCAAGAAAATAGAACTACGCGATGAGGATATGAAATAAATAAAAAAATAATGTTGTGTTTTAGCATTTGTTTCATTTATTTTTGTTTACGATTTATACTTAATACAAAAATAAACAGCACCAATCAAAAATACACAATCTTGAACTCTGTATAATCGAAATTAATTTAAATTTAAATAATTACTTAAACACGACCAGTATCCATATTACAAAATTATTAAAATAATAAAATTTTATTTAATCAAAACTTTTACTCGTGCAACATCAAAATTATGTGTTATGGATTTATATTGAAATAAAATTTTAATTTGTTTATTATTAAAATTTTCCATAAATTCGAACTTTACATATGGAAACATTTGACAAGAGCTGTAACAAAATAACTTAATATTAAAACACGCGCAATCTAAGTTTTCCTACCCAGAATATTAATGTCGATCAGGTTGTTGGAGACAATCACCAAAGTGAAGCAACGTTTACAGAGGTGAGATCTTGGATGGGTGGCCGTTTGTGTGGCTTTTAATAACGCTTCCGTGCTTCGGAAGCCACGCTAAGTTGTTGCCCCCGGTTACCACTATATGTAGTAGTCGTTAAGTCAAATTACCCCCTTTTGACGGCTTCTAATGGCACGGCATCAGCAGGTTACACATCGGCCTCCTTCAATTGGCACTGTGGGTCAATGTGGAGTATGACCTAAATCACTCTCTTTTTGAGTCTTGTTTGAGAGGTGGCCCGTGCCTAAGCAAGTGCCTCTACTAATAGAGAGACGGTAATGGGCTGAGAGGTTTGTTTACATGCGGTTTGTGGCTTATCAGAGTTAACCTCACTTTTGATACAAAAGTTATAATAGTGATACAAAATACATACAATCGCGCCTGTTTACCTAAAGGGCCTACCCCTAGGTGTGCCCTCTATTAATATGTAGGTATGTATAATATCGCACCTACCACGGTGCTACAACGTCACTTATGCAATTTTGTCGAAATTGATGTGATTATGAGAAGAAATGCTAATATACCAAATTGTAAGATGTTTCGTTTTACTTTGAAAATATGTCTGAAAAAGAGGCTTAAATATAACTAGTTAATGTCTTAAATTAAGAAGAGCTATATTTTATACCAGGATATTTAATTTTGAAACGCTTCTCCTGGAAGTCTATATTATTTATTTGCAGAAGTGATTGTTTCGCACCGGAGGAGGTACGAATGTTATACGCCCCCCGTTCTGTTGATCGGCAGGTGCACCACTTGCAGGTGAGGTTGGCTTGGGCTCCTAAGGTCTTGGTAGGATCACTATACGCCAGTGATATAAAATGCAATTAATAGATCAAATAGTGATATAGTTATAAGAACACAGTAAACCAATGATATTATATTAAATATTGTAGATATATCAGCGTCATATAGTTGGTAACATCCAAATTTATTTATTTACAGGGTTACCAACATAAGTACAGCTATTTTTAACAAAAATATTATGAACTTATACATATTTTGGCTATCTGCACTTAAAATTACAGGTCAACCACATCATGCAATTTGAGTAGGTACACCTTATATCTTATAAAACTTTATGTAGACAAATTATATATACATACATACGTAATAAAACTACGTTCAATCTAAAGTACGTCACCAATTTTCAATAGTTTCTTAAACTTAGGAAGACTTTGAAAATGAATGTCGAGTTCTGGCAGCTTATTGGTAAAATTATTGTACAGACGAGCCAAACGAACCACTGGTGAATTGCACCTCATCATTGTTCTACAAAATTTACTTTTGAACAATTTGCATGGGTGTCTTGGTATTCTTGAGGGAACATTAAATGTGAACTGACTTATCAGCACGGGACTGTCAATTTTATTGTTCATCAGTTTGTGTAGGTAAGACATATCCAAATCGCCATGAAGATGGCACGGCGTACATTATATAAGTGTAAAAATGCCCCGAAATTTTAAATTGCATTTTGATCCTTAGTGACAAGGGGACTGTACAACATATCATATAAAATGGGAGCCAGTAGTCTGCTCCCTTCTAAAGAAAAGATCTTTCACCGGGCGGGTGGGTGTATGTTCCAGGGGTTCGAGGCCCAACTGGTGATGGTTGGGTGTTATATATATAGCGACCAGCGTGGGGAATTCTGATTGCGCGATTCAGGATTTAATTAATTTTGTACGTTTTATTCATCGCTTGTACTGTGTTGCTGTCTCCACATTATAATCACTCTCGTGGGCTTTCATAATTTAATGCAATATATTAAACATTATATTGTAGGACAAATCCAATTTATTTGTAAAAATCTTGTTATATATTATACAAGTGGTAATCATCCTTGTTAATGCATTCATATTCATCCCATTCAGAATATAACTCATCCTCTGTATCCTCGTTGGTCTCATATATTTCAGGTCCTGCGAAACAAATTTAAAAATATTTTTTAATAGATTTTTGACTACTTTTTATTAGCAACACCAACAGAATCTTTATAATCAAGTAGACATACAAAGCGCTCGTAGCTCTGCGGTGTTCGGTGGTCGGAAACGATCACCAAAGTACAGCAGAGTTTACAGAGGTCAGTCCTTGGATGGGTGACCGTTTGTGTGGCATTTGATACCGAGCGCTTTCGTGCTTCGGAAGGCACGTAAATGTGGTAGTCGTTAAGCCATGTTAGAGGCCTAATGGGCGGCTTGAAAAATTCTAACAGCAGGACGCCATACACCTGTCTCCGCCAATCCGCACTGGGTCAGCGTGGTGGAGTATGACCCAATACCCTCACACCTTGATATGTGAGAGGAGGCTCGTGCTCAGTAGTGGGACGTTAATGGGCTGTGATGATGATGATGATGAGACATACAAAATACTATCCCCTTAAACGAGCGGTGTTGTTTTTAAACGACATACCAGGACAACAGCGCCAGGAGGGTCTAAGGCAGCGGGGGCAAAGGGCCCCTACTGTCTAACTTTAGAAACTCCGAGAAGTCGGCCACACACGCTATGGTCGCTCACTGAGGTACAAGGGGCGCGTCCACTGCGCATCTCTGAGGAGGACCTCCCGGTTCTGACCCGAGGGGACGTTGGCCACGGGCGGAGTGTCAGACGCTGGAACACAGACACTGGCGTGTTCCAGCGCCCCTGTGTGTCAAGCGGCGGGCGTCGTCGGAAAATATTTAGTGGGTATTACGAAATAATGCTAGGATGACTCTGACTCTAACTAAAATGTGAACAAATTGTCCTTTATTAAGAGAAGTTGTTGTGTGGAACTTACTTCTTTGTAGCGACGGCGTTGGCTTTGGGACCGGCTGTGGCTGAGGTTCTGGAACTACCCACGATAAATTAATATATTAAAATTTTAAAGTAATTTTAAATGTAATTTAGTCGCGACCTAAGCTAACGTTAAAGAGTGGCGTGGAGGTCAGTATATCTGCCCTGAACAAAAGTATTGTTTATGCCCTATTTAGTATTCATAACACAAGTTCTTACTGATATTCGTAACAAACAATAAATATTGTAACTAACCAATTGATAATTTTAAAGAGCATAGCTTGTGAGTTTCTTGCTAGTTCTTACAGAGCGGTGGCTCGGAACTGACACTTAAGATTCACTTAAATATTTTTTTAATTGTTTTGTTGCATGTAAGTAAATCTCGTGATTTCAGTGTAATTATATTTCAATTGTTTTTTTTATTTATATTTAATTTTGACGTAGGTTAAGTTTTTGTAGGAATCTGGTGGTCATCATAATCTCAGTCCATTAACATCCCACTACTTAGTAGTATATTCAGCGGGGCACATAACTCGTGGAACCGAGGCTTTGAGGTTCTTCAATGTCGCCATTCGCCTGCGAACTGGCAAACATAGTAGAGGACGGTCTCCCAAACGATGGACCGATGATCTTGTCATGGATCGATCAACGATGAATACAAATAGGGAGGCTTATGTCTAGCAGTGAACTTTAAGTGGCTAATATGATATAAAAAGGGTGATTTATGTGACTTACTTTTACGTTGCAACGCGAATGTCTTCGGCAATACTTGCGGACGGGAGTCTGAAATGTTTATAAGAAGATTTAAGATATGTAATATATAAATAAACTTTATCAGGTCTTATTCCCTTAGGGATAGGCAGAGATTATGTCTTTTTTTACTTTTACCATTAACCATATTGAAATCAATGATTTAATTTTATTTTATTTTGACATGTTTATTATTAGTCTTATTTTTTTATTTTTTTGTGCGATGTACTCCATATTTCAAACACAATGTAAATTATTAAAATTCATATTCATTTATTCAAGTTTGGCTCAAAAGAGCTCTTATGAACGTCAAAACTTAAAAACTAGCGCGCCCATTTACTGTTGCGGGAGCTTGATCGTAAAAGAACGGGCAAGAAAATCGTCAAGGTTAGTTTTTTCTCCCGCCAGTTACAAGAAAATGTACTTTGTAGTAAAACAATTTGACAAGTCTACAAGAACCTGTGTTCTGCAGTCACAAGATTTAAAAGAAAAGAAGAAAATAACTTTTTTTTTTAAGTTATACGAGCATGATTACGAATAAACATAGTAGACATGTTTATGAAGGAGACAAGGTAGAATTATACTATTCTTACAACATACAAAAATCTAGTGTCGTGTGTTTCTAACCACGTTTCCATAGTTCGCACAATATGAAACGGGATTGGTAGAAGGTATCGAGATCGAATTGCCTAATTAGTATAGACTTACTTGTTCGTTCTTAAAGTGTATAGGGATCATACCAAGACCTGAGGAGCCCAAGCCAAGCTCACCTGCAAGTGGTAAACCTGCCTATCAACGGATGAGGCTCTGGCGTACATAACGGTGCCCGATAAGCGACAATAGGCTCGCCTATTACGTGGGATCAACTACATAATTGTCGAATTATGGGCGTATAAATATAAAATAAATAAATAAATATTTTAGACACTTACACCAATTATTTAGTTCCAAGATAAGTATCATTAGGAACTTGTGTTATGGATACTAAATAACGGATAAACATACATAAATACTTTTTTTTTGTAAATACATACTTAATATACATAGAAAAACACCCAGACCATAACAAATATTTATATTTATACACACAAATATTTGTCCTGTGTGGGAATCGAACCCACGACCTCAGGAGTGGAATGCGGGTATACTCGCTACTATGCCAAATCGGTCGTCAAAAAATATGTCTCTGCCTACCCCTTCGGAGAAACCGACGTGAATGTATGTATGTTCTTAAAGTGTATTTTACTTAAAAAGTACACGTTAATTTCCTCCACGGGTTATCCAGATCTTTCCTTACAACCGTCATAATTACTAATAAAACAATTTCCAGGTATGTATTATTGCTTTTCAAAAAAAAGACAGACGGATTCCTAAATCAGAATAATGCTCACTGTGCGTGTTCGAGAAGTTACGCTTCGATTTCTGCAAATATTGCGTCACAAGTCAAATTTGAATGACATGATACAAACCTGTTGATGGCCGTTGTAAAATTGGTGTTGGTGAAAGTGCTACTTGAGATGGTCTTGAAGAAAATTCAATTTGTGGAGATGGTCTAGGTGAAATTTTAACATGAGGAGATGGTTTTGGTAGAGTTGGCCTTGGTGTAAATTTACATGATGGGGTTGATCTTGGTGAAAGTGTAATTTGTGAAGATGGTTTGTATGGATGGTTTGGATTGGTCGGTAGAATCGGTCTTGGTATCCATTCTATTTCTTGAGCTGGTTTCGGTAAAGTTGAATGTTGTCTTGATGGTGATGGGCTTGGTGAATGTTCGTTTGCTGGTGATGGCCTCGCAAAAGTTGGTTTGGGTGAAACTTCTCTTAATGATGAGAAGTCTATTTGTGGAGATGGTCTTGATAACGTTGGTCTTAATAAGAAAGACGGACCTGAAATAAAAAATAATGTGAGTTTTGAATTGTGAGATGCCAAAGCTCAGTAGATTTTTAAAGGTTTTTAAAAGATTGTCATGTTTTGCCAAAAAACGATAGATTATATGCATACTACATTATATATATTATAGCAAAGTAATCCATCGACCACATGGGTCAAAAGCGACTGGTTTTTTTAATAATATTTACACTTCGTCACACACTCGTTCGAATTAAGGACAATTCTATTATTACCCAACCCTTAGACATAGCAAATGCATTTAACACACACTTTATCGAAATTGCTGAGAACAATATTAAAACAAACAGTACATTCAATTCTATCAAGTACTCCAATTTATCTACATCAAAGTCCTTATTTATGCTGCCTGTATTGGAAAATGATATTGTTAAAATAATTGGAAGTCTAAAAAATACCAATACTGTCGGATATGATGGTATATCAACCAAAGTTATAAAACATGTTAAGGATGTTATAGCACTGCCACTTTCGCATATCATAAATCTTTGCATCACTGAGGGCATATTCCCAACTAGTTTAAAAAAGTAATAATTAAACCTATTTTCAAAAAAAAAGACCGTACTGATACTACAAATTACAGACCAATTGCAAAAATACCTGTTATGTCAAAAATTATGGAAAAAGTAATATACAACTCTATTTACACATATTTTAAAAAATATAAGTTATTTTGTAACGAACAAAAAGGGTTCAGAAAAAATACAAATATAAATATGGCACTACTTGAACTACTATCTAATATTATGCCATCTGTTGACAAAAAGAACCCTGTATGTGCCATATATACAGATATGACGAAAGCTTTCGATTATGTAGACCATAACATTTTATTAAAAAAATTACATAGCTACGGCATCCGAGGTAACATCCTTAATCTGCTAGAATCATATTTATCAGATAGGTTACAAAGTACTGAAATCTCTAGAATATGTCCCGTGAGCAAACTAGAAACAATATACATGTCTGATCCTCAACGTGTTAAATATGGTGTACCTCAAGGTAGCATACTGGGGCCATTGCTCTTCCTAATATACATAAATGATCTGCCAAAAACTGTAGAACATAAAATGGTACTTTTTGCAGACGATAGTACTGCTGTTATAAAACGTAATGTAGAAAATGATTATGAAGACGATATAAATAATTCTCTTTCTGAAATTGTAAATTGGCTAAATAATAATAATCTTGTAATTAATTTAAATAAAACTAAAATAATGCACTTTTATCAACGGCTTAATAGACCACAAGTAAATATAATGTATAATAATTGTCCCATTGAAGAATGTACTAACTTTAAGTTCTTAGGTATAACAATAGATAGTCAACTTACCTGGAAACCTCATTTGCAGGAAATATGTAAGCGACTAAATAAATCTGCTTATGCTCTGTTCCAATTAACGCAAAAAGTAAATATGGAAACACTAGTTACAGCATACCATGGATTAGTAGGTTCAGTATTGCGGTATGGTGTAATTTTTTGGGGAAATTCGACAGATAAAGAGGTTGTATTTAAAATGCAAAAAAGGTGTATACGATCAATGTGTAATTTAAAAACTACAGATAGCTGTGTTCCCTATTTTAAACAATTTAAAATACTACCTTTACCCTCTCTATATATACTAGAAACTGCTCTTTTTGTAAAAACTAATCCACATATGTTTCAAAAACTTTCCCCCACTAGAAAAAATCCAACACGTACACAATATAAGAACCGATTATGTAATGTAATATGTAATACTGCTTTAGTAAAAAAAAGTTTCTTTGGCACTGCTTCACAAATTTTTAACAAAATACCTAATGTAATAAAAAGCATGACCTTGCATGAATTTAAAAAATCTTTAATTAAAATACTACTTGAAAAATGTTATTACCAAGTAGATGAGTTCCTAGATGATAAGACTTTACTGTAATTTTAATTATAATACATTATTAGTCTAATATTCTTTGTTAATGTTTGTATGTCTCAACGACAAAACATAGCGCACATATTTAGTATGCAACACCTTAATGTAAAATACCTATGTTTAACAAATTAATAAATTCTATTCTATTCTATTCTATGTATAGAACATTACTATTTCTTATTTCTCTCGCCTTTGAATTTGGGCACCAAAGTAAAAAAAAAATATATAAAAAAGTGCATTGACTATAAAATGAAGATAACTATTACGGTGTTACTAAGACAGTGACCAACATGATATTAAGAAATCGATAGCAGGCAATGTAATCTTTATTTAATAATCTTTATTATATATTTTTATTTTATTTCATCTTTTTACTGAAAAATAATTTACTAAATTAATTTAACAATAATAAAGTAGTAATGCTGTATTTGACAAATAAAAGGTATCAATACACATAATGAAAGAGGATACTAGATTATATCTCTCATGGAGTACGGGAGGGAGAATGATATGAAATAAAATATGGGTCAGACTTATTAATTTTATGACATTATTTTGTTCAACTTCCTGCAAGCATACGAATACGGTACGGTTTTTCCGTAAACATATCGTGCATAAGCGACTTAGCGTAAAAATTGATACTTAGTTTGGTCTTAAACTTATAAGACCAAACCTACAAAAATTGTTAAAGTTTGTAAAAATTTTTAATACATACACCAAGTGGACCGGTCTATTTAAACATTCCCGAGCGAGCAATTAATTGCGCGATCTAAAAACAGCCCAGCGCCATCTAGTTTGCTATTTAGTAATGAGAGAGAGATTCGGAAAAACTTAATTTTGTTAAAAGAAATAAAAGTTACAAGGAAGCCAATTAATCTAGAGTCATAATAATGTTAACAAGGATTTGTATAAAATAATTGGGATAGTACCTTGCTTTACTTTATGAGCAATGTTGTTTTTATGTTGTATTGCAGACGGTTAGTACTTAATCATGGCTAATTATTATTGTTTACATACTACATTTTGTTACATTTATTTATTATAAAGAACAGTCAATAAAGGTCATGATGTATATATTAAAATAAAATAAATAGTTAATTTTTTGGTCAGCTAGCGCCATCTCGCTGAGCTGTCTGTCAACACTAGCCCTACCAACGAAGCTAGTTTTACTCAATATCTCTTAGCCTTTCGTGTTAAGTATGTGGTGAAACATGAGTTAAACCTTATAGCCAAGGGTTAAAACATGATTTCATTTCAACCACTAACAGCGGTCCTAAGGATATTTGTTATGCCACACGGATACATACAAGGCGTTTCTGAACTCCGCAAAGAGAACTGCAATCGCCGCATCATCCTACATCACGACAATGCGAGTTCTCAAACCGCGTACAAAACAAAAGAGTTTTTAGAGCAAGAAAACATAAAATTATTAGACCATTCGCCGTACAGCCCGACCTAAGCCCTAATAATTTCTATACATTCCCTAAAATAAAGAATAAATTGCGTGGTCAGAGATTTTCATCACCTGAAGAAGCTGTGGACGCCTACAAAATGGCCATTTTGGATCCCTTTACTTCCGAATGGATGATTGCTTCAACGATTGGTTCCATCGTATGGAAAAATGTGTAAAATTTCGCGGGGAATACTTCGAAAAGCAATAAATACAATATTAAATAGTAATGTTGTGTCACTTCCCTGATTCCCGAAATTTTCAGTGCCGCCTTCGTATAGTTGGTCCCACGTAATAGGTGGCGAGCCTATTGCCGCTTACCGGGCACTGTTATGTTCGCCAGAGCCTCGTCCTTTAATCGGCAGGTGCACCACTTTTAGGTGAGGTTGGCTTGGGCTCCTTAGGTCTTGGTAGGATCCCTGTACACCCCTATTTAAGTAGTAGTATATAGAGTAGTGGAACAGACGAGATTCTTGCTCAATTCTTCCTTATGCAAGTTTTGTTTATATGAGAGAGATGTTTGAAGAAAATTTACATTATTCCATATCTTAGCATTATCCTGCGACTTAAGCTTATCACGGGGTCTGCTTACTATTCTAACCAATTTTAGCTAAATTTCAGTTACTACGTGGAGCGACTGCCGTCTGACCTCCGCAATGCAGGGGAGCACCTGCAAGTGGTGCACCTGCCGATCAACGGACAAGGCTCTGGCGAACATAACAGTGCCCGGTAAGCGGCAATGACTCGCCACCTATTACGTGGGACCAACTATATAATTGGCGAAATGTGGGCGTATAATATGCCTCTGCCTACCCCTTCGGGGAACAGGCGTGAATGTATATATGTATGTTAAATAAGTATACAGGGTGTAAAAAGATCTTGATCAATGCCAAACGCATTCTACACATCATAACAAGAGACATCATCAAAAATGATCGCTTGGAAATGATTTTCATAAAAAACTGCAATTTGAAGCATACAATGAAATACGCGTAACTGACCGCGTTTCTGTGTAGCCCTGATTTCAATCTTCTGGCTCCCAATATCAAAATTTTGACCGACGACTCTTTATTTTTATTAGGCGCACCGATTCTCAATGCTGCCATTCCGGCTTTTATAAAAGATGTCATTGCAAAATTTAATTCTACTTCAGACCGTCTCTTCCAAATAAATTCACACATGGCGTTATTTGTTGTACGGTTCTGTTTATTCGTTCCAAAATTTACATATGTTCTCCGATGCGCTCAATTCTGGCGTTTTCCTTCTTTGTTATCAAATTTGGATAATCTGATAAGAAATACTTTAGTCAAAATTCTAAATTGTCCAATGAATGACCGCGTTTGGAGTCAGGCTTCCCTCCCTGTACGCTTCGGAGGTCTAGGTGTAAGAAATGTATCTAGCGTGGCACTGCCGGCGTTTTTGTCTTCTGCTCATAGTACGCACAATCTCTACCGGAAGATTATCAACCCTTCTTTGGGTTCCGTAGAGTTGTCGTGCGGGGCAGATGCTTAAAACGCCTGGCAATCCTCCTGCCAAAGTTCCGACTTCCCTCTACTGCCACAGTCGCGCAACTTCGCGTCGTGTCGGGGCTGCTGCGGTAAGTGCTGAAAATCGCAAACGGAACAAATACGGAAATCTAGGGCCTAACTTTCTTTTTGTTCCGTTTGCGGTGGAGACATTGGGTCCATGGGGGCCGGAAGCAAAGCAGCTCGTGAAAGAATAAGTGCTCGCCTCATTGCTGCTTTCGGTGACAAGAAGGCTGGCAGCTTCTTCTGCCAGCGTATTGGCCTGGCAATCCAAAGAGGAAACGTTGCCAGCATTCTTGGCACCGTACCCATGGGCCCACAGTTGGAAGACATCTCTTATTTATAGTTTTTAGTTTTTTTTATTTAATAATTATGTTACCCTGATTTAGATTAAGAACTTGTGTTATGGATTTTTTTTTGTAAATACATACTTAATATACATAGGAAGAATGTGGTTATAATGACTTGTCGTATTAAAAAAAGAGTTATGAAATAAAATATGCGAAAATTAATCCTCTCTTTTTTGCTCAGAAAGTATTGAAAGAAGTTATGTATGTTAAATTCTTTTATAATTCCATTCGGCCGGACTCCCACCGGTCTGGTATAGGCTGCGGGAAACCGGTGGATGCAGGTGGGATAAGATCGATCAACTTGTAAAACTATTGGGGAGGTATAGCTGAAATAATGATGACTATTCTATTCAACTCGTAACTTTTCGTATACAGGAAGTTCCCGCCCAAGAATCGCGTGGCGTCCCGGCGACCTTTCAAATAATCAACTTCCTAGGATGGAAGCCGGACCCCTCCCAGCCAAAACCTATAGAGAGAGGCACAGGGGAAGTCTCCCTAAAGGACTTGCACAAAATTGACGAGATTATTAAAGATACCAAGAAAATAGAACTACGCGATGAGGATATGAAATAAATAAAAAAATAATGTTGTGTTTTAGCATTTGTTTCATTTATTTTTGTTTACGATTTATACTTAATACAAAAATAAACAGCACCAATCAAAAATACACAATCTTGAACTCTGTATAATCGAAATTAATTTAAATTTAAATAATTACTTAAACACGACCAGTATCCATATTACAAAATTATTAAAATAATAAAATTTTATTTAATCAAAACTTTTACTCGTGCAACATCAAAATTATGTGTTATGGATTTATATTGAAATAAAATTTTAATTTGTTTATTATTAAAATTTTCCATAAATTCGAACTTTACATATGGAAACATTTGACAAGAGCTGTAACAAAATAACTTAATATTAAAACACGCGCAATCTAAGTTTTCCTACCCAGAATATTAATGTCGATCAGGTTGTTGGAGACAATCACCAAAGTGAAGCAACGTTTACAGAGGTGAGATCTTGGATGGGTGGCCGTTTGTGTGGCTTTTAATAACGCTTCCGTGCTTCGGAAGCCACGCTAAGTTGTTGCCCCCGGTTACCACTATATGTAGTAGTCGTTAAGTCAAATTACCCCCTTTTGACGGCTTCTAATGGCACGGCATCAGCAGGTTACACATCGGCCTCCTTCAATTGGCACTGTGGGTCAATGTGGAGTATGACCTAAATCACTCTCTTTTTGAGTCTTGTTTGAGAGGTGGCCCGTGCCTAAGCAAGTGCCTCTACTAATAGAGAGACGGTAATGGGCTGAGAGGTTTGTTTACATGCGGTTTGTGGCTTATCAGAGTTAACCTCACTTTTGATACAAAAGTTATAATAGTGATACAAAATACATACAATCGCGCCTGTTTACCTAAAGGGCCTACCCCTAGGTGTGCCCTCTATTAATATGTAGGTATGTATAATATCGCACCTACCACGGTGCTACAACGTCACTTATGCAATTTTGTCGAAATTGATGTGATTATGAGAAGAAATGCTAATATACCAAATTGTAAGATGTTTCGTTTTACTTTGAAAATATGTCTGAAAAAGAGGCTTAAATATAACTAGTTAATGTCTTAAATTAAGAAGAGCTATATTTTATACCAGGATATTTAATTTTGAAACGCTTCTCCTGGAAGTCTATATTATTTATTTGCAGAAGTGATTGTTTCGCACCGGAGGAGGTACGAATGTTATACGCCCCCCGTTCTGTTGATCGGCAGGTGCACCACTTGCAGGTGAGGTTGGCTTGGGCTCCTAAGGTCTTGGTAGGATCACTATACGCCAGTGATATAAAATGCAATTAATAGATCAAATAGTGATATAGTTATAAGAACACAGTAAACCAATGATATTATATTAAATATTGTAGATATATCAGCGTCATATAGTTGGTAACATCCAAATTTATTTATTTACAGGGTTACCAACATAAGTACAGCTATTTTTAACAAAAATATTATGAACTTATACATATTTTGGCTATCTGCACTTAAAATTACAGGTCAACCACATCATGCAATTTGAGTAGGTACACCTTATATCTTATAAAACTTTATGTAGACAAATTATATATACATACATACGTAATAAAACTACGTTCAATCTAAAGTACGTCACCAATTTTCAATAGTTTCTTAAACTTAGGAAGACTTTGAAAATGAATGTCGAGTTCTGGCAGCTTATTGGTAAAATTATTGTACAGACGAGCCAAACGAACCACTAGTGAATTGCACTTCATCATTGTTCTACAAAATTTACTTTTGAACAATTTGCATGGGTGTCTTGGTATTCTTGAGGGAACATTAAATGTGAACTGACTTATCAGCACGGGACTGTCAATTTTATTGTTCATCAGTTTGTGTAGGTAAGACATATCCAAATCGCCATGAAGATGGCACGGCGTACATTATATAAGTGTAAAAATGCCCCGAAATTTTAAATTGCATTTTGATCCTTAGTGACAAGGGGACTGTACAACATATCATATAAAATGGGAGCCAGTAGTCTGCTCCCTTCTAAAGAAAAGATCTTTCACCGGGCGGGTGGGTGTATGTTCCAGGGGTTCGAGGCCCAACTGGTGATGGTTGGGTGTTATATATGTCACCGTAAAATTGTAAATAACGTTAGATTATAATCTATCCCGCGATATTGTAATCTGTCGAAAAATTGTGATCCATAACAAACCGCTCACAATTTAACGCATTATTTTTCGATAGATTATAATCTATCGAAGACAAACCGTCAGATTGTAAAATGGCATGCGACAGAACGCACCTCGCGTTCTGATTGGTTGAACTTCATGTTCCCCTACCTAAACCTAAAGAAGTGCAGTTCAATAATAAATGTGAGTTAGTCACAGGTCCGTTAACACTCCCTACAACTTATTATAATACAATGCGTTATTATTATCAACACGAAATCTGTTTTAAATCACCAAAACACTGTTTGTGTACATTTCACAACAAATGAATTTGACTAATAACAACCGAAGATGGCGACGACGGGCGGTTGAGCGGGGAACATGAAGTTCAACCAATCAGAACGCGAGGTGCGTTCTGTCGCATGCCATTTTACAATCTGACGGTTTGTCTTCGATAGATTATAATCTATCGAAAAATAATGCGTTAAATTGTGAGCGGTTTGTTACGGATCACAATTTTTCGACAGATTACAATATCGCGGGATAGATTATAATCTAACGTTGTTTACAATTTTACGGTGACATATATATAGCGACCAGCGTGGGGAATTCTGATTGCGCGATTCAGGATTTAATTAATTTTGTACGTTTTATTCATCGCTTGTACTGTGTTGCTGTCTCCACATTATAATCACTCTCGTGGGCTTTCATAATTTAATGCAATATATTAAACATTATATTGTAGGACAAATCCAATTTATTTGTAAAAATCTTGTTATATATTATACAAGTGGTAATCATCCTTGTTAATGCATTCATATTCATCCCATTCAGAATATAACTCATCCTCTGTATCCTCGTTGGTCTCATATATTTCAGGTCCTGCGAAACAAATTTAAAAATATTTTTTAATAGATTTTTGACTACTTTTTATTAGCAACACCAACAGAATCTTTATAATCAAGTAGACATACAAAGCGCTCGTAGCTCTGCGGTGTTCGGTGGTCGGAAACGATCACCAAAGTACAGCAGAGCTTACAGAGGTCAGTCCTTGGATGGGTGACCGTTTGTGTGGCATTTGATACCGAGCGCTTTCGTGCTTCGGAAGGCACGTAAATGTGGTAGTCGTTAAGCCATGTTAGAGGCCTAATGGGCGGCTTGAAAAATTCTAACAGCAGGACGCCATACACCTGTCTCCGCCAATCCGCACTGGGTCAGCGTGGTGGAGTATGACCCAATACCCTCACACCTTGATATGTGAGAGGAGGCTCGTGCTCAGTAGTGGGACGTTAATGGGCTGTGATGATGATGATGATGAGACATACAAAATACTATCCCCTTAAACGAGCGGTGTTGTTTTTAAACGACATACCAGGACAACAGCGCCAGGAGGGTCTAAGGCAGCGGGGGCAAAGGGCCCCTACTGTCTAACTTTAGAAACTCCGAGAAGTCGGCCACACACGCTATGGTCGCTCACTGAGGTACAAGGGGCGCGTCCACTGCGCATCTCTGAGGAGGACCTCCCGGTTCTGACCCGAGGGGACGTTGGCCACGGGCGGAGTGTCAGACGCTGGAACACAGACACTGGCGTGTTCCAGCGCCCCTGTGTGTCAAGCGGCGGGCGTCATCGGAAAATATTTAGTGGGTATTACGAAATAATGCTAGGATGACTCTGACTCTAACTAAAATGTGAACAAATTGTCCTTTATTAAGAGAAGTTGTTGTGTGGAACTTACTTCTTTGTAGCGACGGCGTTGGCTTTGGGACCGGCTGTGGCTGAGGTTCTGGAACTACCCACGATAAATTAATATATTAAAATTTTAAAGTAATTTTAAATGTAATTTAGTCGCGACCTAAGCTAACGTTAAAGAGTGGCGTGGAGGTCAGTATATCTGCCCTGAACAAAAGTATTGTTTATGCCCTATTTAGTATTCATAACACAAGTTCTTACTGATATTTATCATAATAACAGTTATTGAAGTCGCGAAGGTAAAGCTAACCAACTTACATGGCTAAACTAATTTCAAAAATTCAGTAAATATGATTGATTAATCAAGTTATTAAGAATGTTCTGGCTTAACCATGTGATGATGCTTACGTCTGGGTTGCGGAGGTCAGGCGGCAAACGTTATAATATGTTATAGCTGGGATCATCATATCAGCCATTTGAAGTCCACTGCTGAACATAGGCCTCCCCAATTGCTTTCCACGTAGATCGATGCTTTGCCGCCTGCATCCACCGGCTCCCCGCCGCCCTTACCAAGTCATCGGTCCATCGCGTGGGGTGCCGCCCTCTACTACGCTTGCTGATTCGTAACAAACAATAAATATTGTAACTAACCAATTGATAATTTTAAAGAGCATAGCTTGTGAGTTTCTTGCTAGTTCTTACAGAGCGGTGGCTCGGAACTGACACTTAAGATTCACTTAAATATTTTTTTAATTGTTTTGTTGCATGTAAGTAAATCTCGTGATTTCAGTGTAATTATATTTCAATTGTTTTTTTTATTTATATTTAATTTTGACGTAGGTTAAGTTTTTGTAGGAATCTGGTGGTCATCATAATCTCAGTCCATTAACATCCCACTACTTAGTAGTATATTCAGCGGGGCACATAACTCGTGGAACCGAGGCTTTGAGGTTCTTCAATGTCGCCATTCGCCTGCGAACTGGCAAACATAGTAGAGGACGGTCTCCCAAACGATGGACCGATGATCTTGTCATGGATCGATCAACGATGAATACAAATAGGGAGGCTTATGTCTAGCAGTGAACTTTAAGTGGCTAATATGATATAAAAAGGGTGATTTATGTGACTTACTTTTACGTTGCAACGCGAATGTCTTCGGCAATACTTGCGGACGGGAGTCTGAAATGTTTATAAGAAGATTTAAGATATGTAATATATAAATAAACTTTATCAGGTCTTATTCCCTTAGGGATAGGCAGAGATTATGTCTTTTTTTACTTTTACCATTAACCATATTGAAATCAATGATTTAATTTTATTTTATTTTGACATGTTTATTATTAGTCTTATTTTTTTATTTTTTTGTGCGATGTACTCCATATTTCAAACACAATGTAAATTATTAAAATTCATATTCATTTATTCAAGTTTGGCTCAAAAGAGCTCTTATGAACGTCAAAACTTAAAAACTAGCGCGCCCATTTACTGTTGCGGGAGCTTGATCGTAAAAGAACGGGCAAGAAAATCGTCAAGGTTAGTTTTTTCTCCCGCCAGTTACAAGAAAATGTACTTTGTAGTAAAACAATTTGACAAGTCTACAAGAACCTGTGTTCTGCAGTCACAAGATTTAAAAGAAAAGAAGAAAATAACTTTTTTTTTTAAGTTATACGAGCATGATTACGAATAAACATAGTAGACATGTTTATGAAGGAGACAAGGTAGAATTATACTATTCTTACAACATACAAAAATCTAGTGTCGTGTGTTTCTAACCACGTTTCCATAGTTCGCACAATATGAAACGGGATTGGTAGAAGGTATCGAGATCGAATTGCCTAATTAGTATAGACTTACTTGTTCGTTCTTAAAGTGTATAGGGATCATACCAAGACCTGAGGAGCCCAAGCCAAGCTCACCTGCAAGTGGTAAACCTGCCTATCAACGGATGAGGCTCTGGCGTACATAACGGTGCCCGATAAGCGACAATAGGCTCGCCTATTACGTGGGATCAACTACATAATTGTCGAATTATGGGCGTATAAATATAAAATAAATAAATAAATATTTTAGACACTTACACCAATTATTTAGTTCCAAGATAAGTATCATTAGGAACTTGTGTTATGGATACTAAATAACGGATAAACATACATAAATACTTTTTTTTTGTAAATACATACTTAATATACATAGAAAAACACCCAGACCATAACAAATATTTATATTTATACACACAAATATTTGTCCTGTGTGGGAATCGAACCCACGACCTCAGGAGTGGAATGCGGGTATACTCGCTACTATGCCAAATCGGTCGTCAAAAAATATGTCTCTGCCTACCCCTTCGGAGAAACCGACGTGAATGTATGTATGTTCTTAAAGTGTATTTTACTTAAAAAGTACACGTTAATTTCCTCCACGGGTTATCCAGATCTTTCCTTACAACCGTCATAATTACTAATAAAACAATTTCCAGGTATGTATTATTGCTTTTCAAAAAAAAGACAGACGGATTCCTAAATCAGAATAATGCTCACTGTGCGTGTTCGAGAAGTTACGCTTCGATTTCTGCAAATATTGCGTCACAAGTCAAATTTGAATGACATGATACAAACCTGTTGATGGCCGTTGTAAAATTGGTGTTGGTGAAAGTGCTACTTGAGATGGTCTTGAAGAAAATTCAATTTGTGGAGATGGTCTAGGTGAAATTTTAACATGAGGAGATGGTTTTGGTAGAGTTGGCCTTGGTGTAAATTTACATGATGGGGTTGATCTTGGTGAAAGTGTAATTTGTGAAGATGGTTTGTATGGATGGTTTGGATTGGTCGGTAGAATCGGTCTTGGTATCCATTCTATTTCTTGAGCTGGTTTCGGTAAAGTTGAATGTTGTCTTGATGGTGATGGGCTTGGTGAATGTTCGTTTGCTGGTGATGGCCTCGCAAAAGTTGGTTTGGGTGAAACTTCTCTTAATGATGAGAAGTCTATTTGTGGAGATGGTCTTGATAACGTTGGTCTTAATAAGAAAGACGGACCTGAAATAAAAAATAATGTGAGTTTTGAATTGTGAGATGCCAAAGCTCAGTAGATTTTTAAAGGTTTTTAAAAGATTGTCATGTTTTGCCAAAAAACGATAGATTATATGCATACTACATTATATATATTATAGCAAAGTAATCCATCGACCACATGGGTCAAAAGCGACTGGTTTTTTTAATAATATTTACACTTCGTCACACACTCGTTCGAATTAAGGACAATTCTATTATTACCCAACCCTTAGACATAGCAAATGCATTTAACACACACTTTATCGAAATTGCTGAGAACAATATTAAAACAAACAGTACATTCAATTCTATCAAGTACTCCAATTTATCTACATCAAAGTCCTTATTTATGCTGCCTGTATTGGAAAATGATATTGTTAAAATAATTGGAAGTCTAAAAAATACCAATACTGTCGGATATGATGGTATATCAACCAAAGTTATAAAACATGTTAAGGATGTTATAGCACTGCCACTTTCGCATATCATAAATCTTTGCATCACTGAGGGCATATTCCCAACTAGTTTAAAAAAGTAATAATTAAACCTATTTTCAAAAAAAAAGACCGTACTGATACTACAAATTACAGACCAATTGCAAAAATACCTGTTATGTCAAAAATTATGGAAAAAGTAATATACAACTCTATTTACACATATTTTAAAAAATATAAGTTATTTTGTAACGAACAAAAAGGGTTCAGAAAAAATACAAATATAAATATGGCACTACTTGAACTACTATCTAATATTATGCCATCTGTTGACAAAAAGAACCCTGTATGTGCCATATATACAGATATGACGAAAGCTTTCGATTATGTAGACCATAACATTTTATTAAAAAAATTACATAGCTACGGCATCCGAGGTAACATCCTTAATCTGCTAGAATCATATTTATCAGATAGGTTACAAAGTACTGAAATCTCTAGAATATGTCCGGTGAGCAAACTAGAAACAATATACATGTCTGATCCTCAACGTGTTAAATATGGTGTACCTCAAGGTAGCATACTGGGGCCATTGCTCTTCCTAATATACATAAATGATCTGCCAAAAACTGTAGAACATAAAATGGTACTTTTTGCAGACGATAGTACTGCTGTTATAAAACGTAATGTAGAAAATGATTATGAAGACGATATAAATAATTCTCTTTCTGAAATTGTAAATTGGCTAAATAATAATAATCTTGTAATTAATTTAAATAAAACTAAAATAATGCACTTTTATCAACGGCTTAATAGACCACAAGTAAATATAATGTATAATAATTGTCCCATTGAAGAATGTACTAACTTTAAGTTCTTAGGTATAACAATAGATAGTCAACTTACCTGGAAACCTCATTTGCAGGAAATATGTAAGCGACTAAATAAATCTGCTTATGCTCTGTTCCAATTAACGCAAAAAGTAAATATGGAAACACTAGTTACAGCATACCATGGATTAGTAGGTTCAGTATTGCGGTATGGTGTAATTTTTTGGGGAAATTCGACAGATAAAGAGGTTGTATTTAAAATGCAAAAAAGGTGTATACGATCAATGTGTAATTTAAAAACTACAGATAGCTGTGTTCCCTATTTTAAACAATTTAAAATACTACCTTTACCCTCTCTATATATACTAGAAACTGCTCTTTTTGTAAAAACTAATCCACATATGTTTCAAAAACTTTCCCCCACTAGAAAAAATCCAACACGTACACAATATAAGAACCGATTATGTAATGTAATATGTAATACTGCTTTAGTAAAAAAAAGTTTCTTTGGCACTGCTTCACAAATTTTTAACAAAATACCTAATGTAATAAAAAGCATGACCTTGCATGAATTTAAAAAATCTTTAATTAAAATACTACTTGAAAAATGTTATTACCAAGTAGATGAGTTCCTAGATGATAAGACTTTACTGTAATTTTAATTATAATACATTATTAGTCTAATATTCTTTGTTAATGTTTGTATGTCTCAACGACAAAACATAGCGCACATATTTAGTATGCAACACCTTAATGTAAAATACCTATGTTTAACAAATTAATAAATTCTATTCTATTCTATTCTATGTATAGAACATTACTATTTCTTATTTCTCTCGCCTTTGAATTTGGGCACCAAAGTAAAAAAAAAATATATAAAAAAGTGCATTGACTATAAAATGAAGATAACTATTACGGTGTTACTAAGACAGTGACCAACATGATATTAAGAAATCGATAGCAGGCAATGTAATCTTTATTTAATAATCTTTATTATATATTTTTATTTTATTTCATCTTTTTACTGAAAAATAATTTACTAAATTAATTTAACAATAATAAAGTAGTAATGCTGTATTTGACAAATAAAAGGTATCAATACACATAATGAAAGAGGATACTAGATTATATCTCTCATGGAGTACGGGAGGGAGAATGATATGAAATAAAATATGGGTCAGACTTATTAATTTTATGACATTATTTTGTTCAACTTCCTGCAAGCATACGAATACGGTACGGTTTTTCCGTAAACATATCGTGCATAAGCGACTTAGCGTAAAAATTGATACTTAGTTTGGTCTTAAACTTATAAGACCAAACCTACAAAAATTGTTAAAGTTTGTAAAAATTTTTAATACATACACCAAGTGGACCGGTCTATTTAAACATTCCCGAGCGAGCAATTAATTGCGCGATCTAAAAACAGCCCAGCGCCATCTAGTTTGCTATTTAGTAATGAGAGAGAGATTCGGAAAAACTTAATTTTGTTAAAAGAAATAAAAGTTACAAGGAAGCCAATTAATCTAGAGTCATAATAATGTTAACAAGGATTTGTATAAAATAATTGGGATAGTACCTTGCTTTACTTTATGAGCAATGTTGTTTTTATGTTGTATTGCAGACGGTTAGTACTTAATCATGGCTAATTATTATTGTTTACATACTACATTTTGTTACATTTATTTATTATAAAGAACAGTCAATAAAGGTCATGATGTATATATTAAAATAAAATAAATAGTTAATTTTTTGGTCAGCTAGCGCCATCTCGCTGAGCTGTCTGTCAACACTAGCCCTACCAACGAAGCTAGTTTTACTCAATATCTCTTAGCCTTTCGTGTTAAGTATGTGGTGAAACATGAGTTAAACCTTATAGCCAAGGGTTAAAACATGATTTCATTTCAACCACTAACAGCGGTCCTAAGGATATTTGTTATGCCACACGGATACATACAAGGCGTTTCTGAACTCCGCAAAGAGAACTGCAATCGCCGCATCATCCTACATCACGACAATGCGAGTTCTCAAACCGCGTACAAAACAAAAGAGTTTTTAGAGCAAGAAAACATAAAATTATTAGACCATTCGCCGTACAGCCCGACCTAAGCCCTAATAATTTCTATACATTCCCTAAAATAAAGAATAAATTGCGTGGTCAGAGATTTTCATCACCTGAAGAAGCTGTGGACGCCTACAAAATGGCCATTTTGGATCCCTTTACTTCCGAATGGATGATTGCTTCAACGATTGGTTCCATCGTATGGAAAAATGTGTAAAATTTCGCGGGGAATACTTCGAAAAGCAATAAATACAATATTAAATAGTAATGTTGTGTCACTTCCCTGATTCCCGAAATTTTCAGTGCCGCCTTCGTATAGTTGGTCCCACGTAATAGGTGGCGAGCCTATTGCCGCTTACCGGGCACTGTTATGTTCGCCAGAGCCTCGTCCTTTAATCGGCAGGTGCACCACTTTTAGGTGAGGTTTGGGCTCCTTAGGTCTTGGTAGGATCCCTGTACACCCCTATTTAAGTAGTAGTATATAGAGTAGTGGAACAGACGAGATTCTTGCTCAATTCTTCCTTATGCAAGTTTTGTTTATATGAGAGAGATGTTTGAAGAAAATTTACATTATTCCATATCTTAGCATTATCCTGCGACTTAAGCTTATCACGGGGTCTGCTTACTATTCTAACCAATTTTAGCTAAATTTCAGTTACTACGTGGAGCGACTGCCGTCTGACCTCCGCAATGCAGGGGAGCACCTGCAAGTGGTGCACCTGCCGATCAACGGACAAGGCTCTGGCGAACATAACAGTGCCCGGTAAGCGGCAATGACTCGCCACCTATTACGTGGGACCAACTATATAATTGGCGAAATGTGGGCGTATAATATGCCTCTGCCTACCCCTTCGGGGAACAGGCGTGAATGTATATATGTATGTTAAATAAGTATACAGGGTGTAAAAAGATCTTGATCAATGCCAAACGCATTCTACACATCATAACAAGAGACATCATCAAAAATGATCGCTTGGAAATGATTTTCATAAAAAACTGCAATTTGAAGCATACAATGAAATACGCGTAACTGACCGCGTTTCTGTGTAGCCCTGATTTCAATCTTCTGGCTCCCAATATCAAAATTTTGACCGACGACTCTTTATTTTTATTAGGCGCACCGATTCTCAATGCTGCCATTCCGGCTTTTATAAAAGATGTAATTGCAAAATTTAATTCTACTTCAGACCGTCTCTTCCAAATAAATTCACACATGGCGTTATTTGTTGTACGGTTCTGTTTATTCGTTCCAAAATTTACATATGTTCTCCGATGCGCTCAATTCTGGCGTTTTCCTTCTTTGTTATCAAATTTGGATAATCTGATAAGAAATACTTTAGTCAAAATTCTAAATTGTCCAATGAATGACCGCGTTTGGAGTCAGGCTTCCCTCCCTGTACGCTTCGGAGGTCTAGGTGTAAGAAATGTATCTAGCGTGGCACTGCCGGCGTTTTTGTCTTCTGCTCATAGTACGCACAATCTCTACCGGAAGATTATCAACCCTTCTTTGGGTTCCGTAGAGTTGTCGTGCGGGGCAGATGCTTAAAACGCCTGGCAATCCTCCTGCCAAAGTTCCGACTTCCCTCTACTGCCACAGTCGCGCAACTTCGCGTCGTGTCGGGGCTGCTGCGGTAAGTGCTGAAAATCGCAAACGGAACAAATACGGAAATCTAGGGCCTAACTTTCTTTTTGTTCCGTTTGCGGTGGAGACATTGGGTCCATGGGGGCCGGAAGCAAAGCAGCTCGTGAAAGAATAAGTGCTCGCCTCATTGCTGCTTTCGGTGACAAGAAGGCTGGCAGCTTCTTCTGCCAGCGTATTGGCCTGGCAATCCAAAGAGGAAACGTTGCCAGCATTCTTGGCACCGTACCCATGGGCCCACAGTTGGAAGACATCTCTTATTTATAGTTTTTAGTTTTTTTTATTTAATAATTATGTTACCCTGTTTTAGATTAAGAACTTGTGTTATGGATTTTTTTTTGTAAATACATACTTAATATACATAGGAAGAATGTGGTTATAATGACTTGTCGTATTAAAAAAAGAGTTATGAAATAAATTATGCGAAAATTAATCCTCTCTTTTTTGCTCAGAAAGTATTGAAAGAAGTTATGTATGTTAAATTCTTTTATAATTCCATTCGGCCGGACTCCCACCGGTCTGGTATAGGCTGCGGGAAACCGGTGGATGCAGGTGGGATAAGATCGATCAACTTGTAAAACTATTGGGGAGGTATAGCTGAAATAATGATGACTATTCTATTCAACTCGTAACTTTTCGTATACAGGAAGTTCCCGCCCAAGAATCGCGTGGCGTCCCGGCGACCTTCCAAATAATCAACTTCCTAGGATGGAAGCCGGACCCCTCCCAGCCAAAACCTATAGAGAGAGGCACAGGGGAAGTCTCCCTAAAGGACTTGCACAAAATTGACGAGATTATTAAAGATACCAAGAAAATAGAACTACGCGATGAGGATATGAAATAAATAAAAAAATAATGTTGTGTTTTAGCATTTGTTTCATTTATTTTTGTTTACGATTTATACTTAATACAAAAATAAACAGCACCAATCAAAAATACACAATCTTGAACTCTATATAATCGAAATTAATTTAAATTTAAATAATTACTTAAACACGACCAGTATCCATATTACAAACTTATTAAAATAATAAAATTTTATTTAATCAAAACTTTTACTCGTGCAATATCAAAATTATGTGTTATGGATTTATATTGAAATAAAATTTTAATTTGTTTATTATTAAAATTTTCCATAAATTCGAACTTTACATATGGAAACATTTGACAAGAGCTGTAACAAAATAACTTAATATTAAAACACGCGCAATCTAAGTTTTCCTACCCAGAATATTAACGTCGATCAGGTTGTTGGAGACAATCACCAAAGTGAAGCAACGTTTACAGAGGTGAGATCTTGGATGGGTGGCCGTTTGTGTGGCTTTTAATAACGCTTCCGTGCTTCGGAAGCCACGCTAAGTTGTTGCCCCCGGTTACCACTATATGTAGTAGTCGTTAAGTCAAATTACCCCCTTTTGACGGCTTCTAATGGCACGGCATCAGCAGGTTACACATCGGCCTCCTTCAATTGGCACTGTGGGTCAATGTGGAGTATGACCTGAATCACTCTCCTTTTGAGTCTTGTTTGAGAGGTGGCCCGTGCCTAAGCAAGTGCCTCTACTAATAGAGAGACGGTAATGGGCTGAGAGGTTTGTTTACATGCGGTTTGTGGCTTATCAGAGTTAACCTCACTTTTGATACAAAAGTTATAATAGTGATACAAAATACATACAATCGCGCCTGTTTACCTAAAGGGCCTACCCCTAGGTGTGCCCTCTATTAATATGTAGGTATGTATAATATCGCACCTACCACGGTGCTACAACGTCACTTATGCAATTTTGTCGAAATTGATGTGATTATGAGAAGAAATGCTAATATACCAAATTGTAAGATGTTTCGTTTTACTTTGAAAATATGTCTGAAAAAGAGGCTTAAATATAACTAGTTAATGTCTTAAATTAAGAAGAGCTATATTTTATACCAGGATATTTAATTTTGAAACGCTTCTCCTGGAAGTCTATATTATTTATTTGCAGAAGTGATTGTTTCGCACCGGAGGAGGTACGAATGTTATACGCCCCCCGTTCTGTTGATCGGCAGGTGCACCACTTGCAGGTGAGGTTGGCTTGGGCTCCTAAGGTCTTGGTAGGATCACTATACGCCAGTGATATAAAATGCAATTAATAGATCAAATAGTGATATAGTTATAAGAACACAGTAAACCAATGATATTATATTAAATATTGTAGATATATCAGCGTCATATAGTTGGTAACATCCAAATTTATTTATTTACAGGGTTACCAACATAAGTACAGCTATTTTTAACAAAAATATTATGAACTTATACATATTTTGGCTATCTGCACTTAAAATTACAGGTCAACCACATCATGCAATTTGAGTACACCTGATATCATATAAAACTTTATGTAGACAAATTATATATACATACATACGTAATAAAACTACGTTCAATCTAAAGTACGTCACCAATTTTCAATAGTTTCTTAAACTTAGGAAGACTTTGAAAATGAATGTCGAGTTCTGGCAGCTTATTGGTAAAATTATTGTACAGACGAGCCAAACGAACCACTGGTGAATTGCACCTCATCATTGTTCTACAAAATTTACTTTTGAACAATTTGCATGGGTGTCTTGGTATTCTTGAGGGAACATTAAATGTGAACTGACTTATCAGCACGGGACTGTCAATTTTATTGTTCATCAGTTTGTGTAGGTAAGACATATCCAAATCGCCATGAAGATGGCACGGCGTACATTATATAAGTGTAAAAATGCCCCGAAATTTTAAATTGCATTTTGATCCTTAGTGACAAGGGGACTGTACAACATATCATATAAAATGGGAGCCAGTAGTCTGCTCCCTTCTAAAGAAAAGATTTTTCACCGGGCGGGTGGGTGTATGTTCCAGGGGTTCGAGGCCCAACTGGTGATGGTTGGGTGTTATATATATAGCGACCAGCGTGGGGAATTCTGATTGCGCGATTCAGGATTTAATTAATTTTGTACGTTTTATTCATCGCTTGTACTGTGTTGCTGTCTCCACATTATAATCACTCTCGTGGGCTTTCATAATTTAATGCAATTTATTAAACATTATATTGTAGGACAAATCCAATTTATTTGTAAAAATCTTGTTATATATTATACAAGTGGTAATCATCCTTGTTAATGCATTCATATTCATCCCATTCAGAATATAACTCATCCTCTGTATCCTCGTTGGTCTCATATATTTCAGGTCCTGCGAAACAAATTTAAAAATATTTTTTAATAGATTTTTGACTACTTTTTATTAGCAACACCAACAGAATCTTTATAATCAAGTAGACATACAAAGCGCTCGTAGCTCTGCGGTGTTCGGTGGTCGGAAACGATCACCAAAGTACAGCAGAGTTTACAGAGGTCAGTCCTTGGATGGGTGACCGTTTTTTGTGGCATTTGATACCGAGCGCTTTCGTGCTTCGGAAGGCACGTAAATGTGGTAGTCGTTAAGCCATGTTAGAGGCCTAATGGGCGGCTTGAAAAATTCTAACAGCAGGACGCCATACACCTGTCTCCGCCAATCCGCACTGGGTCAGCGTGGTGGAGTATGACCCAATACCCTCACACCTTGATATGTGAGAGGAGGCTCGTGCTCAGTAGTGGGACGTTAATGGGCTGTGATGATGATGATGATGAGACATACAAAATACTATCCCCTTAAACGAGCGGTGTTGTTTTTAAACGACATACCAGGACAACAGCGCCAGGAGGGTCTAAGGCAGCGGGGGCAAAGGGCCCCTACTGTCTAACTTTAGAAACTCCGAGAAGTCGGCCACACACGCTATGGTCGCTCACTGAGGTACAAGGGGCGCGTCCACTGCGCATCTCTGAGGAGGACCTCCCGGTTCTGACCCGAGGGGACGTTGGCCACGGGCGGAGTGTCAGACGCTGGAACACAGACACTGGCGTGTTCCAGCGCCCCTGTGTGTCAAGCGGCGGGCGTCGTCGGAAAATATTTAGTGGGTATTACGAAATAATGCTAGGATGACTCTGACTCTAACTAAAATGTGAACAAATTGTCCTTTATTAAGAGAAGTTGTTGTGTGGAACTTACTTCTTTGTAGCGACGGCGTTGGCTTTGGGACCGGCTGTGGCTGAGGTTCTGGAACTACCCACGATAAATTAATATATTAAAATTTTAAAGTAATTTTAAATGTAATTTAGTCGCGACCTAAGCTAACGTTAAAGAGTGGCGTGGAGGTCAGTATATCTGCCCTGAACAAAAGTATTGTTTATGCCCTATTTAGTATTCATAACACAAGTTCTTACTGATATTCGTAACAAACAATAAATATTGTAACTAACCAATTGATAATTTTAAAGAGCATAGCTTGTGAGTTTCTTGCTAGTTCTTACAGAGCGGTGGCTCGGAACTGACACTTAAGATTCACTTAAATATTTTTTTAATTGTTTTGTTGCATGTAAGTAAATCTCGTGATTTCAGTGTAATTATATTTCAATTGTTTTTTTTATTTATATTTAATTTTGACGTAGGTTAAGTTTTTGTAGGAATCTGGTGGTCATCATAATCTCAGTCCATTAACATCCCACTACTTAGTAGTATATTCAGCGGGGCACATAACTCGTGGAACCGAGGCTTTGAGGTTCTTCAATGTCGCCATTCGCCTGCGAACTGGCAAACATAGTAGAGGACGGTCTCCCAAACGATGGACCGATGATCTTGTCATGGATCGATCAACGATGAATACAAATAGGGAGGCTTATGTCTAGCAGTGAACTTTAAGTGGCTAATATGATATAAAAAGGGTGATTTATGTGACTTACTTTTACGTTGCAACGCGAATGTCTTCGGCAATACTTGCGGACGGGAGTCTGAAATGTTTATAAGAAGATTTAAGATATGTAATATATAAATAAACTTTATCAGGTCTTATTCCCTTAGGGATAGGCAGAGATTATGTCTTTTTTTACTTTTACCATTAACCATATTGAAATCAATGATTTAATTTTATTTTATTTTGACATGTTTATTATTAGTCTTATTTTTTTATTTTTTTGTGCGATGTACTCCATATTTCAAACACAATGTAAATTATTAAAATTCATATTCATTTATTCAAGTTTGGCTCAAAAGAGCTCTTATGAACGTCAAAACTTAAAAACTAGCGCGCCCATTTACTGTTGCGGGAGCTTGATCGTAAAAGAACGGGCAAGAAAATCGTCAAGGTTAGTTTTTTCTCCCGCCAGTTACAAGAAAATGTACTTTGTAGTAAAACAATTTGACAAGTCTACAAGAACCTGTGTTCTGCAGTCACAAGATTTAAAAGAAAAGAAGAAAATAACTTTTTTTTTTAAGTTATACGAGCATGATTACGAATAAACATAGTAGACATGTTTATGAAGGAGACAAGGTAGAATTATACTATTCTTACAACATACAAAAATCTAGTGTCGTGTGTTTCTAACCACGTTTCCATAGTTCGCACAATATGAAACGGGATTGGTAGAAGGTATCGAGATCGAATTGCCTAATTAGTATAGACTTACTTGTTCGTTCTTAAAGTGTATAGGGATCATACCAAGACCTGAGGAGCCCAAGCCAAGCTCACCTGCAAGTGGTAAACCTGCCTATCAACGGATGAGGCTCTGGCGTACATAACGGTGCCCGATAAGCGACAATAGGCTCGCCTATTACGTGGGATCAACTACATAATTGTCGAATTATGGGCGTATAAATATAAAATAAATAAATAAATATTTTAGACACTTACACCAATTATTTAGTTCCAAGATAAGTATCATTAGGAACTTGTGTTATGGATACTAAATAACGGATAAACATACATAAATACTTTTTTTTTGTAAATACATACTTAATATACATAGAAAAACACCCAGACCATAACAAATATTTATATTTATACACACAAATATTTGTCCTGTGTGGGAATCGAACCCACGACCTCAGGAGTGGAATGCGGGTATACTCGCTACTATGCCAAATCGGTCGTCAAAAAATATGTCTCTGCCTACCCCTTCGGAGAAACCGACGTGAATGTATGTATGTTCTTAAAGTGTATTTTACTTAAAAAGTACACGTTAATTTCCTCCACGGGTTATCCAGATCTTTCCTTACAACCGTCATAATTACTAATAAAACAATTTCCAGGTATGTATTATTGCTTTTCAAAAAAAAGACAGACGGATTCCTAAATCAGAATAATGCTCACTGTGCGTGTTCGAGAAGTTACGCTTCGATTTCTGCAAATATTGCGTCACAAGTCAAATTTGAATGACATGATACAAACCTGTTGATGGCCGTTGTAAAATTGGTGTTGGTGAAAGTGCTACTTGAGATGGTCTTGAAGAAAATTCAATTTGTGGAGATGGTCTAGGTGAAATTTTAACATGAGGAGATGGTTTTGGTAGAGTTGGCCTTGGTGTAAATTTACATGATGGGGTTGATCTTGGTGAAAGTGTAATTTGTGAAGATGGTTTGTATGGATGGTTTGGATTGGTCGGTAGAATCGGTCTTGGTATCCATTCTATTTCTTGAGCTGGTTTCGGTAAAGTTGAATGTTGTCTTGATGGTGATGGGCTTGGTGAATGTTCGTTTGCTGGTGATGGCCTCGCAAAAGTTGGTTTGGGTGAAACTTCTCTTAATGATGAGAAGTCTATTTGTGGAGATGGTCTTGATAACGTTGGTCTTAATAAGAAAGACGGACCTGAAATAAAAAATAATGTGAGTTTTGAATTGTGAGATGCCAAAGCTCAGTAGATTTTTAAAGGTTTTTAAAAGATTGTCATGTTTTGCCAAAAAACGATAGATTATATGCATACTACATTATATATATTATAGCAAAGTAATCCATCGACCACATGGGTCAAAAGCGACTGGTTTTTTTAATAATATTTACACTTCGTCACACACTCGTTCGAATTAAGGACAATTCTATTATTACCCAACCCTTAGACATAGCAAATGCATTTAACACACACTTTATCGAAATTGCTGAGAACAATATTAAAACAAACAGTACATTCAATTCTATCAAGTACTCCAATTTATCTACATCAAAGTCCTTATTTATGCTGCCTGTATTGGAAAATGATATTGTTAAAATAATTGGAAGTCTAAAAAATACCAATACTGTCGGATATGATGGTATATCAACCAAAGTTATAAAACATGTTAAGGATGTTATAGCACTGCCACTTTCGCATATCATAAATCTTTGCATCACTGAGGGCATATTCCCAACTAGTTTAAAAAAGTAATAATTAAACCTATTTTCAAAAAAAAAGACCGTACTGATACTACAAATTACAGACCAATTGCAAAAATACCTGTTATGTCAAAAATTATGGAAAAAGTAATATACAACTCTATTTACACATATTTTAAAAAATATAAGTTATTTTGTAACGAACAAAAAGGGTTCAGAAAAAATACAAATATAAATATGGCACTACTTGAACTACTATCTAATATTATGCCATCTGTTGACAAAAAGAACCCTGTATGTGCCATATATACAGATATGACGAAAGCTTTCGATTATGTAGACCATAACATTTTATTAAAAAAATTACATAGCTACGGCATCCGAGGTAACATCCTTAATCTGCTAGAATCATATTTATCAGATAGGTTACAAAGTACTGAAATCTCTAGAATATGTCCCGTGAGCAAACTAGAAACAATATACATGTCTGATCCTCAACGTGTTAAATATGGTGTACCTCAAGGTAGCATACTGGGGCCATTGCTCTTCCTAATATACATAAATGATCTGCCAAAAACTGTAGAACATAAAATGGTACTTTTTGCAGACGATAGTACTGCTGTTATAAAACGTAATGTAGAAAATGATTATGAAGACGATATAAATAATTCTCTTTCTGAAATTGTAAATTGGCTAAATAATAATAATCTTGTAATTAATTTAAATAAAACTAAAATAATGCACTTTTATCAACGGCTTAATAGACCACAAGTAAATATAATGTATAATAATTGTCCCATTGAAGAATGTACTAACTTTAAGTTCTTAGGTATAACAATAGATAGTCAACTTACCTGGAAACCTCATTTGCAGGAAATATGTAAGCGACTAAATAAATCTGCTTATGCTCTGTTCCAATTAACGCAAAAAGTAAATATGGAAACACTAGTTACAGCATACCATGGATTAGTAGGTTCAGTATTGCGGTATGGTGTAATTTTTTGGGGAAATTCGACAGATAAAGAGGTTGTATTTAAAATGCAAAAAAGGTGTATACGATCAATGTGTAATTTAAAAACTACAGATAGCTGTGTTCCCTATTTTAAACAATTTAAAATACTACCTTTACCCTCTCTATATATACTAGAAACTGCTCTTTTTGTAAAAACTAATCCACATATGTTTCAAAAACTTTCCCCCACTAGAAAAAATCCAACACGTACACAATATAAGAACCGATTATGTAATGTAATATGTAATACTGCTTTAGTAAAAAAAAGTTTCTTTGGCACTGCTTCACAAATTTTTAACAAAATACCTAATGTAATAAAAAGCATGACCTTGCATGAATTTAAAAAATCTTTAATTAAAATACTACTTGAAAAATGTTATTACCAAGTAGATGAGTTCCTAGATGATAAGACTTTACTTTAATTTTAATTATAATACATTATTAGTCTAATATTCTTTGTTAATGTTTGTATGTCTCAACGACAAAACATAGCGCACATATTTAGTATGCAACACCTTAATGTAAAATACCTATGTTTAACAAATTAATAAATTCTATTCTATTCTATTCTATGTATAGAACATTACTATTTCTTATTTCTCTCGCCTTTGAATTTGGGCACCAAAGTAAAAAAAAAATATATAAAAAAGTGCATTGACTATAAAATGAAGATAACTATTACGGTGTTACTAAGACAGTGACCAACATGATATTAAGAAATCGATAGCAGGCAATGTAATCTTTATTTAATAATCTTTATTATATATTTTTATTTTATTTCATCTTTTTACTGAAAAATAATTTACTAAATTAATTTAACAATAATAAAGTAGTAATGCTGTATTTGACAAATAAAAGGTATCAATACACATAATGAAAGAGGATACTAGATTATATCTCTCATGGAGTACGGGAGGGAGAATGATATGAAATAAAATATGGGTCAGACTTATTAATTTTATGACATTATTTTGTTCAACTTCCTGCAAGCATACGAATACGGTACGGTTTTTCCGTAAACATATCGTGCATAAGCGACTTAGCGTAAAAATTGATACTTAGTTTGGTCTTAAACTTATAAGACCAAACCTACAAAAATTGTTAAAGTTTGTAAAAATTCTTAATACATACACCAAGTGGACCGGTCTATTTAAACATTCCCGAGCGAGCAATTAATTGCGCGATCTAAAAACAGCCCAGCGCCATCTAGTTTGCTATTTAGTAATGAGAGAGAGATTCGGAAAAACTTAATTTTGTTAAAAGAAATAAAAGTTACAAGGAAGCCAATTAATCTAGAGTCATAATAATGTTAACAAGGATTTGTATAAAATAATTGGGATAGTACCTTGCTTTACTTTATGAGCAATGTTGTTTTTATGTTGTATTGCAGACGGTTAGTACTTAATCATGGCTAATTATTATTGTTTACATACTACATTTTGTTACATTTATTTATTATAAAGAACAGTCAATAAAGGTCATGATGTATATATTAAAATAAAATAAATAGTTAATTTTTTGGTCAGCTAGCGCCATCTCGCTGAGCTGTCTGTCAACACTAGCCCTACCAACGAAGCTAGTTTTACTCAATATCTCTTAGCCTTTCGTGTTAAGTATGTGGTGAAACATGAGTTAAACCTTATAGCCAAGGGTTAAAACATGATTTCATTTCAACCACTAACAGCGGTCCTAAGGATATTTGTTATGCCACACGGATACATACAAGGCGTTTCTGAACTCCGCAAAGAGAACTGCAATCGCCGCATCATCCTACATCACGACAATGCGAGTTCTCAAACCGCGTACAAAACAAAAGAGTTTTTAGAGCAAGAAAACATAAAATTATTAGACCATTCGCCGTACAGCCCGACCTAAGCCCTAATAATTTCTATACATTCCCTAACATAAAGAATAAATTGCGTGGTCAGAGATTTTCATCACCTGAAGAAGCTGTGGACGCCTACAAAATGGCCATTTTGGATCCCTTTACTTCCGAATGGATGATTGCTTCAACGATTGGTTCCATCGTATGGAAAAATGTGTAAAATTTCGCGGGGAATACTTCGAAAAGCAATAAATACAATATTAAATAGTAATGTTGTGTCACTTCCCTGATTCCCGAAATTTTCAGTGCCGCCTTCGTATAGTTGGTCCCACGTAATAGGTGGCGAGCCTATTGCCGCTTACCGGGCACTGTTATGTTTGCCAGAGCCTCGTCCTTTAATCGGCAGGTGCACCACTTTTAGGTGAGGTTGGCTTGGGCTCCTTAGGTCTTGGTAGGATCCCTGTACACCCCTATTTAAGTAGTAGTATATAGAGTAGTGGAACAGACGAGATTCTTGCTCAATTCTTCCTTATGCAAGTTTTGTTTATATGAGAGAGATGTTTGAAGAAAATTTACATTATTCCATATCTTAGCATTATCCTGCGACTTAAGCTTATCACGGGGTCTGCTTACTATTCTAACCAATTTTAGCTAAATTTCAGTTACTACGTGGAGCGACTGCCGTCTGACCTCCGCAATGCAGGGGAGCACCTGCAAGTGGTGCACCTGCCGATCAACGGACAAGGCTCTGGCGAACATAACAGTGCCCGGTAAGCGGCAATGACTCGCCACCTATTACGTGGGACCAACTATATAATTGGCGAAATGTGGGCGTATAATATGCCTCTGCCTACCCCTTCGGGGAACAGGCGTGAATGTATATATGTATGTTAAATAAGTATACAGGGTGTAAAAAGATCTTGATCAATGCCAAACGCATTCTACACATCATAACAAGAGACATCATCAAAAATGATCGCTTGGAAATGATTTTCATAAAAAACTGCAATTTGAAGCATACAATGAAATACGCGTAACTGACCGCGTTTCTGTGTAGCCCTGATTTCAATCTTCTGGCTCCCAATATCAAAATTTTGACCGACGACTCTTTATTTTTATTAGGCGCACCGATTCTCAATGCTGCCATTCCGGCTTTTATAAAAGATGTCATTGCAAAATTTAATTCTACTTCAGACCGTCTCTTCCAAATAAATTCACACATGGCGTTATTTGTTGTACGGTTCTGTTTATTCGTTCCAAAATTTACATATGTTCTCCGATGCGTTCAATTCTGGCGTTTTCCTTCTTTGTTATCAAATTTGGATAATCTGATAAGAAATACTTTAGTCAAAATTCTAAATTGTCCAATGAATGACCGCGTTTGGAGTCAGGCTTCCCTCCCTGTACGCTTCGGAGGTCTAGGTGTAAGAAATGTATCTAGCGTGGCACTGCCGGCGTTTTTGTCTTCTGCTCATAGTACGCACAATCTCTACCGGAAGATTATCAACCCTTCTTTGGGTTCCGTAGAGTTGTCGTGCGGGGCAGATGCTTAAAACGCCTGGCAATCCTCCTGCCAAAGTTCCGACTTCCCTCTACTGCCACAGTCGCGCAACTTCGCGTCGTGTCGGGGCTGCTGCGGTAAGTGCTGAAAATCGCAAACGGAACAAATACGGAAATCTAGGGCCTAACTTTCTTTTTGTTCCGTTTGCGGTGGAGACATTGGGTCCATGGGGGCCGGAAGCAAAGCAGCTCGTGAAAGAATAAGTGCTCGCCTCATTGCTGCTTTCGGTGACAAGAAGGCTGGCAGCTTCTTCTGCCAGCGTATTGGCCTGGCAATCCAAAGAGGAAACGTTGCCAGCATTCTTGGCACCGTACCCATGGGCCCACAGTTGGAAGACATCTCTTATTTATAGTTTTTAGTTTTTTTTATTTAATAATTATGTTACCCTGTTTTAGATTAAGAACTTGTGTTATGGATTTTTTTTTGTAAATACATACTTAATATACATAGGAAGAATGTGGTTATAATGACTTGTCGTATTAAAAAAAGAGTTATGAAATAAATTATGCGAAAATTAATCCTCTCTTTTTTGCTCAGAAAGTATTGAAAGAAGTTATGTATGTTAAATTCTTTTATAATTCCATTCGGCCGGACTCCCACCGGTCTGGTATAGGCTGCGGGAAACCGGTGGATGCAGGTGGGATAAGATCGATCAACTTGTAAAACTATTGGGGAGGTATAGCTGAAATAATGATGACTATTCTATTCAACTCGTAACTTTTCGTATACAGGAAGTTCCCGCCCAAGAATCGCGTGGCGTCCCGGCGACCTTCCAAATAATCAACTTCCTAGGATGGAAGCCGGACCCCTCCCAGCCAAAACCTATAGAGAGAGGCACAGGGGAAGTCTCCCTAAAGGACTTGCACAAAATTGACGAGATTATTAAAGATACCAAGAAAATAGAACTACGCGATGAGGATATGAAATAAATAAAAAAATATTGTTGTGTTTTAGCATTTGTTTCATTTATTTTTGTTTACGATTTATACTTAATACAAAAATAAACAGCACCAATCAAAAATACACAATCTTGAACTCTGTATAATCGAAATTAATTTAAATTTAAATAATTACTTAAACACGACCAGTATCCATATTACAAAATTATTAAAATAATAAAATTTTATTTAATCAAAACTTTTACTCGTGCAATATCAAAATTATGTGTTATGGATTTATATTGAAATAAAATTTTAATTTGTTTATTATTAAAATTTTCCATAAATTCGAACTTTACATATGGAAACATTTGACAAGAGCTGTAACAAAATAACTTAATATTAAAACACGCGCAATCTAAGTTTTCCTACCCAGAATATTAACGTCGATCAGGTTGTTGGAGACAATCACCAAAGTGAAGCAACGTTTACAGAGGTGAGATCTTGGATGGGTGGCCGTTTGTGTGGCTTTTAATAACGCTTCCGTGCTTCGGAAGCCACGCTAAGTTGTTGCCCCCGGTTACCACTATATGTAGTAGTCGTTAAGTCAAATTACCCCCTTTTGACGGCTTCTAATGGCACGGCATCAGCAGGTTACACATCGGCCTCCTTCAATTGGCACTGTGGGTCAATGTGGAGTATGACCTGAATCACTCTCCTTTTGAGTCTTGTTTGAGAGGTGGCCCGTGCCTAAGCAAGTGCCTCTACTAATAGAGAGACGGTAATGGGCTGAGAGGTTTGTTTACATGCGGTTTGTGGCTTATCAGAGTTAACCTCACTTTTGATACAAAAGTTATAATAGTGATACAAAATACATACAATCGCGCCTGTTTACCTAAAGGGCCTACCCCTAGGTGTGCCCTCTATTAATATGTAGGTATGTATAATATCGCACCTACCACGGTGCTACAACGTCACTTATGCAATTTTGTCGAAATTGATGTGATTATGAGAAGAAATGCTAATATACCAAATTGTAAGATGTTTCGTTTTACTTTGAAAATATGTCTGAAAAAGAGGCTTAAATATAACTAGTTAATGTCTTAAATTAAGAAGAGCTATATTTTATACCAGGATATTTAATTTTGAAACGCTTCTCCTGGAAGTCTATATTATTTATTTGCAGAAGTGATTGTTTCGCACCGGAGGAGGTACGAATGTTATACGCCCCCCGTTCTGTTGATCGGCAGGTGCACCACTTGCAGGTGAGGTTGGCTTGGGCTCCTAAGGTCTTGGTAGGATCACTATACGCCAGTGATATAAAATGCAATTAATAGATCAAATAGTGATATAGTTATAAGAACACAGTAAACCAATGATATTATATTAAATATTGTAGATATATCAGCGTCATATAGTTGGTAACATCCAAATTTATTTATTTACAGGGTTACCAACATAAGTACAGCTATTTTTAACAAAAATATTATGAACTTATACATATTTTGGCTATCTGCACTTAAAATTACAGGTCAACCACATCATGCAATTTGAGTAGGTACACCTTATATCTTATAAAACTTTATGTAGACAAATTATATATACATACATACGTAATAAAACTACGTTCAATCTAAAGTACGTCACCAATTTTCAATAGTTTCTTAAACTTAGGAAGACTTTGAAAATGAATGTCGAGTTCTGGCAGCTTATTGGTAAAATTATTGTACAGACGAGCCAAACGAACCACTAGTGAATTGCACTTCATCATTGTTCTACAAAATTTACTTTTGAACAATTTGCATGGGTGTCTTGGTATTCTTGAGGGAACATTAAATGTGAACTGACTTATCAGCACGGGACTGTCAATTTTATTGTTCATCAGTTTGTGTAGGTAAGACATATCCAAATCGCCATGAAGATGGCACGGCGTACATTATATAAGTGTAAAAATGCCCCGAAATTTTAAATTGCATTTTGATCCTTAGTGACAAGGGGACTGTACAACATATCATATAAAATGGGAGCCAGTAGTCTGCTCCCTTCTAAAGAAAAGATCTTTCACCGGGCGGGTGGGTGTATGTTCCAGGGGTTCGAGGCCCAACTGGTGATGGTTGGGTGTTATATATGTCACCGTAAAATTGTAAATAACGTTAGATTATAATCTATCCCGCGATATTGTAATCTGTCGAAAAATTGTGATCCATAACAAACCGCTCACAATTTAACGCATTATTTTTCGATAGATTATAATCTATCGAAGACAAACCGTCAGATTGTAAAATGGCATGCGACAGAACGCACCTCGCGTTCTGATTGGTTGAACTTCATGTTCCCCTACCTAAACCTAAAGAAGTGCAGTTCAATAATAAATGTGAGTTAGTCACAGGTCCGTTAACACTCCCTACAACTTATTATAATACAATGCGTTATTATTATCAACACGAAATCTGTTTTAAATCACCAAAACACTGTTTGTGTACATTTCACAACAAATGAATTTGACTAATAACAACCGAAGATGGCGACGACGGGCGGTTGAGCGGGGAACATGAAGTTCAACCAATCAGAACGCGAGGTGCGTTCTGTCGCATGCCATTTTACAATCTGACGGTTTGTCTTCGATAGATTATAATCTATCGAAAAATAATGCGTTAAATTGTGAGCGGTTTGTTACGGATCACAATTTTTCGACAGATTACAATATCGCGGGATAGATTATAATCTAACGTTGTTTACAATTTTACGGTGACATATATATAGCGACCAGCGTGGGGAATTCTGATTGCGCGATTCAGGATTTAATTAATTTTGTACGTTTTATTCATCGCTTGTACTGTGTTGCTGTCTCCACATTATAATCACTCTCGTGGGCTTTCATAATTTAATGCAATATATTAAACATTATATTGTAGGACAAATCCAATTTATTTGTAAAAATCTTGTTATATATTATACAAGTGGTAATCATCCTTGTTAATGCATTCATATTCATCCCATTCAGAATATAACTCATCCTCTGTATCCTCGTTGGTCTCATATATTTCAGGTCCTGCGAAACAAATTTAAAAATATTTTTTAATAGATTTTTGACTACTTTTTATTAGCAACACCAACAGAATCTTTATAATCAAGTAGACATACAAAGCGCTCGTAGCTCTGCGGTGTTCGGTGGTCGGAAACGATCACCAAAGTACAGCAGAGCTTACAGAGGTCAGTCCTTGGATGGGTGACCGTTTGTGTGGCATTTGATACCGAGCGCTTTCGTGCTTCGGAAGGCACGTAAATGTGGTAGTCGTTAAGCCATGTTAGAGGCCTAATGGGCGGCTTGAAAAATTCTAACAGCAGGACGCCATACACCTGTCTCCGCCAATCCGCACTGGGTCAGCGTGGTGGAGTATGACCCAATACCCTCACACCTTGATATGTGAGAGGAGGCTCGTGCTCAGTAGTGGGACGTTAATGGGCTGTGATGATGATGATGATGAGACATACAAAATACTATCCCCTTAAACGAGCGGTGTTGTTTTTAAACGACATACCAGGACAACAGCGCCAGGAGGGTCTAAGGCAGCGGGGGCAAAGGGCCCCTACTGTCTAACTTTAGAAACTCCGAGAAGTCGGCCACACACGCTATGGTCGCTCACTGAGGTACAAGGGGCGCGTCCACTGCGCATCTCTGAGGAGGACCTCCCGGTTCTGACCCGAGGGGACGTTGGCCACGGGCGGAGTGTCAGACGCTGGAACACAGACACTGGCGTGTTCCAGCGCCCCTGTGTGTCAAGCGGCGGGCGTCATCGGAAAATATTTAGTGGGTATTACGAAATAATGCTAGGATGACTCTGACTCTAACTAAAATGTGAACAAATTGTCCTTTATTAAGAGAAGTTGTTGTGTGGAACTTACTTCTTTGTAGCGACGGCGTTGGCTTTGGGACCGGCTGTGGCTGAGGTTCTGGAACTACCCACGATAAATTAATATATTAAAATTTTAAAGTAATTTTAAATGTAATTTAGTCGCGACCTAAGCTAACGTTAAAGAGTGGCGTGGAGGTCAGTATATCTGCCCTGAACAAAAGTATTGTTTATGCCCTATTTAGTATTCATAACACAAGTTCTTACTGATATTTATCATAATAACAGTTATTGAAGTCGCGAAGGTAAAGCTAACCAACTTACATGGCTAAACTAATTTCAAAAATTCAGTAAATATGATTGATTAATCAAGTTATTAAGAATGTTCTGGCTTAACCATGTGATGATGCTTACGTCTGGGTTGCGGAGGTCAGGCGGCAAACGTTATAATATGTTATAGCTGGGATCATCATATCAGCCATTTGAAGTCCACTGCTGAACATAGGCCTCCCCAATTGCTTTCCACGTAGATCGATGCTTTGCCGCCTGCATCCACCGGCTCCCCGCCGCCCTTACCAAGTCATCGGTCCATCGCGTGGGGTGCCGCCCTCTACTACGCTTGCTGATTCGTAACAAACAATAAATATTGTAACTAACCAATTGATAATTTTAAAGAGCATAGCTTGTGAGTTTCTTGCTAGTTCTTACAGAGCGGTGGCTCGGAACTGACACTTAAGATTCACTTAAATATTTTTTTAATTGTTTTGTTGCATGTAAGTAAATCTCGTGATTTCAGTGTAATTATATTTCAATTGTTTTTTTTATTTATATTTAATTTTGACGTAGGTTAAGTTTTTGTAGGAATCTGGTGGTCATCATAATCTCAGTCCATTAACATCCCACTACTTAGTAGTATATTCAGCGGGGCACATAACTCGTGGAACCGAGGCTTTGAGGTTCTTCAATGTCGCCATTCGCCTGCGAACTGGCAAACATAGTAGAGGACGGTCTCCCAAACGATGGACCGATGATCTTGTCATGGATCGATCAACGATGAATACAAATAGGGAGGCTTATGTCTAGCAGTGAACTTTAAGTGGCTAATATGATATAAAAAGGGTGATTTATGTGACTTACTTTTACGTTGCAACGCGAATGTCTTCGGCAATACTTGCGGACGGGAGTCTGAAATGTTTATAAGAAGATTTAAGATATGTAATATATAAATAAACTTTATCAGGTCTTATTCCCTTAGGGATAGGCAGAGATTATGTCTTTTTTTACTTTTACCATTAACCATATTGAAATCAATGATTTAATTTTATTTTATTTTGACATGTTTATTATTAGTCTTATTTTTTTATTTTTTTGTGCGATGTACTCCATATTTCAAACACAATGTAAATTATTAAAATTCATATTCATTTATTCAAGTTTGGCTCAAAAGAGCTCTTATGAACGTCAAAACTTAAAAACTAGCGCGCCCATTTACTGTTGCGGGAGCTTGATCGTAAAAGAACGGGCAAGAAAATCGTCAAGGTTAGTTTTTTCTCCCGCCAGTTACAAGAAAATGTACTTTGTAGTAAAACAATTTGACAAGTCTACAAGAACCTGTGTTCTGCAGTCACAAGATTTAAAAGAAAAGAAGAAAATTACCTTTTTTTTTTAAGTTATACGAGCATGATTACGAATAAACATAGTAGACATGTTTATGAAGGAGACAAGGTAGAATTATACTATTCTTACAACATACAAAAATCTAGTGTCGTGTGTTTCTAACCACGTTTCCATAGTTCGCACAATATGAAACGGGATTGGTAGAAGGTATCGAGATCGAATTGCCTAATTAGTATAGACTTACTTGTTCGTTCTTAAAGTGTATAGGGATCATACCAAGACCTGAGGAGCCCAAGCCAAGCTCACCTGCAAGTGGTAAACCTGCCTATCAACGGATGAGGCTCTGGCGTACATAACGGTGCCCGATAAGCGACAATAGGCTCGCCTATTACGTGGGATCAACTACATAATTGTCGAATTATGGGCGTATAAATATAAAATAAATAAATAAATATTTTAGACACTTACACCAATTATTTAGTTCCAAGATAAGTATCATTAGGAACTTGTGTTATGGATACTAAATAACGGATAAACATACATAAATACTTTTTTTTTGTAAATACATACTTAATATACATAGAAAAACACCCAGACCAGAACAAATATTTATATTTATACACACAAATATTTGTCCTGTGTGGGAATCGAACCCACGACCTCAGGAGTGGAATGCGGGTATACTCGCTACTATGCCAAATCGGTCGTCAAAAAATATGTCTCTGCCTACCCCTTCGGAGAAACCGACGTGAATGTATGTATGTTCTTAAAGTGTATTTTACTTAAAAAGTACACGTTAATTTCCTCCACGGGTTATCCAGATCTTTCCTTACAACCGTCATAATTACTAATAAAACAATTTCCAGGTATGTATTATTGCTTTTCAAAAAAAAGACAGACGGATTCCTAAATCAGAATAATGCTCACTGTGCGTGTTCGAGAAGTTACGCTTCGATTTCTGCAAATATTGCGTCACAAGTCAAATTTGAATGACATGATACAAACCTGTTGATGGCCGTTGTAAAATTGGTGTTGGTGAAAGTGCTACTTGAGATGGTCTTGAAGAAAATTCAATTTGTGGAGATGGTCTAGGTGAAATTTTAACATGAGGAGATGGTTTTGGTAGAGTTGGCCTTGGTGTAAATTTACATGATGGGGTTGATCTTGGTGAAAGTGTAATTTGTGAAGATGGTTTGTATGGATGGTTTGGATTGGTCGGTAGAATCGGTCTTGGTATCCATTCTATTTCTTGAGCTGGTTTCGGTAAAGTTGAATGTTGTCTTGATGGTGATGGGCTTGGTGAATGTTCGTTTGCTGGTGATGGCCTCGCAAAAGTTGGTTTGGGTGAAACTTCTCTTAATGATGAGAAGTCTATTTGTGGAGATGGTCTTGATAACGTTGGTCTTAATAAGAAAGACGGACCTGAAATAAAAAATAATGTGAGTTTTGAATTGTGAGATGCCAAAGCTCAGTAGATTTTTAAAGGTTTTTAAAAGATTGTCATGTTTTGCCAAAAAACGATAGATTATATGCATACTACATTATATATATTATAGCAAAGTAATCCATCGACCACATGGGTCAAAAGCGACTGGTTTTTTTAATAATATTTACACTTCGTCACACACTCGTTCGAATTAAGGACAATTCTATTATTACCCAACCCTTAGACATAGCAAATGCATTTAACACACACTTTATCGAAATTGCTGAGAACAATATTAAAACAAACAGTACATTCAATTCTATCAAGTACTCCAATTTATCTACATCAAAGTCCTTATTTATGCTGCCTGTATTGGAAAATGATATTGTTAAAATAATTGGAAGTCTAAAAAATACCAATACTGTCGGATATGATGGTATATCAACCAAAGTTATAAAACATGTTAAGGATGTTATAGCACTGCCACTTTCGCATATCATAAATCTTTGCATCACTGAGGGCATATTCCCAACTAGTTTAAAAAAGTAATAATTAAACCTATTTTCAAAAAAAAAGACCGTACTGATACTACAAATTACAGACCAATTGCAAAAATACCTGTTATGTCAAAAATTATGGAAAAAGTAATATACAACTCTATTTACACATATTTTGAAAAATATAAGTTATTTTGTAACGAACAAAAAGGGTTCAGAAAAAATACAAATATAAATATGGCACTACTTGAACTACTATCTAATATTATGCCATCTGTTGACAAAAAGAACCCTGTATGTGCCATATATACAGATATGACGAAAGCTTTCGATTATGTAGACCATAACATTTTATTAAAAAAATTACATAGCTACGGCATCCGAGGTAACATCCTTAATCTGCTAGAATCATATTTATCAGATAGGTTACAAAGTACTGAAATCTCTAGAATATGTCCGGTGAGCAAACTAGAAACAATATACATGTCTGATCCTCAACGTGTTAAATATGGTGTACCTCAAGGTAGCATACTGGGGCCATTGCTCTTCCTAATATACATAAATGATCTGCCAAAAACTGTAGAACATAAAATGGTACTTTTTGCAGACGATAGTACTGCTGTTATAAAACGTAATGTAGAAAATGATTATGAAGACGATATAAATAATTCTCTTTCTGAAATTGTAAATTGGCTAAATAATAATAATCTTGTAATTAATTTAAATAAAACTAAAATAATGCACTTTTATCAACGGCTTAATAGACCACAAGTAAATATAATGTATAATAATTGTCCCATTGAAGAATGTACTAACTTTAAGTTCTTAGGTATAACAATAGATAGTCAACTTACCTGGAAACCTCATTTGCAGGAAATATGTAAGCGACTAAATAAATCTGCTTATGCTCTGTTCCAATTAACGCAAAAAGTAAATATGGAAACACTAGTTACAGCATACCATGGATTAGTAGGTTCAGTATTGCGGTATGGTGTAATTTTTTGGGGAAATTCGACAGATAAAGAGGTTGTATTTAAAATGCAAAAAAGGTGTATACGATCAATGTGTAATTTAAAAACTACAGATAGCTGTGTTCCCTATTTTAAACAATTTAAAATACTACCTTTACCCTCTCTATATATACTAGAAACTGCTCTTTTTGTAAAAACTAATCCACATATGTTTCAAAAACTTTCCCCCACTAGAAAAAATCCAACACGTACACAATATAAGAACCGATTATGTAATGTAATATGTAATACTGCTTTAGTAAAAAAAAGTTTCTTTGGCACTGCTTCACAAATTTTTAACAAAATACCTAATGTAATAAAAAGCATGACCTTGCATGAATTTAAAAAATCTTTAATTAAAATACTACTTGAAAAATGTTATTACCAAGTAGATGAGTTCCTAGATGATAAGACTTTACTGTAATTTTAATTATAATACATTATTAGTCTAATATTCTTTGTTAATGTTTGTATGTCTCAACGACAAAACATAGCGCACATATTTAGTATGCAACACCTTTTAACAAATTAATAAATTCTATTCTATTCTATACATTACTATTTCTTATTTCTCTCGCCTTTGAATTTGGGCACCAAAGTAAAAAAAAAAAATATAAAAAAGTGCATTGACTATAAAATGAAGATAACTATTACGGTGTTACTAAGACAGTGACCAACATGATATTAAGAAATCGATAGCAGGCAATGTAATCTTTATTTAATAATCTTTATTATATATTTTTATTTTATTTCATCTTTTTACTGAAAAATAATTTACTAAATTAATTTAACAATAATAAAGTAGTAATGCTGTATTTGACAAATAAAAGGTATCTATACACATAATGAAAGAGGATACTAGATTATATCTCTCATGGAGTACGGGAGGGAGAATGATATGAAATAAAATATGGGTCAGACTTATTAATTTTATGACATTATTTTGTTCAACTTCCTGCAAGCATACGAATACGGTACGGTTTTTCCGTAAACATATCGTGCATAAGCGACTTAGCGTAAAAATTGATACTTAGTTTGGTCTTAAACTTATAAGACCAAACCTACAAAAATTGTTAAAGTTTGTAAAAATTTTTAATACATACACCAAGTGGACCGGTCTATTTAAACATTCCCGAGCGAGCAATTAATTGCGCGATCTAAAAACAGCCCAGCGCCATCTAGTTTGCTATTTAGTAATGAGAGAGAGATTCGGAAAAACTTAATTTTGTTAAAAGAAATAAAAGTTACAAGGAAGCCAATTAATCTAGAGTCATAATAATGTTAACAAGGATTTGTATAAAATAATTGGGATAGTACCTTGCTTTACTTTATGAGCAATGTTGTTTTTATGTTGTATTGCAGACGGTTAGTACTTAATCATGGCTAATTATTATTGTTTACATACTACATTTTGTTACATTTATTTATTATAAAGAACAGTCAATAAAGGTCATGATGTATATATTAAAATAAAATAAATAGTAAATTTTTTGGTCAGCTAGCGCCATCTCGCTGAGCTGTCTGTCAACACTAGCCCTACCAACGAAGCTAGTTTTACTCAATATCTCTTAGCCTTTCGTGTTAAGTATGTGGTGAAACATGAGTTAAACCTTATAGCCAAGGGTTAAAACATGATTTCATTTCAACCACTAACAGCGGTCCTAAGGATATTTGTTATGCCACACGGATACATACAAGACGTTTCTGAACTCCGCAAAGAGAACTGCAATCGCCGCATCATCCTACATCACGACAATGCGAGTTCTCAAACCGCGTACAAAACAAAAGAGTTTTTAGAGCAGGAAAACATAAAATTATTAGACCATTCGCCGTACAGCCCGACCTAAGCCCTAATAATTTCTATACATTCCCTAAAATAAAGAATAAATTGCGTGGTCAGAGATTTTCATCACCTGAAGAAGCTGTGGACGCCTACAAAATGGCCATTTTGGATCCCTTTACTTCCGAATGGATGATTGCTTCAACGATTGGTTCCATCGTATGGAAAAATGTGTAAAATTTCGCGGGGAATACTTCGAAAAGCAATAAATACAATATTAAATAGTAATGTTGTGTCACTTCCCTGATTCCCGAAATTTTCAGTGCCGCCTTCGTATAGTTGGTCCCACGTAATAGGTGGCGAGCCTATTGCCGCTTACCGGGCACTGTTATGTTTGCCAGAGCCTCGTCCTTTAATCGGCAGGTGCACCACTTTTAGGTGAGGTTGGCTTGGGCTCCTTAGGTCTTGGTAGGATCCCTGTACACCCCTATTTAAGTAGTAGTATATAGAGTAGTGGAACAGACGAGATTCTTGCTCAATTCTTCCTTATGCAAGTTTTGTTTATATGAGAGAGATGTTTGAAGAAAATTTACATTATTCCATATCTTAGCATTATCCTGCGACTTAAGCTTATCACGGGGTCTGCTTACTATTCTAACCAATTTTAGCTAAATTTCAGTTACTACGTGGAGCGACTGCCGTCTGACCTCCGCAATGCAGGGGAGCACCTGCAAGTGGTGCACCTGCCGATCAACGGACAAGGCTCTGGCGAACATAACAGTGCCCGGTAAGCGGCAATGACTCGCCACCTATTACGTGGGACCAACTATATAATTGGCGAAATGTGGGCGTATAATATGCCTCTGTATATATGTATGTTAAATAAGTATACAGGGTGTAAAAAGATCTTGATCAATGCCAAACGCATTCTACACATCATAACAAGAGACATCATCAAAAATGATCGCTTGGAAATGATTTTCATAAAAAACTGCAATTTGAAGCATACAATGAAATACGCGTAACAGACCGCGTTTCTGTGTAGCCCACGGATACTGACGGTATTATAATAAAAAAACTCTACAAATAACGCTTTAATCAAATTTGTTTTAATCATAAATCATGATAACATATTCATGACCTTGATCTTTGTTCATGATTCCCCAGGTATAGTTTACAAAAAATCTTATTCTGGACTGAATACATAACTCTCGGCAATGATAAGGGTCTTTTTACACCCTTTTTAGGAGGTCATGGCACTTAACCGTAGTTCGGTAGTGTATTCTGCTTAGTTTCCGGAAATCGATCTGTGTTGTCCATTTTTTGTCGGTGAAGTGAAGTAACGGACCCTGTAACAAAACGAGAATAAACTTCTTAAGTAGTACTTAAGTAAAACCTCCTATAATAAGTAGAGCTTAATTAAAAAAACTATTTTTAAAATATCCCCATTCAGTATATCACTTTGTGAGGCGAGCATGTTATGGCTTTCTTAAATGTGTTCTCCGATTTACTATTTAAGGCCTGTTCTCCGGTTCACTCTTTTTATTAAACATTTTGTTTGCCATTTCACCATGTATTGAATTCCACCAATAACCAAAAAGGCAACTACGCCATCTATTAGGATTTTGAGATACTATCAGGGATGTTTTTGTTGCTCTAAGTATAGGCATGGATCGGAAACCATTTGGCTCAATCACTCCATTTTCCAGTTTTTGCACCGAAGGCAGTAGGCAATTGAATTACAGTAGCGTGTCCTCCTTCTGGAACAATCCGCACTGGGTCCACGTGGTACATTATGACCCAATACCCTCTCAAGCATGTCTTTGCTAGTGGGCACGTGAATGGGCTGAGATAGCTGCACGATGTCATTATTTATAGGAATGCTATGTGTGGAAAAGGATGTACCTAACAGAATAGCAGGGGTCATCGTTTTTCTGCGACTTCTGAGTCACAAGCCGCTTTGTCTGAAATTCAGTATATTGTTTAAGAATTGTACCTACAATGTAACCAATATTATATTGATTAATTGAAGACAAATAAATTGATTTTATTATTTTTATTGTAGTGATAAGCTTACGCTTTAAGAACTCGTGCGGCAAAAAAACGGATTTCAATGTCAAATTTATCAGGTGTTTCCAATTATAATATTTTACAGAGAATTGTGGTCGGTGGCGGTAATAAAAGGTGGGATCGCTTTCATCTCATGGGTGTCGTAAGAGTTGGCGAAGAGCAATCCAATCGGATGGTGGGTAAAAGCGTTTAGACTGGTTGAATCTGCTATCACCAACCAGCCTGCCCAGTGTAGTGATTATGGGAAAAACCCCTAATAAAATATACACTATTGGGGGTAAAAAAAAGTTATATGGTATACTTATTTATAATCAGATGGCAAATAAAAAACACACTTTTCTGCCTTTGTAGCCGATTTTAGCCAAAGTATCTACAAGTTTTTTAACCGTCTCACAATAATTTCGCAATGTAATCTCGTTTTCACTAACCTAACCTTTTTAAAAATACTTTAGAGAATAAATGGAAATAGAATAAAAAGTGGTGTAAAATCACATTGATATCAAAAGCCTGCTAGGAATCTGTTACTAACCGTTTAAAAGTTGTCGTTTTCTCAATTTGTCTACCATTTCTTGAGCTAGAAAGTTTGCTGTGAAAATAAAATCAATATTAGGTCAGATTATTCGGTTTTAAACACGCAAATATAATAAGGGTGTATAAGGATCCAACATCAACATCTCCAGTCCAAACCAACTTCACCTGTAAGTGGTCCACATAAAATTTAAAGTTCCCGGTAAGGCTGACTGTCTATTTAAGCGGAGCGAGCATGCGGAGCGGAGAAACGGACAAAATTATCCAATGGGATGGCGTAAAATCTGTGCTAAACTCCTGTCCCCGAATCCTATTGGTTACTATTTCTTCGTTTCTCCACTCGGCTTCCGCGCTCCGCTTCAGTGGACACGCAGCCTAAGCGGCAAAGTGCTCGCCTATTACGTAGGACCAACAACAAAATAAATCAAACCAATCAATTATAGCACCGATCACCGAAATAAAGCAAAGTTCACAGAGGTCAGTCCTTGGATGAGTGACCGATTCATGATCATCAGATCATGATAGTCTTATAAACTTTCACAGCTGATCATAACCCTTCCAATTTTTTTTTTTTGCGTTTTAGAAAAGTAACAACGACCCTACTAGGAACTACCCCCCACGCCCACCGTAGGAGGAGGGAGATAATGCCTCGCATACCACACACCCAGTGTGTGTGGTTATGTCGGACTTGAACCGACTAAACATCTCCCTGTAATAACCTTTCGTATTTCTACTGTGAAGGCGACATCTGAAGCGGTCGGCACCTGGGGAGGCACCAATGCGACAATTCCAAAAAAAGTGTGTCGAGAAGGGTATATACATATTACTACTTATTTCATAATTTACCTGTCTGCTTAGGCATAGTTTGATTTCTGATTTCTGTAAGAAAATTAAATAATAAATAATCACACATTTATTTATTTAGAAAGAAAAATTGTTATTCATATTTGCTACACATTTGCCTTGCAAAGAAACTATATAGATAGGATCTTTAAAAATAACAAAGATATGTTACATGAAAATAATGGAATTCTTCGCGGGTAAGTGAAGCGAAGAGTCTGCGTCAAAAATTTTAAAAATAATACAACTTATATATAATACGTTCGAAACGTTAATTTGTAATAACGGTGGATTATTAACCGATAAGTGTTTGTGAACGTACATTGCTGTTGGTAAATGTAACAAAACTGTGCAAGATATTTTTTTAATCAATCAAGAACTCTATATAACATCTTAGTATAGTCACATCTTTACTGATGACCAGAGGTCGGAATTAGGTAGAGTTATTTATGTACTTGCATCGAAATGTTGATATTAATGTGGACCTTCCCGGGATTTCAAATGGACAATCCCGTGTGGCCAACAATATTACAAATAAATAATAATAAAACATCATAGATAGACAAATAAAACAAATTAAAAAAGTAAAAGTAAATAACTTTTTATTAAAAAGTAACGGGATTTTTTCTATTCTTTAAAATTAATCCCGGGATTTGAGGCATATCCACTATATTCTTTCGCTGTGTGAAATCAGTGTAAGTACATGAATAACTCTACCTAATTCCGACCTCTGCTGATGACTCAAGGGGCTTAAGAGGTAAGCATCTCATTTACCATTTATCATCTTTACCACCACTCATTCTCGTTTACTGTGAATTAAATATCTATATATATAAAAGAAAGTCGTGTCCACTTATAACTCAAGAACGGCAGAACAGATTTGGGTGAAAATTGGTAGGGAGGTAGCTTAGAGCCAGGAGACGGACATAGGATACTTTTTATCCCGTTCGACAGCGTTCCCGTGTGACTTGACATGAAACGTCAGTCACTATAAAACGTGGTATAACAAAAAAGAATCAGACTTGGAATACACAACAACACGCAAATGATAGCTATGTAATGATGACGTATGGATGACAATTTTTATATTTGTAAGAAATCAATATTCAAACTATTTCTGACTTCTTGGCGGGAATATGAAGCGTCATGTCTGCAGTTTTGTTTTATTTTCTAAAATTTGTGATGTTTCGAACATTAATGTGTAATAACGGTGGATTATTAACCGTTAAGTGTTTGTGAACTTACATGAGTGTTGGTAAATGAAACAGATCAGTGCAACATCACTTTTCAAATTCTCTCAAGGAGCCCATGTGAGATCTCAGTATAGTCCCACATCTTTACTGAGGATTCAAGGGGCTTAGGGGGAGGGTATCTCATTTACCATTTATCATCTTTATCATCAAACATTCTCATATACTACGAATTATCTCTTTTACTATTGTTATATCACTAACTTGACACTGGCTAAATGTGCTGGACGCACGACGCCATTATTTAAAAGAAAGAAAGAAACTATTTTTATTAAATAAATAATTAACAGTTATAATGTAATTATTATAGTGCCATTGCCCATTCGTATAAACAGTGAAGTGAACTATAAAACTCGGTATGGTTGAAAATTTGAGTTTTGAAACAATTTTTTAGGTGAATTGAAGTGAAGTTTACTTAATAATGCCGCGAGCAAGACGATCGACAAAGCCGTAATGCAAGAAGAATATGAAATACTGCAAATGAAAGGATTGAAGAAGAACAAGAAATTGCACGTGAACAGCACCGCGGTAGTATGGCGCCTCAATAAATAATAATAAAACAAAAAATGTCCTGTATCACAAGGTACTTAAGTGAAGAGCAACCTATGTACTAAAATACAGAAATAATAATGAATGATTAATGTAGGTAATTAATTTTTTTGTATTTTTTCCTATAAAAAAAAACAATCTGCTTATTTATTGCCATTAAGGCGGAACAAAGTTCGCCGGGTCAGCTCGTTATTAATAAATTTACTTGTAACTGGAAAATAATGTAGATAGGTTATTTGAAAAAAGAATATCAATTCTCCGCCCACCCGCATTGTGCAGTGTGGTACCGGTCTATAATAGTGCCACCCTTCTCATCTCACGGGGAGTGATAAAAGAAGAAGTGGTAGAAGAAGTATTACCGGAAGATGATGATAATGACCTGAATTGCTCTCACCTTGGTTCTTAAGACTCCTCTGTGCTCAGGCCTCCGCCTGTGCTCAGTAGTGGGACATTAATGGGCTGAGATGGTGAACGAATTTGGATTTATTTACTTACCATAATTGGGAACGTCATCTTTAGGTAACGGCAATGCAGGTCTATTGCTTATGTTCAGCTCTGACCCCATTTTATTTTCTTAAAACAAAATTAGATAGTTAATTTAGTGTAAATATAAGTTAAATAATTCTATTTTCTGGCGTTTCTATAATTCTATATAGAATATTAATACATATATCGCATGCTTAATTGAACATCGACCCATTTATAGATAGGTCAGGTTTGAGTTACATACTTATAGTCTTTCTATTTCTTACTGAGATCGAATCTATGTTAATCAAACGATCAAAACACAAGCAGAATTACTAATTAATAAATCAGTATCAATTTAATGCGCTTACAAGTAGGACAAGTATTCTTCAGAAGATCTTCTTGTGTGATGTCCCAAAAATCGTTATTTTTGAGTTAAGTCACTATTCCATTAAGCATGCGATATAGGAAGAGAAGAATTTGGAATAAGGAGGCAGAGGAGTCGATGAGAAATAACCAAAGTCCATAAATCTAGCATTGTCGCAGTTGTGCCCCAGACTTACTCTTAGGGCCCAGGGTCTGCTCACTGACCTAACCAGATTTGCCTTAAATTCAGTTATAACACGTATCGACTGCCGTCTGACCTCCATAAGAGGTCATCATCCTTTGGTCAGACGAATGACCAAAGTGAATGACCGGAATAAAGTCATGCTGCGCCGACTCCAGACTTTTATTCCCAGTGTGGGACAGGAGGATGATTAATAGTTACAATGTAACTTTATTTATTTAATTCGTCAGTTGTTACCATATACATTTTAGTAATAACACACTAGAAATGGTGTGTGTCACCCTTAGGTGTCACCTCAAACTATAGGAACGCGTGTCGCCATTTTGAAAATGTGTCACTTAGTTGAGTGATGTACCGTACGTTCCTTACGCTAGTGCTCACGAGAATTGACAACGTCATTCACTACGGACGAGAAGTTATTCTTGATCACAATACATTGATTTTGCAGTGTCGTAGGGTTCTGATATAACGAACGCAAACGACAATGTATTTAAAACTTATGCACTGGTGCTTTATGAAGTGCCAGTGATTTTACACTCGCACAGCACTTCAATTGTCATATTATTTAGATTTCTACATTTGTACAGTTGTATTTTTAATTTAATTGTATAAGGTGTCCTTTGTATTTCAAAAATGTATTTTTTTTCTTTTTGACGACCGATATGGCGTGGAGGTCAGTATACCTACACTTCACTCGGGAAGTCGTGGGTTCGATTCCCACACAGGATAAATCTTTGTGTGCATGATCATGAATATTTGTCCTGGTCTGGGTGTTTTCCTATGTATATTAAGTATCAGTTATCAGTTGTGGTGATACTTATCTTGGAACTAAATAATTGGTGTAATTGTCCGAAAATATTTATAATTTATTTTATTTATTTGTCCTGTACCACCAACGTCAACTAGTTGGTAGCCTCCAAAATTGTCATATACATCGAAGAACACCGCTTTGAAGGCACGTTAAGCTGTTGGTCCCGGTTATCACTAATTGTGATAGTCGTTAAGCCACGTCAGAGGCCTATTAGAGCGGCTTAAAAAATCTAACAGCAGGACGCCATACACCTGCACCCGTCAATCCGCTCTGGGTCAGCGTGGTGGACCCAATACTCTCACATCTTGGTATGTGAGCGGAGGCTCGTGCTCAGTAGTGGGACGTTTACGGGCTGAGATGATGATGATGATGATGATACCTAGATATATATCTAATTAGATATAATACTCACTTAAAGTCGGCATTGTCGAAATAGGCGGTGGAATTGGTTTTCCTGAAACTACAAAAGATTCTAATTTTTTTTGATGTAAAATAATTGAAGTGAATTTAAGTACAAGTATAAAGTTAAGGTGTTGTGTATGTGTGTATGTGTGTATGTGCGTGTATAAGGATCCTACCAACCCCTTAGGAGCCCAAGATAACCTCACCTGTAAGTGTTACACCTGCCGATCAACGGACGAGGCTCTGGCGAACAGAAATGTTTCCATAAATAAACGATAATATTATGTGGGATCAACAATATAATTAGCGAAATTTGGGCGTATAATGGCCTCTGTCTTCCCCTTCAAGGAAATAGGCGTGATTGTATGTATGTATGTATGTATGTAGAAGTTACTTAAAACAATTTACAAGTCAGTTTAGTTAGAGGTGAAAATTGCTATTTGACTTGAATAAATAAATAAATATTTCTAACACTTACACCAATTATTTAGTTCCAAGATAAGTACCACTAAGAACTTGTGTTATGGATACTAAATAACGGATAAACATACATAAATACTTTTTTTTTTTTTGTAAATACATACTTAATATACATAGAAAAACCCCCAGACCAGAACAAATATTCATATTTATGCACACAAATATTTGTCCTGTGTGGGAATCGAAACCACGACCTCAGGAGTGGAATGCGGGTATGCTCGCCACCACGCCTTATTGGTCGTCAAGATAATAACTCAAGAGAATAAGATTGGTTTTGTAAATTGTGTGTTTTGTAAAGAACCATATCTTTTTTATTTCTCATTAACTTAGTATACGTATTGTCAGGAAACAGTCATTTGTAAATGTTTACCATTGTTCACATCTTCTAAAGTTTCATAAAGTAATCCATCATCTACGATTTGCGATTTCAGTACATTTGACTTATCTTGCGTTGATTTCTGCACAGGCGTTGTGGTGTATTGCCCTGTGAATGTTTCTAAAAACATTAAGTTATTAAAAGTTATTCCCAAGAGATAACAGAAATTCACTTTTGACTTTCATAAGAGCGCTATTGAGCCAAACTTGAATTAATGATTTTGACTTTGGCTTCAGGCATATCAGTTTACACCAGAGAGCAGACCCTGTGCTTTTAGCGAAGACATCTAGGGCATAACCGGCATAACCATTATTATTAATATAATATTAATATATTAATTTAATATTTTAAAGCCGAATGGCTACAGGGGAACGATTTACCATTTTCTTTAAAAGTCAAATTTTAAGTCAAAATCCTTTGTTCAAGTTTAGCTTCATAGAGCTCTTGTGAAAGTCAAAATCTAACAACTAGCGCGCTCATTCTTTGCGGACGGAAGCTTGATCGTAAAAGAACGGGCAAGAAAATCGTCAAGGTTAGTTTTTTAGGCGTAGTTTAAGTGCTTATTGTCCGAAACTGTATGAGTGGGGTTTCTAAGACCAGAAAGTGGATTCTGGTAGAAGAAAGGAGACGGCGTGATTACATCTAATAGTTCTTCAGAACTGTTGAATTTTTATGTTACATGATTCTGTCAATGCACTAGTGATGTTGATTTTGCATTTTTGTTTGTTACTTCTCTGTGCAATAAAGAACATTATTAATTAAAATTCAATTCAATTATATTCAAAATCATTTATTTAAGTTTGGGTCAATAAAGCTTTTATAAAGGTCAAATTTAAAATTTTGCGTAAATATTATAAATTCCGGTAAAAGACACTGCCAGAGCAATGTCTCTACTCAGCTGAAGGCCCTCGAGTGTCACACCTCAGCATTCTCAATGGTGCTAATAATGAATCCTTTTTAAAGACATGCCAAGGTCCAAGGTGCTTTAAGGTCAAATTGGAAAGGATTACGTCTTTCTGTATCTTATCTTTTGTTTCTCTGTACATACATTAGATTTATTTTTAGAAATCAGTCTGGGAGCATTACTATTACTAGTCTTTGTAATTTTAAATATGTTTAGGTATGTAACTTTAAATTATAAATAACATGTAATAATATGTATGTGTGAATTTATTATTTACTTAGAAGTAAGCAAGAGCACTCTGTTGTGCCTACTCTATATAATTTTTTTTTATATGTTTCCTGTCCGTCCTTAGCGTGGAGGAAATTGCTGTTAGCGATAAGGTCGCCCATTGTACCATACATTTGTTTATGTGATTTAATTACTTTTATATTTAGTGTGCAACAAAGTGTTAATTCATTCATAGCTAACGTCTCCCTGTCCACGCCGCTCTCGTAGCCGGCTATGCCGAATGTGCTGTCGGACAAGGCAATCTCATAGCCCTCACCCGGAGATTCATAGATGCACATAGGGGGTTTTGGCAAATATTTTATGTATTATTTATTTATTTAACAATTTATGCACATAAGGAACATACACAAAGATAGAAGTTATGAAAGACATATACAACGGCACTGCTTATCCCTAAAAGGAATTTCTTCCAGCAGACCGAATTTTATTTATTTATTTTTTATTTATTATATTTCCCAAAACTAGCGCAAATTCGAGTTTTCACGTTTCATATAGTAATTATAATCATAATTATTTATTGTTTCATTTGGTGTACAATTAGGTCTTAAAAATAATATTTTGTCCTCAAATGAACCCTGCAAGGGTATCACAATTTTAAAATAGGAACACATTTCTTCCTTATATTATATATAGAATTTAAATAAATTAGTAGACTTTTAGATATAACCTCTTCGGCAAAGGACACACGTGTAAGAAAGTGGGACATTACAGTGAATTTTGATTTCTCCGTGTCGACTCCAAAACTCCATAGATGGCTCTAGTATAGTCTCCACTACTTTACTATAGCATTGATTTTGACTTGACTTGATTATGACAGTCTTTACTTAACTTTGACTGTTGACTTATGTTATTACTTGACACTGGCAAATACTCTAAACGAGTGAGTCCATGTCGAAAAACAAACACTTGTGGAGACAGACTTCTCATCTCACAGGGAGTCTGAAGAGGGGGCGAAGAGAAATATCCTACCGGATATTGGGCAGCAACCTGTGTACTGGCTTGAATTTGCGATCACTACCCCGTCTGCCCAGCGTGGTGATTATGAGCAAATACCCCCAATAGAATGTAATAAAATGTTTAGCAGTAGACTTTACGAGGCTGGTAGGATAGAAGGAATTTGTATGGAAGGAGCTATAGATGGTTGCGAGCTATATCAAGGAGCAGAGTACAGTAGGTTCCGCTTCACTAGATAAATCGCATAGCTCGAGCTACGCATCTTTATAGCACATCTCATTCGCCCCGCTCCATAGCTTAGCCTCAAGGGAAACGGTCACATAGTTTCGTAGTTTCGCGTTCGCCTCCTCGCAGCATCGCACACTGGTAGAATAGCACCCTTAAGCGTGGCGTCGCCAAGCTGTGGCCAAGTCCAGTGCTGACGTAAGGTAGACTGTTTGTGCCTCAAGCGAAAGGCGACATGATTTCTCTTATCGAGTTGATATACGTGATAATATATTCCGTGCTTCGGAAGGCACGTTAAGCCGTTGGTCCCGGTTATCACTAAATATGATAGTCGTTAAGCCATGTTAGAGGCCTTATGGGCGGCTTGATAAATTCTAACAGCAGGACGCCATACACCTGCCTCCGCCAATCCGCACTGGGTCCGCGTGGTGGAGTATGACCCAATACCCTCACACCTTGATATGTGAGAGGAGGCTCGTGCTCAGTAGTGGGACGTTGATGGGCTGATGATGATGATACGTGATAAGACCTTTAGATATAACTTGATATAAGCTTTTACTATTAAAAGCGTTTGGAAGCTCGCATTCAAAGCAATGTAGATCTCTCCTAGGTTTTAGGCTGCTGGCCGTAGTCTTCTGACGACTAAGATAAAAATAGTTAAAATGACTTACGCGGGCTTTCCTTGGCAATTGAGTTCATTTTTACGGATAGTCTCTCGAATTTAGAGGTTCGGCGTGCTAAACAGAAAGAGATACATTAGGTAAATACGCTACATAAAATTTAAAACAAAACAAAATTATAAGTAATTCGCTCAAGCTTGGCTCTAATGAAGTATATTACGCCTAAAATAACTCCAGTCCGCATGTGCTGCAGTGAAGGACCACAACAGCGCTGGTCTTCCGTGGAGATATAATGGATTGAACCGTTAACACTTAGACCAGGAGTTCCCAATCTTTTTCAACCCGCGGCGCAGTTATATGTTTAGTATTTTGTCACGGCGCCCTAAGTTATCGTTAGGTAGTTAAACATCTACGATATGAAATTGAGTTTTTCATTTATTATAAAAGAATTGAAACAGAAAACAACAAGAAAGACTTAAGAAAAACGAAATTAAAATACTATATCAAAATTAAAATACTACACTATACTATAGATAGTTTTATTTTTTACCGATGCGAGCGCTCAAAAAAGGTATCTGCGAACATTTGTGATTTTTGGATAATGATACTCTTTTTTTTCTACAGCGCACCAGGGCGCGGCGGCGCACTCTTTGGGAACCCCTGACTTAGACATAAAATATATTAAGTATATCATCGCAGGCAACAGTGTGTTGAAAATTTGCAGAAAAAAACGTACATAATTTTTTTTTGTGAAAAGGCTTATATTTTAATTTACTTTTTTCAAACTCATAAGTGGCAAGTATCTTACCTTTTTTCTTTAAGCATATTACAGTAATCGTTATTTGCAGGACTATGAAGCAGAACAATAATATTCCAGCTCCTATGTACCATAGATAATCTAAAAATGAAAGAATACGGTGTTATCATTAAGCACGGAAGTTCTTTACTCAAGCAAAAACAGAGTAAACAAAAGATAAATGACAAATTATATCGAACACACGACTTTAGGAACCAGTGCTCCTAATGCAAAATAATGAGGATATATGATGAAGCGAAGACGTTAAATTGAGCTAAGAATTTTAGGGGCTTATTACAAAATACGGTCAAAAGTTAAACCAGGCTTAAAGCTAGTTACTACAATGAAGACAGTGACAGCTAAATCAAATAAGAGTGACAGCACTAGTTTTAAACCTGGTTTAACTTAGTACTTGAAAATGACAAAATGGAATGTAAAAACCAATTGAAATATGATTACATTACGCTAAGAACACGAAGCTTAGGTTCACTTTCATGCAGAAAACAAATTAAGTCTATGTAAATCTAACAGATCCGAGCCACCGATCTATGAGAAGAACTGGCAAGAAACTCAGAGGCTAGGCATAGCATAAAGACTACCGCAAATAGTGATAACCGATACCAATGGCTTAATGAGCTCTCTAAAGCACGAAAGCGCTTGAAAACTGTGAAATCTGCTTTATTTCGGCAGGTAATCCGTCTTTCATACTTAAACTTTACGCGCTCTTTAGACGCTCACAAAGATGACAAATCATGGCCTGTCTGTCTCTTGTGTATTTGATAACTTGGTTACTAAGGCTGCTAGGGGTATTGTCTTCCCGGAGCCAGGGTCTCCGCCCTGCACCGGACACTGTGGTGCGGTGGCGTAGAGACGCTCAGACGCAGGCTCTGGGCACATGGCGGCGGCAGCTCTTGAGGAGTGCCGCGGGTGCTGAAGGTTCGAGGCGCCGTATCCTCGAGGCGGTTGGGCCCATCTTGGAGGGATGGGTCGGCCGTCGGTGGGGGTCGATGTCCTTCCGGCTCACGCAGGTACTTTCCGGGCACGGGTGCTTTGGGAAGTATCTGTGTGACGTCGCCGGGGGGGAGTCGACCCGGTGTTGCCACCACTGTGACTGCGCGGAAGACACCGCGCAGCACACTTTGGTGGCGTGCCCTGCGTGGGCGGGGCCGCGGTCGACGTTAGCCGCGGCCCTGGGTGGAGTGGCTCTCTCGCTGCCGACCATCATGCAAAAGATGGTCGACAGCGAGACGGCGTGGGAGGCGATGGCCTCCTTCTGCGAAGTGGTGATGTCGCAGAAGGAGGCCGCGGAGCGGGAGAGGGAGCGGGATCCGCTCTCTCTCCGGCTACGCCGTTGGCGCAGCGGGCGGGCCAGGAGGGCCCGTCCGGCAGCGCCCGGGGGGTCTTAGGCAGCGGGGGCAGGGGGCCCCTTCCGTCTCGCCATAGACCCCCCCCGAAGTCGGCCAGTTACGCCATGGCCGCACATAGAGGTAGGGGGGGGCGCTGCACATTGCGCCTCCCTGAGGAGGTCTCCCCGGTTCTGATCCGGGGGACGTTGGCCGCGGGCGGGGCACCAGAAGCTACAAACCCGGGCACTGGTGCCTCGCCCCTTTTCAACAGCGGTGGGCGTCGTCTGAAGTTTTTTAGTGGGTAGGACTGCGGTGGTCGCGTCTGCTGCAGTGAGCCCCACACCCCCTCCCGGTCTTCCCCTTTTGGCCGGGAGACAGTGCGTAAGCAGCATTTTTTAACAGACGATAATAAAAAAAAAAAAAAAAAAAAAAGGGGTATTGTCTTCGTAATTTTTATCTGTGGTACGTTGAACGGGCCCTTAGATGCGTTGAAAGACACTATGTTTTTATGTCACAAGCAGTCGAAAATGCGGCCTGCATGGTGGACTTAAAAGTTAGTTTCGAGAAAATTTAGGTTTTGCAAAGAGAGATTGGTGCCTGACTATGGGCCTCATAAAGAGGCTCAAAGTCGCTCAGCGTGCAATGGAGAAAGCTATGCTCGGAGTGTCCCTACGTGATAGAATCAGAAATGTGGAAAACCGTAGGAGAATCAGAGTGACCAACATAGCGAAGCGCGTTTGCAAGCTGAAGTGGCAGGGGGCGGGGCACATAGCTCGAAAAACCGACGACCGATGGGGTGTTAAGGTTCTTGAATGGCGACCACAAATCAGCAAACGTAGTAGGAGGCGGCCTGGTCAGGGCGGCGAGGAGACGGTGGTTGCAGGCGGCACAGGATCGATCAAAGTGAAAAGCAAAAGGGGAGGCCTATGTTCAGCAGTGGACTTAATGGCTGATATGATGATGAAAGAGAGATTGTAGGTAAAACAGACATAGGGAACCATTTGTTAAAGGTTTTTCCAAATTTTTTATTTATATATCTATTTAAATTAGTTCATTAGATACGTATATTTTTAAGCTATCCGATGCTATTAAAATTACGGCGATTTAACGCTTTACGATTATTTTAAGATACCGCTTTTGCTCTAAGCTAGGAAAGCTGCACTTACTATTATTTGATTGGCTAGGCGAAGGATCCGTTGAGGTTACATTAGCAGTTAGATCGGAAGAAGACGCAGGCGTAGTGGAGTTGACACCTGAAATGAACAATAGATGAATATTTTCTGATAATTACACCAATAATTTCGTACTAATAATTTAATACTAAACAACAGCTAAACATACTTAAGTACTTAATTTTTTAAAAATATAGTCACACTGCAAAATTATATTTCAATATTAGTCTGTACATGTATTATGCTAGACTGTCTTTCCTAAAGTGGGCGATAACGCCCCCTTGTGGGCGCTGCAGGTCTCGAGAGGGGCGGTAAGAGACCCAGAAAGAAAATGGGGGCGTTGTGTAGAGGCCTGGGGGGTGATTTGTAATTTTATTTAGCTAGGAGGCCTCTTAAAAAAATATTTATTCTCAAAGTGGGTAGTAGACAAAATAAGTTTGGGAACCACTGTCTAGAGTATTACAGTATGGTGTTTTTTTATATAATGGCTTCGTACGGTTAGCACATTTAACCAGTGTCAAGAAAGGCTGTTATGATGATGATAAAGAAGAAAAGTATATATTGATAATATACAATTCATAGTAAATGAGAATGAGTGGTGACAAAGATTATAAATGATAAATGAGATGCCCTCCCCTTAAACCCCTCAGTAAAGATGCGGGACTATACTGAGATCTTACATGTACTTATTGAGCAAATTTGAAAAGTGATATTGCACAATTTTGTTTTATTTACCAACACTCACGTACGTTCACAAACTAAACGCTTTATAATCCACCGTTATTACACATTAATGTTCGAAATATCACAAATTTAATAAAACAAAACAAAAACTGCAGTCATGACGCTTCACTTTCCCGCCAAGAAGTCAGAATGGTATTGGTTAGGTTATACCTTACCAGAATACGTTTAATTTAGTCTTTGTTTTTAAGTACATCCCTAAGTCTCCTCCTTTCCTCACGTGCTAGTCTTAGTGGATGCGCTTTATACCGTGCTTATTTCACGTTATAAAGCGCTTTCAATTTTTTTTATTTGGACTGCATCGACTGCTTACCATCAGGCAGGGTGTAGTTATTATGACGTGTCACATTAAAAAAATAAAGTAGATAGGAACGATCTTTGAAGATTTGGCGCTATCGCGGGAAAAGACAAATCGCGGCAGTATTTCACTTTCCGAAACCAGTTTGAATTCGAGTTTTTTATGTGTAAATATAGTTGATTCTTAGACATAACTTCTTAGGCATTGTATAGGTACGGAATGAATCGTAACACCAATGAAATTAATAGGAACTTTCCATTAATATTACTTAAATAAATCTTACCTTGGACTTTTATGTCTAATATACAGGAAATCGCCTCGTTATTTTTCGTGTCTAAAATATCGCATGTCAACCACCCATTGTTTCGGTTAGACATTCGCAGCTGTAAAAATATTAAACTGAGATATTAATGTAACCTTAAGCAGATGAATATACAGTTATCTGCTCATTACTGGCTGTATCCTACCAAGACCTAAGGAGCCCAAGCAAGCCTTATCTTCTGATCAACGGACGAGGCTCTGGCGAACATAACAGTGCCCGGCAAGCGGCAATAGGCTCGCCACCTATTACGTGTGACCAAATACATAATTGACGAAGTGTGAGCGTATAATATGCCTCTGCCTACCCCTTCGGGGAAACAGGCGTATGTATGTATGTATGCTCATTACTGATAGGTACATTCTTTTCACAGCATATGTATCAATAGCGATGTGCTATGCTAGGTGGATGCGCGGATGCGTTTAATATTCACCAATCGAGATTAGGGCCACCCCCTCTCATCTCACGGGAAGTCGTAAGAGCCGACGAAGAGAAATCCTACCGCATGATGGGCAACATCAGCCTGTGTACTGGCATGAACAGCTATCACCAACTCGCCTGCTCAGCATGGTGATTATAGGCAAATACTCTAGATAGAATGTAATCTATTGGGGAGGCCAAAGTTCAGCTGTGGACTTTTTTAAGTCTGAAATGACGATGACCGTTATGATCAGCTGAAACACGTCCTCTGTATCATAAGCCAATCATATTCAAAGTCTCTCATGAATTTGAACTTGCGCGCCCATTCACTGCGGGCTGGAGCTTGAGTACCAATTCTGTCATTGGTGTATTTGTATATAATGTACAAGTACATTGATTATGAAAAAAGAAAAAAATACTCACTGCGCCTATTGATATGTGGTTATTATTTGTTTCATAATGTGTGTAATTAAATACACCATTCATACAGTGCACTCTGTAATAAAATTAAAATAATTAACTGAGTATCCCGGTAACCGCAATCACTACAATCATCATCCTTATGTACCCGTCCTTATGCTTAGGGCCGAGGGTCTGCATATCACTGCATTGAGAGGACGGTGGATGGCGCTGACTTTCAGAAGCCTAGCAAGGCGACTCCGCGCCCGTGGTTGAAGGGATTCCAGATGGATTCCGTGCATCGATTGCATATAAAAATTCGTTAAAAATAATAAACAAAGAACTTGGCAAAAACAAACAAACAGTCTTTTCGGTATTTAATTTACTAATAACCTGGAGTCACATACTTGTGAATGTCTTAAAAGTAAAATGGCCGAAAAAAAAAGAATAGACGCAGCTTACATATGTTGTATAAAAAAACTGGTTATTTCATTTCTAACCACACGTTCTCATGTGTTATATGATGTAGATTTATGTCTATTTTTTTTGTACAAGATGACAAAGAACAATCAAATAGAAAAAGCCAAATTTTAGCGATCTCACATAACTCCCCACTTTAAGTAATTGGTATTGGTCACTTCTTATTTTTTTCACCGAGTGGCAATTAAAAATTTGGCATTTTCAAGTAAATTGAAATAATGATTTTTCTGCAATTAATGTATATAAAATCAAACGTTTCTATACCAGGAGAACTTTAACTACATGCAACAAAAAAAACAAATTCTACTTACGACTTCAACTACAGTACAGTTAAATAATACATTTACTTTAATTTTTTTTCCTGCCCATTTGGCAATTTAAAATTTGTTTTTTTTTTTGTTTGTTTTTTTGCATGTAAGTGAATCTAAGCTTCGTGATTTAGTGTAATATTATTTCGATTGTATTTTTTTTTCATTTGTACCTAATCATGACGTTTTCAAGTACTATGTATAATAGTTTATGAAATAAATATTTTTTTTACTTTACTTTACTTTAAACAAGTTCTTACCTTGTATTTGGAAAGATTCCTCGTGCACTCAGTTGCATAATGTCATTTTTGTTAACCTTGACTTTAGCCGCATTCATTTTATCTTTTTTATTTATGAAGATATGGCATAGATCCTTTTTTATTACAAAATCAACTATAAAGGTTTCTGAAAAATAAACATAGATACATTTCACACCCATCAATCCTTTTTGGGGTGGGCGGTAACCATGCTACAACAATTCTAGATCTAGTTAGATGCAGCTAAGTTCGATTTTAGCACAGAGATGTCTACATGAAACGTGTTAAATTGTGAGATGTGCTAGCCCGTCGCCCACATTATGAAAGATCGTTATTAACTTTATATGTCGGACTTCTTGGCGGGAAAGTGAAGCGTCATGGTCTGCAGTTTTGTTTTATTTTCTAAAATTTGTGATATTTCTAACATTAATGTGTAATAACGGTGGATTATTAACCGTTAAGTGTTTGTGAATAATACATAAGTGTTGGTAAATCAAACAAAGCAGTGCAACATCACTTTTTATATTCTCTTAAGGAGTCCATGTGAGATCTCAGTATAGTCCCACATCTTTACTGAGGACTCAAGGGGCTTAGGGGAGGTATCTCATTTACCATTTATCATCTTTATCATCACTCACTCATTTACTATGACTTATATATTATTAATATATCACTTACTTGACACTGGCTAGATGTGCTAGACTATTTAGATTATTAAAAATAAAAAATAAAAAACTTTATATATCATAAATACTACTACATTGCCCAAAGAGTTAAGCAAGCTGAAGTGGCAGTGGGCACATTGGGGCAGAAAAGTCCTAGAATGAAGAGCCTTCGGCTGACAGCGTGGGGTGGGACGTCCGCGTCCTCCCGCAAGACGGTCTTACGATCTAAGATAGGTTGGATCGATGCCGGACTGTTTGTAAGGGTTACGGCGGCTTTGGGACACAGCAGCCTCAAGTCTGGCACAGCCTTTCACCCACAGCGGAAGACGGTCATTTGATGATTTTACACCCAAAAAAAACGGATCACGATTGATGCAGACCGCCTACAATAGGTCACGCTGGAAATTGATGGGAAAGGCCTATGTTCAGCAGTGGACTTCCTGGGCTGATGATGATGTTGACATACAATTTGTTTATAATAATACTTATTTTATCAAGACTTCCACATCTCAGCTTTTTGACAGCCCTACTGAGCACGAGGCTCCACTCATTAACCAAGGTGAGAGGGTATTGTGTCATACTTTACCACGCGGACCCAGTGCGGACTGGCAGAGGCCGTTGTATGGCGTCTTGGTCAAGACTTAGTCAAGCTTGTTTGTTTTTAGTTTTAATTTTTAATTGTATGGTGCACCAATAAATATTTTATTATTATTATTAAGCTCATTTAGTGTGCATCCAAATGTGTGGAAAAATATCGTAATGTTTAAGTGAATAAAGAAATATCCTCTAAAAATCACACCGAATATATAGCTACTAGATAATTATTCATTAATTATAATTAAGAATTTGTGTTATGGATACTAAAAAAAGTATCAACATAGTTGTATAATTTTTTTTGTAAATTCATACTGGAACTAGACCAAATATTTATGTTCAAGCACACAAAGATTTGTCTTGAGTGAGAATCGAACCCACGACCTCAGGAGCGGAGTGCAGGTATACTGACCCCCACGCCATATCGGTCGGTAGAAGTAGTTTTTAATCGTATCTTAATCTATTGAAGACATCTGTTATTTTTGGCCATGAATCACTGCTTAATATTTGAATCGTTGTGATAGGAATAAAGATAGGAAAAAACAAAAAATTCGAAGTAATCGTCGGTGGAAAAGAGGAATCGTTCCCGCGAGAAAACAAGAAATTGGTTCTGATACTCATACAATAACCCAATTACCAATTAAGCCCATTAATTTTTTTTATCAATAACATAGTAATAATTTACCGTAGTTTCGGAATCGCTACCACTTACAGTTTCACATAACTGGCCACCGCTATTTGAATAGCACCCAAAGATTTGCCCTGTGTAGGAATCGAATCCACGACTTCACGAGCGGAGTGTGCGGTGGCGAGTATACCCCGCGACTACGCTATATAAGTCGTCAAGAAATGAGGAAACTTGTAGGAGAACTGGAGTGACCGACATAGCTATGTGAATGCTATGTGACAAGCTGAATTAACAGTGCGCGGAGCAGATAGCTTGTGAGTATCTGATGGCCGATGGGGCGTTAAGGTTCTCCAATGGCGACCGCGAAGCGGCAGACGTCAAAGAGGATATCCACCCGATGGACCGATGATCTAGTCAGGGCGGCGGGTAGTCGGTTAATGCAGGCGGCTCGATGAGGAAAACAATTGAGGAGGACTTTGTTCAGCAATGGATTTCTGGTTGTTGAGATTAGGATGATGTTGATACGAGCTCCTGTCTACATAATTTGTAGTATATACTTCTAAGATGTGTGGATAAACCACCATTCATTCAAAAACGGCGACCAAAAGTTGATCAATTTTATGACTTTTGAGTAAATTTTTCTTTTTATTTGTTTAATGAAAAATCATCTTCATATACCAGCATTATTCCGGTATCCCTAAACCTAAGCTTAGAGCCCAGCCTTTAACCAGATTTGGCTGAATTTCGTGTATTTCCGTTTGACCTCAGCAACCCAGAAGCAAACATTTATTTTAATAAAATGTTCAAGATCACTCAAGCTAAGCAAAGCACAAAATTAAACATAGAATTTACTAGACACCATCATTCGCCACTGTCACTATGTATTGCAAGTACGCTTGGAAAAGCTTTATGTACTTAAGTACAAACATTTTAGATGATTTCGTTCAGCAGCAGCATTATGTTATAAACCTTAAATATGAATTGGTTCATTAATTGATCAAAAATTCAAAACAATGCATTAAAACTACCAATAAGTAATGTTATAATTAAATTAATTTGCGCGCTATTATTTTGCATTTCAAGATAAGGGGCCAGGCACCGTTTAGACTTACCTTCCTTCGCAAATATCCCTTGATTCAATATTAAAACTATTACACTAATTAAAAACACTAATGTATCCATGTCGACTCCTCTACACTTACTTCTGCATGACGCTACTGAGTAGGGAAGAGAATAACAGGAAATAGGATGACCAAGCATTCAGACATTTGTTGTATAAATGTTAATAATTTTGTTGCATAATCTCTACGAATAAATAAAATTAAAGTCTGTTTTCTATGTGACAATTAAATTGTTTTTTGTAAATGATTCAATAAAATTAAAGTCTGTTTGAAAATAAAATCCTTAGTGTTCAAATAATAATAATAATCAGACAGAGTCGTCATCTGCGCCATACTCGTCCCTAGACGACGACGCCGCCTGACGGGTTGGGCCGCGAAGATGTTGGGCGTGCGGGAGTCTGATCCGCTGTTCTTTTTGTGCCTACTCGTGCCTTAAAATCATCTTATTTTAATAGGCATAAAAAATTAGACATGACATGTCATACGACACAATATATGCACTGAAAATTATGCACGATAAATTTGAGCATTTTACTTATATTTTGAGATTTCAATTATTTTTGTATACACATATTTATGAAAACTGTTAGACAAGAAACTGAATAATAAAATAAACTGATATAAATATATCACGAGTAGAAAATAAATGTGTGACAGCGGTGTCATCTTCTTTTTTTATTTATTAGTATTGTGAAAAATATACATACATACATACATAATGTCACGCCTCTTTCCCGTAGGGGTAGGCAGAGATCACATCCTTCCACTTGCTACGATCTTGGCACACACTTTTAGCTTCATTCACACACATTCGGTTTAGGGTACTTTTGACCTGCCCTTTCTCTAACATTTTTTGTATTTGGTCATGGAAGGTCTTACGTGGTCTTCCCCTCCCAACACTTCCATCCACTTTTCCATCATAAATCATTTTCGTTAATCTACTTTCATTCATCCTCTCAACATGACCAAACCATCTAAGCGTACCTTTCTCAATTCTTGTCGCTTTATTTTCTTTTCTACCAGCTTCAACCCTTATCACTTCATTCCTTATCCTATCACTCAATTTCACACCAAGAATACTTCTGAGTGCTCTCATCTCTACTGCATTACTCTCATGTTTCTTCTGCCATAACCAACATTCGCTTCCATACATTAGTGTAGGTACCAACACACCTCTATGAACTGCCAGACGTGCCTTTTTAGACACTTTCTGACTGCTTACAAAGGCGTGAAGTGCCCCATTCAACATGTTTCCAGCATTCACTCTTCTATCGATATCACTTTCACACTTTCCATCTCTCGAAATTTCGATACCAAATATAAATGATGTGTAAATTTAATAAATGTATAAACATAATAATACTTACCTCCTCCCAAATTATTTATTAACATTAGTCAAAACACCTTTTCACAATTTTACAGTTAGCAAAACTCTTTTTTGGCAAATTTTGGGAAGTAACTATGTAATAGAAACTTGACTTAACAAAACTTGACAAAGTAAAATATTGCCCAATGATAATTTGACTAAATGAATGAAATGACAAATGTGTGCTTAAAAAAAAAAAATTTAAATTTAAATTTTAAGACTTTTATTTCCAGATTACAATTAAATTTGAATACATTCCGCCAAACTGCATAGCAGTTTGTTGGCAGAAAAACACTCCATATTTATATTTACATTGCATGCCAAAATACAATGCTCGCTCTGTGTCTCGGAAAGCACGTAAACCTGATGGTCCCTACTGTCACGAACATCTATAGCAGTCGTTATTAGGGAGTCAGTTAGTTTTAACACTAGAATTTTAAAGAAATAAGGAATTTTGAATTTTGAATTTGAACTAGAATGATGTTTTCCTTTGGGTTCTGGAGGTCACATGGCAGTCGCTCCATGTAATAACTGAAGTTCAGCCAAATCTGATTAGATCCTGAGCCCTGGGCTTAAGTCTGAGCCAACCAGGATAATGCTAGGATCTGATAATAAATAAAATTATAAATGTGAATTAGCTAAAGATTCACTTGGAAAATGAAACTTGTGCGATAAGTTTTTTAGGAAGTACGAGCAACATTTTATAAAATAGCCTGCTTTTGGTAAAATATGAAAGTCAGATGTTAAATGATATTAAACTAATGTGAAGAAGGTAGATACTGGTTTTTGGAAAATTATTAATTTTGCATTGGGTTTATTGTGCCTATTCTCAGTAGCCGCTGATTTTGGCATAATTATAGCTGATGAATATCAAGATGATAATCACATATGTTCACGATTATGAGTATTGAGAAAGGTGCTAAAAATCTATGCTAAGATGGGTTAGTCATATTGAGAAGATTAATGTAATTAAGTATATAAGCAAAAGCTATTTATTTGTGATTTTAAATTGTAAAGAGTTGCGAGGGGCATATATCGAAATACATAAGGCTAAGGAGAAAGGGCAAGTCAAAAGTATCATAAGCTAACGGGAGTGCATAAGAAGGTTAATTAGTAAGAATTAAGCTAAAAGGACAATACCAAGAAAAATATGAAGACTATATGAGATGTAAATCATTAGTAGTACAAACATGTGGTATTACTGCATAAATATTTATCCTATTCATTGTTTGCATCGAAAATACATTTTACCTTTAACCTTGTGGGTATTTACGAGATGTTGCAAATGTTTCCACCTGTAATATAAAACAAACAGTACAGTATGCATTAATAACCTTGAAGTCTTTGAACGCCAAATACGTAGGACAACTGGAGTGACCGACATAGCAAGGCCAATTTGCAGGCTGAAGTGGCTTATAGCTTGAAAAACCGATTACTGATGAGGTGTTAAGCCTTGTACATACTGGTTCCATTCTGTTGATTAAACGTGATCCCCCTGTGGGAGTCACGGCGCTTTGTTGGGGCTGGGCCCCCTGACCGCGGTCTCTGCGACGTCTGTGGCTACGGACGCGTTCTTGGGTATGCTATTCAGCCTGCTAAAATCCTAAGTGTCAATCCGGTAGTGGCCGCGATCAAGCCCCCAGGCACTAAGCGTACCTACGCGTAAATGACTACCCGGACATTTGAACCCTGGCTCGTACGGACTAAACCGGTGGTAGGGTCAACAAGATAGGCCTAGTGCCATTAGATCTAACGCTCTTATTTTTTTTTTAAATTTCGAACATCTACCGCAGATATTAATAATTTAAACAGTATCATTAAATTCAACATTACCATCATCTGCCTACATTTGTCCACTGCGGGACATAGGCCACTCCAATCGCTCGCCACTGAGTTCTTCAGCTCTTCTTCTCCAACCGCTGCCAGCCGTTTAGCTTATGTCGTCGCTCCACCTAGCTGGAGGGCGACTCACTCTACGCTTACCGAGCCGTGGTATCTACTGAAGGACACGTCTGCTCTGAGTGTTATCGGTCTTACGACAGATATGACCAATATCATTGAAGTACATAATATTTATTTAACTTTGGCTATGAAAATTTTCTATGACCTTAATGATCACTGTTCACGCCGGGCAGTCGCTTTAAAAAAACGAGACAAATGTCAGAAATTGTGCTCATCTTTTTTTTTTTATTTACTTCGGTAACAAAATGCATTTACGCACTGTCTCCCGGCCAAAGGGGGACCGAGAGAGGTGTGTGGGACTCACCACCGGCAGACACGACCGCCAACAGTAATACCCACTAAAAATTTTTTGACTCCTCGCCCGCCCGCTGCGCCCTCCACAGGTCCCTCTTGGTTTCCTCCCGGTAGTCAGTACTAAGGGCACCCAGAGTCGGCAATCTGTGGGTGATACCTTTTCCCTGGCGCCCTCTGCGCCCTACCGGGAGGTACTCAGCCCCCCCACCACGACAAGGTGGAGACCAGTCGGGAGGGAAATTGTGCTCACCTGCCCAAACAAAGTCAAAGTATACATACAAATCTTTTATTCAAGTTTGGCTCAATAAACTCATATAAAGCCAACTTAAAAACCAACGCGCCCATTAACTGCGGGCGAGGGCTTGATCTTATAAGAATCGCGCCAGAAATTAGCAGCTTAGTTTTTTCGTATATAGTAACAAAAATACTGTTCAAATTTACTATTATGTTTGCAAAAAATGATTTTAAACAAATGTTTGACAAACAATTAGACATTGTGGAAAACGACACAGGTAAATTATTTTTTCTGCTAACAAATATTTATAATGTAAACTTTCCTTATTACTTTTGAAGAATTAACTCATAAGCCTTACGGTACCTAAATCTACGAAGTCTGGAGAAGAAATACTTTAAATGAAAATAGCTTTATTTAATTTAAGCTCCGATAAAGCAAATACATACATACAATCAACATTCTCCTGGGCCCACGCGGGTGACACCGCAGGGCGGTGCTAGTCAGAAATAATCCTACATTTGTAATAATCCCTGGTCACTTGTTTACACAAATGTCATCATTTTAACTGAAAGAGGATAATTAATAATTTTCCTTATCATTTCGGTACTTTAGTTTAATGCATTACATGATGACTGGTACTGAAATTTAACGGCATGGCAATTAATTAGCCTGTTTTAAAGGTGACTGATTACGTACGTACGTCAAAAATAGATTAATAAAGCTAATTTCATATTTTTTAATCCATTAGATATTTGTAATGGTCTGAGTGTTTTCCATTATTTACTATATTATATTACAAAATACCTAAATATATTTATTAACGTTTATCTGTTTTTTAGTATCCTTAACATACATACTTACAATCATGCCTGTTTTCTCGAAGGAATGGGCAGAGGCATTTTATAAGCCCACATCTCGCCAATTGGTCCTATGCAATAGATGTCGCCATCTATTGCGTAGGCTTATTGCCACTTACCGGGACCTTTTATGTTCGCCAGAGCCTCGACCGTTGACTGGCAGAGCACCACTAGCAGGTGAGGTTGGCTTGGGCTTCTAACATATTGGTAGGATCCAAAGACATTTAACCTCTTTGGTAGGATCCATAACAAAAGTAACTTATTTTTTAACTAAATGATTGTAAAATAATTACATATTTTATTCTTTAATTACTTAAATATTATTTTCCTCGTAATTATATTTAGTAATTGTATTAATATAGTGAATATAACTGAAGTTAAAATGTATTTGAGGACAGTTTAAGCGTAACTACAATATTTGTCGACCGATATGGCGTGGAGGTCAGTATATCTGCACTACTCTCCGTGGGTTCAATTCTCATACAGGACAAATCTATGAGCGGAGCGCTTGAACTTGAATTTTTGATCTAGTTTCAGTATGCCTTTACAAAAATAAAAAACAACTATGTGTATCTCTTGAACAACCCTTGGAATTAAGTAATAAGGCCAGGAAGGATTTAACCTGTATTGAACTGAATGCACAATATAAAAAAACATCAGCCGTACTATATGGGTCCGGTAACGAGTAAACGCTTGCGCGATTCAATAACGTTCGGTGCCATCTATTGGCGAACTTACGAACTAACATTTATATAGAAAATTTACATACATTTTTAAACATACCGCCCGCCAAGGACATATTGCAGAGTGTCCTTAATAACTTAAAATAAACAATTCTTAATAATTAGTACAAAATTAATCGTTAGTGACATAAGGACAAAGATGAGAAGAAGAAAAAAATAACAATTTAAAACCAGTTGTACCCCTCTTATTCATATAAAAATATATTAACCTATTTCTCTGATGGAAGCACACACACTTTGGAAATAGGTCTTTTAATTATTGAGTTTTTAGAGCGAATTGTAACTACGCGTGTAATCTGATCAGGACCAGGGTGCTTTTTCTCAATTTTCCCCAACAACCATCTGCCAGGCGGCAAATCATCTTCTTTTATTAATACCACATCACCAACGTTAGGTTCTGGAGTTTGGTAGGTCCACTTGTGACGTTGCAAGAACTGGTTTAAATAGTCCTGCGACCAACGTCGCCAAAAATCTTGCAACATTCGTTGTGACAGTTGCCACCTTTTAAGACAACTAACGTTGGACTGTTCATAATTTAAATCTGGAACTACCACAAGCGGCTCCCCTACTAGAAAATGCCCTGGTGTCAGTACTAGAAACTCATCGTTGTCTTCGATATATGAAAGAGGCCTTGAATTAAGACAAGCCTCGATTTGTGCGAGTACAGTCGACATTTCCTCAAACGTTAGGGTCGAGTTACCAATCACCCTACGAAGATGGTGTTTCGTTGATTTTATTCCCGCCTCCCAAAGTCCTCCAAAGTTTGGAGCATGAAGGGGAATGAAGCTCCATTTAGTACCATTATTCGCAAGGTACTCAGCTAGTTCCGGTATGAACTTAGATTTTTCTTCGTCAAATAACTCTGAAAGCTCACGAGCAGCTCCGATAAAGTTTGTGCCATTATCACTATGTAGTTCAGCACAATGACCTCGTCTGGACACAAACCTTTTAAAGGCAGCCAAAAATCCTTTTGAAGTCAGGTTGCTAACTGCTTCTAAGTGAATGGCTCGGGTAGACATACAAACAAATAAGGCAATGTATCCCTTGTATGATTTGTTACCTCGACCAGCAGATATACGAATATTTATCGGGCCCGCATAATCAACGCCACTACACAGAAAGGGTCTTGTAGCTGTCACTCGAGAAGAAGGGAGTTGTCCCATTAATTGAGTTCTTATTTTGTTGGCATACCTAATACAAATTACACACCTCCGATAGTAACTTTTTACTTCAGATTTAGTCATTAGTATCCATAACACAAATAAAATGAATGTTTGCACTGGTCTGGGTATATTCTTATGTATATTAAGTATGTATTTAAAAAAATGGTTGCCTGTAAAGTCGTTTTTACGGGCGAAGATTTTACGTGACAACGTCTTTTTCTCGGTAGAATATTTATTGATATGAATATAATTAAATTGCACAATAGGAACAAGGAATTGAATGAAAATAAGAATTGCACAAATTTTAACTATAGAAATATATTTTGTTTACTAAAACATTGTACACTAGTGCTGCGCGCGCGGCAGACCGATCATAGTTGAGTGGGAGAGAGACGCAAGGCATTCGCCGGGCCTCTCTCTCGTTCGGTGACTCATCGTAACGTTACCGAGCGTTACACTTTTTCATAAGTGACTCCCAGCCGCAACCTAATTTAAGACGTTGTCACGTCAAAAAAGGTATGTAAGTTCTTCATGATACTTATCTTAGAACTAATTAATTGGTGTTAGTGTAAGATAATATTTATTTATATTAAGCTATTGCATAGCTTCTATCGCGGGCTTTGAGCGAGGAGACCGATTCCAGAAAATCCGTAACGATAAAACCTAACACCCCCTACTCCGACCGGCAAAGCGGTGATGCTTTTTAGTTTTTCCATCTATCGATAAATAGCAGATCTTTTATTGACTTTCTGAAATATCATGCTTGTCTCTTTAGTTCAGCAACCCGCCTCTAGGTAGCATTGGTTGTATCGGGTGGCTAAAATTAAAATAAATTTTAGCCACCCGATACGGTCACCACGCTCAAAGAAAAAAAACATTTACATATGTACATACATTTACATTAAATTAAATATTCTTTATTTCTTTCAAAAATTCTAACATAAATATTTTAACGAAGCCTCCTTTTAGGCTTATGACAAATGACAAAAATAAAGTTTACACAATTAGAACTAAAATTACTTAAATCTATAGAACAATTAAAACTAAAATTGCTTAAATATATATCTTAAATTATAGGTATGTATATGTAGTGAATTATTGTTCATATTGTTATTTGTGATGCCTGAATGTGCATGTGTATGTGTGTGTAAGTGTGTGCATTTTCTTTGTATTCTATGCGAATTGCTATCTTATAACCATAGTTTAACCATATAATGATGTTTCCGTCTTGATTGCGGAGGTTAGACTATCAAAATCTGTGTAGACCAGTTAGCAAACCCTAAAGCTTAAGTTTAGGGCACCCGGGATAATGCTAGGATACGATGAGAGGTTACAATTTTGTAAAAAAGACAACCAAATGTATGCCTTCCGAAACACGGAAGCGCTCGAAGTTAAATGTCACACAAACGGTCACCCATCTAAGAAGTCACCTCTGTAAACGTTCATCGATTCCAGTGTCTACGAGCGATTCGAAACAGTATAATAAAAATTATCATCTCAGTTATAATATTAACTCCTCTGCTGGACATAGATTTAATAGAGATATGGAGAATTAATCTTCCGGCTTCCCGACGCCTTCACTGTCTTCCGGACGACTGTTTGCTGGGTTGCAGTCCCCAGTGTGCAGCTTTAGAGCTGCTCGCCTACTGGATTCCGCTCCTGAGGTCGTTACATGAATATTTGTTCGATTTGGGCGTTTTCTATATATGTGTTTAACCGTTACTTAGTATCCATAAGACAAGGTCCTAATTAACTTCATCATTGTGCAGGCATTTTCTACAATTGGATGTAGATTATAATTACCGACACTTATCTAAAACCTTAGTTTTGAACCTGGTTTATGTTTAGATCTTGTTATTTAATAAGCCCCCAATTGTTGAAGTAAACGATTCGGGGCTTGTTTTGTAATAAGTATATAGGTATGACTGTTAGAGAAATATTTATTTATTTCTAATAACAAGTGAGATCTCTGCTGGCCGAGGCTATTTTATTTAATTTTATTGCCACACTTTTTGGGTGGCTTGAAAATTTATAACAAATGGAATTGTTAAGTCAAAAAATGTTCATGGCGCCCAACAATGTTTTTTACTATGTTGCTTGGAAAATTCTATACGCACTGGTGGTGAAGTCTGAATGCCTCTTTTCTTGGTTTATAAATGGAAGCCTGAGCCCAGACGCGGGTGATGATGATGAGTTAGATTTGACACGTGCCTTCCAGAGCACCGAAGCTTTTGATAATAACTTCCACAAAAACGGTCACCCATTCAAGACTGATGCTGCTTAACATTGGTTTTTTTTTAATATCTTATATTTTTAATAAATTTCTTCTTATAAACTTTCCGCAAATTTATAGTGAATGTTATGTACACTGTAATTGTCGTACATATCAGGTGTAATTTATGTTGTGTCCTTTTTTATTAAGATTGTGCTAATATGTATGATGTGGTTGTACTATTTTAATTAATAAATAAATAAGTAATCGTTTTCGCCTAATAATTCTTACTTTGCGACGATAGCTTGATTCTTACTAGACATATTATCCGATGATATGTCCTGACATTATCTTTTCGTATATACATACATGTGTTGTTCAAATTTCATTTTCTAGGAGATTATACAAATCTATGTCATAACTATGTACATACATATTGGTCTAGTAATAGCGTGTCAGTTTGACAGAAAGCTTCTGTCAACATTACGCATGCGCTTTATTAACCTTTCTGTCAAACTCTATTATCGTTCAGAATCACTAGATACTTTAAATATTTACATTAAACACATTTATGTTTGTTATAACATGTAATATTCTTTTGCCGAGAATACTAAATGAACGTTCCTAGAACGTTATTTCTACAAAGAAGTTGGTAACGTCACCACCGTTTCGCGGGAATGGAACGCAGTGCGTCTATAGATGAAACAAAAATCTCTAAATAAATAGACGAGACATTTGGGCGGCCACTCAGTACGCATGCGCCACGGCTAACACCCTGCTCGCCCTGGGCAGACCACACTCAAAATGGCGATCGCGTAGCGCGTTACAAATTGATTTTTTTTCTATCGCACCAGATCCATAAACTAAATTCAACGTACAAACTCGCTAACAATCAAAATTTCAAAAATAGAACATCGCCGGTGTGTGTTCCCCGCGTTAAAATTAATTCATTCCATTTTATAACCTGTGCTGTTCATGAAAAATCGCCCAATATTCGTTTTCTTTAAACATTATAAGCAGTTCTCTCAAGTGTACAACTTTAATCTTCGCATAAGTAACAAGTAAGTATAATATAATGCTATTTTAAATGAGCACGGTCTTAGATTTAGATGTCAGTCTAGTTTAAGACAGTTAGTGTGACCTAAAAATCTAGAGTTAATGCGGTTAGTGCCGCGTCGGCTTAACGATTACATAGACCTAGCCTACTACATCATTGCAAGTAATGAAAAAATGATTTTGAAAAGTAGTGTACTTTCATAAAGTTTCTTTTTTTAAATAATCTCTATGTTCTAATTTCGAAACTGTGTCAAAATGCATCAAATAGCTATTTTTTTTAGCTAAAGTTTTCTAAAATTAAAGAACGCAACCTATGCGGCTAGTGACATAATGACATAATGTCGCGGTTATGTGATGCGAGCAGTTTTCATCGGGTTTCCCTGAATTTTTGGATTCCTATAACTCTGTCTCGCTTGCTCCCGGTAGTTCGGTCCCGCTCTGATTTTCCTGAATGGGTATTAAGCATGCGCTGTGCCGAAGCAAACTAAATGTTAATTCCTTGTAATATCTCCATTGAAAGGATGTATAACTTTTAACAAAAGAGTTTAAATGCAAAACTTTGTATGTACTTTTGGGCATGTTTGTGCGAATTTACTTTTTTGTATTTACTGAAACATTTAACTGTTGATGTCGTAAGACTGTTACATGTCCGATTCATTGATTTGGGTACCTACATCATGCGTTTCGTGTGTGACATCATTATCTAACGGTGCTGGACAGAAACTGCCAGGAAACCAACCTACTGGAGAATTATGAATCGTTCAATGAATCATAAAAGCTGAGCAAAGTTCATTTCTTTTAAAGGTTTTATTCTTTTCGGTTTTTTTTTTCAAGAAGTTTGTTTAAAAAGTATTTATGTACATCAATAATTCATCACGTGTAAAGTATAAATTCATTTTAGAGAAATAAAATATTTGTTGAATAACATTAGTTATATATTTCCAGATTTCTCACAATGAAGGTTTTGAATAAATGTCTAAGTTAAATACCTTGGTTTTCCCATCCAACGAATTCACAAACAAAAAACAAAATTTAGCATCGTCATGTAATAGATGCGCTCGTAACTTTTCAGTGGTTGGAACGATCACCGAAGTAAACTAGAGTTCAGCGAGGTGGCTCCTTGGATGGGTGACCGTTTGTGTCGTATATATCGAGCGCTTCCGTGCTTCGAAGATGTTGGTACCGATTTTCAGCATATGCGATAGTCGTTAAGTAATCATCATCATCACAGCCCATTAAAGTTCCACTACTGAGCACGAGCCTCCTCTCACATATCAAGGTGTGAGGGTATTGGGTCATACTCGATGACCCGATTTGACGACCGATTTGGCGTGGAGGTCAGTATACCTGCACTTCACTCCAGAGGTCGTGGGTTCGATTCCCACACAGGACAAATCTTTGTGTGCATGAACATGAATATTTGTTCTGGTCTGGGTGTTTTCCTATGTATATTAAGTATGTATTTACAAAAAAAAAAAGTATTTAAGTATGTTTATCCGTTCTTTAGTATCCATAACACAAGTTCTTAGTGATACTTATCTTGGGACTAAAGAATTGGTGTGATTGTAAGAGAATATTTATTTATTTATTTATTATTTATTTATACTCCACCACGCTGACCCAGTGCGGATTGGCGGAGGCAGGTGTGTGGCGTCCTGCTGTTAGAATTTTTCAAGCCGCCCATTAGGCCTCAACATGCAATCAAAAAAACAAAAAATATTTAAGTGTAAGTGAATCTAAGTGCCAGTTCCGAGCCACCGCTCTGTAAGAAGAACTAGCAAGAAACTCACAGGCTATGTTTTTTTAAATTATCAATTGGTTAGTTACAATCTTTATTTGTCTGTACTATACAATGCAATATAATACAACATTAACAATATTCATGTTTTAAGTCATTCATATTAGAATAGCCTGTATGAAACGGCAGTTTAATCCCAAGCATTTTTATCTGTCTTTGATAGAAATTTCTCTTAGGTTTCATTCAGAAATCTATATAGACTTATGAAATGGAGTATTTTTATCGAATAGACCGTTATCATAGCTTAACATCAGGTTAATTGCGTGTCATTTACTTGAATAATATTTAAAAAATATTTTTGCGTTCCCTCACGGTCGGTACTTCTATGTGGTAGTTTTTCAATTTTTTAATAAACAATTTGACGTTGGCACTACTATTGTAATAGTTTATGAAATAATTAATTTCTAATATTCTGATTCTGATTTCAAAACTTCTTTCACTAAAAAAAGACTAGGGACTAAAAGTAATTTGAATTTTACCCCACCACAAAATAGGTATAATTCTGATGATCATCATATCAGCCCAGAGAATATCATTAACGTCCCACGAGCACAGTCCTCCTCTGACGAACCACGGTGTCAGCCCATACTCCACCACGGGAACCCAATACGAACTGGCGTAGGCAGATGTATGGCATCCTGCTGTAATCCTGTAGGAATTTTCAAGTCGCCCAATATGGCCTGTGGCATTACTTAACGTCACCTGAAGCGCTCGTAGCTCTGCGGTGCTCGGTGGTCGGAAACGATCACCGAAGTACAGCAGAGTTTACAGAGGTCAATCCTTGGATGGGTGACCGTTTGTGTGGCATTTGATATCGAGCGCTTCCGTGCTTCGGAAGGCACGTTAAGCCGTTGGTCCCGGTTATCACTAAATGTGATAGTCGTTAAGCCATGTTAGAGGCCTAATGTGCGGTTTGATAAATTCTAACAGCAGGACGCTATACACCTGCCTCCGCCAATCCGCACTGGGTCAGTGTGGTGGAGTATGACCCAATACCCTCACACCTTGATATGTAAGAGGAGGCTCGTGCTCTGTAGTGGGACATTAATGGGCTGAAATGATGATCTAGATCAATATTTATCTTATGTGGGAATCTCACCCACTAGCTTAGGAGCTAAGAACAGTATAACCTCTACGCCATATCGATCGTAATTCATTGTATAGATTACTAGCTGTGCCCGCGGTTTTATCCGCATAGTTTGAAAAAAAAACTTCGTGAAATAAATATAAGAGTCAACATCCAACCAGTAGTGTTTTAGCTTATTCGTAAAAACCATACATATGAAAATAAAATCATTCCTCTTTAAAATATTAGTATAGGTATATAAAAACATTAACGCCACCTCCTTCATCTCATGGAGAGTCACACACCAGGGGGCCTACCGCCGAGTTCGATGGCAATCGATTATAAGGCAAAATGGATTTCGAATTGTATCTGTCGTACCGCCGAACTCATGGAAATCGAAACAAAATGGCGTTCTCCATTTACCTATTGGTCTGTCACCGACTGAAGGTCATGCATGAGAGGTGGCTGTCGGCAGATTCCCCGGTACGGATTAATGAACGCAAAACAAAGTTTTATCTAGATGGATTACCGGTAATCCATCGAATTCGGCGGTAGGCCCCCAGAGCCGATGAAGAGAAATTCTACCGGATGATGGGCAGCTGTGTACTGCTTACTGGCTTGAACTGCGTTCACTTAACCTGCCTAGCGTTGTGATTATGGGCAAATACCCCTTATATAATGTAAACTATTGGGGTAGCTTATATCTAGAAGTGTACAAATATTATGTACAAGTTAGTACAAGTACAAGTTAGTACAAGTATGTCAAATGATTGATATTATAAAATATTTCAACACAAAACGGTCTATCAATTTTAGGTTAAGCGCGTCCAACCAGACAAAGTCTTCAGCTTAACATTAAAGTACGGCTATAGATTGTAAGCAAAGTATAATATTGTAGTGTGTAAACTGGCCGTTCGTGAACAAAATTTTCGATCGCTTTCGGAGCTTTGAAGTTAGACCTATTTTGAGCTTTGCCCGGCGAACAACGGAGGGACGGTTGAAAGTTTGGTGTGTCAGAAACACACGTGATATGTGCGGCTTTGTAACATTTTCCGATATTAATTAAGCCTTCCATATTTAATGGCGACTTGATGGTAGTCAATAATGTCGACTAAACCCTGAGCGGTCTAGGTTTACATTTGACAGATTCTACTTTTGATATCATAGTCTTGTCGCTTAAAAACAGAAAGCGCTCGTATCTAACACGATGCGACGCAATTCCTAAGTTATTCCATATTGTCGCCCTTTAATCGCTTATAAAATAATTTCCATAACCGAAGCGACAAGACTATGATGTCAAAAGTAGAATCTGTCAAATGTCGACTAAACCCTGAGCGGTCAGGGTTTACATTTGACAGATTCTACTTTTGACATCATAGTCTTGTCGCTTAAAAACAGAAAGCGCTCGTATCTAACGCGATGCGACGCAATTCCTAAGTTATTCCATATTGTCGCCCTTTAATCGCTTATAAAATAATTTCCATAACCGAAGCGATAAGACTATGATGTCAAAAGTAGAATCTGTCAAATGTCGACTAAACCGTCTGAGCTTCTTTAATTCAATATTAATAGCCTACCTATTTCACCTTTGTGAAATTTGCAAAAATCATATTTGTACATCAAAGTTTGTCTTTATTCCGAAGCACATGTAAACGTTACTTTAATCTAAGATCGCCACTTTAATAAAACGGATGATTATTAGAACCATACAATCAAATGGACATCAAATGGCTGAAATGATGACATGGTGATGACATCAGCCAGCCCTTAGTAGTATATAAGGCAGCAATATCAAACTACGGAAAATGTTAATTAATAATAATAATAAATAATAATAATAAAAATTTTATTGAACATAACACATTTTCACAATACATTTGGTACACTTAAATACCTAAACTAGGTCTAACCTGTTCTTATAGGTATCTATGCTCTCTACCCTAAAGGCTGTGTTAAGTTTAATAAATATTAGGCTTAAATAATTACATGAATACCTACAATATACATAAATTGAAATACGAAAATAAATATACATAAATATAATTTACTTTCATGTTAATTAGTTATAATAATATTAAGTAACTTTAATTAAGAGTTCTTCGGTGTCAAATTGCAATTATTTTATCGCATATAACAGGCATCCGGCTAACAATGCAAATCACGAAATAATATTCGTATTTATAAATTTCAGTCCGATCTATATAGATTCGCTAAGAACCCCGTACAGTCAGCGTTATGTATTTTGTAACATCCAAAGCGTCATAGAGGATGACACACGTCTTTATAGTCAAGAGCGTTAGGGCCATTTGATGCTGCCTGTACAAGTGTACATAGATCTATATCTATCTTAATTAGCATAATTAGCATATCTATATAATCGCTAAGAATGCCTTTTAAATCATAAAGTTAGATGTATATTCTCATATTCTCTCATGGCGGCGGGGAGCCGGTGGATGCAGGCGGCAAAGAATCGATCTACGTGAAAAGCAATTGAGGAGGCCTATGTTCAGCAGTGGACTTCAGATGGCTGATATGATGATGATGATGATGATATTCTCATATAAAAAATACAGATTATTTCTAATGCAAACATACTTATTAATTAACCAGTGTAGTCTCCGTTCCCGTGGGATTATCGGGATAAAAAGTATGCTTCTTGTAATTACAGTACTGCGGATATACACATACCAAGTTTCATCACAATCGGTCCAGTCGTTTTTGCGTGAAAGAGTAACAAACATACATTAATACTTACAAACTTTCGCATTCATAATGCCTCCGGGCGTATTCATGCTGCATTAGTTTCGTTTTAAAAATAATTTGTTTACATGTAATTAAGATATTCAATTAATCATAACATTGACAACTTTTTAAAACAATAGCTATATTATTGTAGAGTTTTATTAAAATCCATTCAGTAGATAGATAGAGGGGATTCCAAATGGATTTCGCGCATCGATTGCATATAAAAATTCATTAAACAAATTGGCATAAGCAAATAATCGGACTCTTCGGTAATTAATCTTCTTATAACCTGGAGTCATTAAAAATATTGCGATTGATAGCATTGGAGTAAAATGGCCGAACAAAAAGACGAGACGCAACTTTACATATGTAGTATTGAGTTCTCTATATGTTATATGATGTAGATTTATGTCTATTTTTTCATAATAGGTTGGGGAAAAAGTCTTTTCGTATTTTTGTATGAAAAGTCAAGACATTTTTTTCAAAGTTTATTTACATTTATTTACAATATATATGTACCGTTTTGTTGAATAACTTTCTGCCATTTTGTGGGCAGAGACATTATCCCGTTACTGTAGAAACTTTGGGACTTCTGATCAAAAAAACGGGACAAATAGTTTTGGCAGTCCTCTCTTGAGGTCAACCTTACAGAACCTAAAGAATTCTGCAGAGACCGAAATAGGTGAAAATCTGAAGGCGCAAGGTCAGGGCTATATGGTGGATGCACTAGGACCTCCCAGTCGAACTCTCTTAATTTTTGCTGAGTGGCTAAAGATGTGTGTGGTCTAGCGTTATCGTGATGAAAGACCACACCCTTCCTGTTGATCAATTCCGGCCGTTTTCTCTCGACTGCTTCCTTTAATCTCATCAGTTGCTGGCAGTAAAGATCAGAATCGATGGTTTTGCCGGGCGGTAAAAGCTCATAATAAACAATGCCCTTCCAATCCCACCATACACACAGCATCACCTTATTTCGTGTTAGGCCAGGTTTGGCCACAGTCTGTGAAGCCTGGCCAACTTTCGACCACGACCTTTTTCGCACGTTCTTGTCGTACGTGATCCACTTTTCATCGCCAGTTATCAATCTCTTCAAAAACGGCTCGGTTTCATTACGTCTCAATAATGAATCGCAAATGAGTACACGGTTCATTAAGTTTCTTTTAGTGAGCTCGTGTGGCACCCAAATATCGAGCTTTCTTATATAACCAGCTTTCTTCAAATGGGTCAAAACTGTTTTGTGGTCAATTCCCAGTTCTTCAGCTACATCGTAACTACTAATATGCCGATCTTGCTCCACTCTTTCAAAAATGGCGTCCATTTTATTCGTAACAGGGCGACCAGAGCGAGGTGCATCTTTAACATCAAAATTTCCGGACTGAAAACGTTTGAACCAAATTTGTGCTACTCTTACTGACACTGCATCAGGTCCATAAACATCACAAATTTTTTTCACTGCTTGAGTTGCATTTTTGCCTTTTTTATAATAAAATTTTAAAATGTATCGAATTTCTTCATTAGATTCACTCATTTTAACGGAGAGAAAAACAAATGAAAAATAGCGGGAAACAACTTTTTTTTATTTTTTTCTTTTCTTTATAATGGAACCTTTTTAATGTTACCAAAATCAGCCAGACACAAATAGTACAGTCAAAAAAATTTTATAATAAGTTTATACCTACGTTATGCGAAAAGACTTTTTCCCCGACCTAATATTTATTCCATACAAGATGACAAAGCACAATTAAATTGATAAGTCCAATTTAAGCAATCTCACATAAATCCCTACCTTAAATAAAGTAGTGCATAAATAATTCACGCTTTAAATGTAAGAGAAAAAAATTTAAAGGAGATTTTATTCGCGTCATAGAGTAACAAACCTTCAGTCATAAAAACTTTTTCGTTTAAAGTATTAGTAAGTACTTATGGATATAAAACGGTGAATATAAAACAACACGCAAAAAGCATTATTGTCTCAAACCCACTTCAAGTGTTCGACAGTTTTCTATGGAGATTGGTAATTTGGCTCTCGAAATCTGGTATACCGTTGTGTATTGGGGAGTCAGGATAATAGAGTAAATACCGGTAAGATATTCCGGTTTCATTGTGTCCGTATAATAATAGGTATTTCTTACTTTTATGGCAAAGTAACAGCCTCTGGTGAATCGACTTTCTTATATTAGGTCGGGGAAAAAGTCTTTTCGCATAACGTAGGTATAAACTTATTATAAATTTTTTTTGACTGTACTATTTGTGTCTGGCTGGTTTTGGTAACATTAAAAAGGTTCCATTATAAAGAAAAGAAAAAAAGAAAAAAAAGTTGTTTCCCGCTATTTTTCATTTGTTTTTCTCTCCGTAAAAATGAGTGAATCTAATGAAGAAATTCGATACATTTTAAAATTTTATTATAAAAAAGGCAAAAATGCAACTCAAGCAGTGAAAAAAATTTGTGATGTTTATGGACCTGATGCAGTGTCAGTAAGAGTAGCACAAATTTGGTTCAAACGTTTTCAGTCCGGAAATTTTGATGTTAAAGATGCACCTCGCTCTGGTCGCCCTGTTACGAATAAAATGGACGCCATTTTTGAAAGAGTGGACCAAGATCGGCATATTAGTAGTTACGATGTAGCTGAAGAACTGGGAATTGACCACAAAACAGTTTTGACCCATTTGAAGAAAGCTGGTTATACAAAAAAGCTCGATATTTGGGTGCCACACGAGCTCACTCAAAGAAACTTAATGAACCGTGTACTCATTTGCGATTCATTATTGAGACGTAATGAAACCGAGCCGTTTTTGAAGAGATTGATAACTGGCGATGAAAAGTGGATCACGTACGACAAGAACGTGCGAAAAAGGTCGTGGTCGAAAGTTGGCCAGGCTTCACAGACTGTGGCCAAACCTGGCCTAACACGAAATAAGGTGATGCTGTGTGTATGGTGGGATTGGAAGGGCATTGTTTGTTATGAGCTTTTACCGCCCGGCAAAACCATCGATTCTGATCTTTACTGCCAGCAACTGATGAGATTAAAGGAAGCAGTCGAGAGAAAACGGCCGGAATTGATCAACAGGAAGGGTGTGGTCTTTCATCACGATAACGCTAGACCACACACATCTTTAGCCACTCAGCAAAAATTAAGAGAGTTCGAATGGGAGGTCCTAGTGCATCCACCTTATAGCCCTGACCTTGCGCCTTCAGATTTTCACCTGTTTCGGTCTCTGCAGAATTCTTTAGGTTCTGTAAGGTTGACCTCAAAAGAGGACTGCCAAAACTATTTGTCCCGTTTTTTTGATCAGAAGTCCCAAAGTTTCTACAGTAACGGGATAATGTCTCTGCCCACAAAATGGCAGAAAGTTATTCAACAAAACGGTACATATATATTGTAAATAAATGTAAATAAACTTTGAAAAAAATGTCTTGACTTTTCATACAAAAATACGAAAAGACTTTTTCCCCAACCTATTATGTTAAGGGTCTGTACACACCAACTTGTCTCATTATGAAAGGATACGTCTTGTCTTGACTTGGCTCATTATGATATGGTAGGGTTACAATAAAATGCACTAAAAGGGTGAATAGGGCTCCTACCAAGATTAATATTATAAAGATTTCTATGTTAGAAACCCATTGGCTCAAGTCTAATAAGAATAATTTCAATTTCAATATTTTCATTGCAGCTGTTGTGTGCAAATAGACCATGAAATAAAAATTTCATGACAACTCTTTTGTGGTTTACTATTTATACTTAATTCTAAGCAGAAAAAAACATATTTTCTTGTTACACTTACATACTAATGACTCTTTAATATTTTATAAGGGTTTTTTAGATAATTATGTAAGTTCAATTTTTTTATTACATTAACAATTCATCAAACAATATGTCCGCGTGATGCGGTACTTTTTCAAAATGGCGGTCCCGGGGTTATTTTCAAATTCCGAACAAACATATCATTTCTATATCTGTATAGTACAAACATCAGTTTAATAACTGTAATATTTTTTGATAGGATCTAATAAATAAATTTAGAAAATTAACTAATTAGCATGCGTTTCGTAATTAATTTGCAAAAGAATTAAAAGAAAATGGTTTGGGAACGGGTTTTTTGCTACTAAAACGGCTATGACGAACTTTTAAATTCTTGGTTGTACAACAAATGACTCAATCCATATTGATTTGCCTTTTACACATCTTTTGGAGGCTGTCGGATGTTGATTTTTGAAGAATAAATAGTTTTAGGTACCCATTCTACTTTAAATGCTGTTTGTCGAACATCATTGTTTGACAACCTTTACACCTCGGCATAATTTCGATAAGGTCGAGGGTTTGATTCCCACGCAATGTTAATATTTATTCGCATAAACATGTCATATCGTGTTCTTTTGTTAAAATGTTATTCAAGATAGTGGGCATGAATTTATGGACCCAAGGATAATTAAACCGGCGTGGTGGCGAGTATACCCGCACTCCACTCCTGAGGTTGTGGGTTCGATTCCCACACAGGACAAATCTTTGTGTGTTTAAATATGAATATTTGTTCTGGTCTGGGTGTTTTCCTATGTATATTAAGTATTTATTTACAAAAGAAAAGTATTCAAGTATGTTTATCCGTTATTTAGTATCCGTAACACAAGTTCTTAATGATACTTATCTTGAAACTAAATAATTGGTGTAAGTGTCTGAAATATTTATGTTTATTTATTTATTTATTTATATGTGGTAGTTGGTAAATCATCGTATGCCACCATTTCAGCCATATGACTGCTAAACATTGGCCTCCTTAAAATATTATATTCTATGGGGGTATTTGCCCATAATCACCACGCTTGGCAGGCGGGTTGGTGATCGCAGTTCAAGCCAGTACGCAGAATAACGCTGCTCCCCATCACCCGTTAGGATTTCTCTTCGTCGACTCTTACGACTCCCCGTGAGATGAGAGAAGGTGGTATTATTCTAGGCCAGTACCACATGTCCGAAGTGCCAAGTGGAGGATAGGTTATTAGGGCGTATTACTTCGAAATAGGATCAATTTGTATATATATACCGTAGATAGGTAATTTTGGATCGAGACAGGTTTTTGATATCGGCCGTAAATCTACTACGCGACAAGCTTTATAATGACACAAGTGAGTTTGAAGCGCTCGTAGCTCTGCGGTGCTCGGTGGTCGGAAACGATCACCGAAGTACAGTAGAGTTTACAGAGGTCACTCCTTGGATGGGTGACCGTTTGTGTGGCATTTGATATCGAGCGCTTCCGTGCTTCGGAAGGCACTTTAAGCCGCTGGTCCCGGTTATCACTTAATGTGGTAGTCGTTAAGTCATGTTAGAGGCCTAATGGGCGGCTTAATAAATTCTAACAGCAGGACGCCATACACCTGCCTCCGCCAATCCGCACTGGGTCCGCGTGGTGGTGTATGACCCAATACCCTTGCACCTATAGTATGCGAGAGGAGGCTCGTGCTTAGTAGTGGGACGTTTATGGGCTGAGATGATAAGTAAGTTTGTATTATACTCGAAGTAAATTTTCGCGACATTCTATCTAATCTGACCCTATTTCCACCAATGATCTGCTAAATAAAATTCCTCGATAACCATTTCACGTCTCGTCTCAGTCATAAAAAATAGCTTTACGCGCCTAAAATTGTGATTTCTATTCGCAAGAAACGGTATTAAAGTATGATTATCCGTTGTTTGGTACGAATAGTATTGATTAAGCTGTGTTATATGTCAGAGGGTATAGAAATAAACATTTCTTTTTTCTCTTCTTATATCGCCCATTATCATCAGTTAAGTTTTACTTTTATACAACTAGCAGCGCACCGCGGCGTACTCCGTGTGATACAGATCCCTTTGGAAAACAGTAAAAAAGTTTGTTAATGGAGCTTATAAGAATACCTGTGTACTGTGTACTAATAAGTTCAGTAGATTTTGCGTAAAAGAGAAACAAAATCTATATATACATACTTACAAACTTTGCATTTATAATACTACGAACATAACAAGGTACCACTCAAGCGTAAGGCCCACCAACAGAAAAAAAAAAAAATACTAAGATTTCTCTGGGCATACCTATGTCGCAGATGTGAAGCTCAAGATGAGTCCATGGAACACCAGCTGTGCTCCTGCTGCCTGACGAATGAGTCTCTTAAGGATTGCTTAACCACAGCAAAGGGACTATGCACTCCAAGCTCCCATCTATTCCATCTATTGTAACATTAGGGAATGCAATAAAGTATTGAGTATTTAGGGAGCGCATTTCACAGAACAAAAGTACGCGGCATAAAGTCCCGTCTGAAACGCACCGTACGCGCTTTAATTTTTTGTTTCTTGGTGTGAGATAGAACTCATCATTACCATAAACTCAACAAAGGTCTTCCTCATAAGCGACCAATGAAATCGATAGCAGGCAACCAACTACCAACCAACGCAAGATTTCAAGACTATCGTCGTAGTCATTTATTTTTTTAATGCTTAAACTACGTGTAACTTCGCACCTTAAAACCGTAATAGGTTTGTCTAGGTGCTGCACATTTATCTTAATATAAACTATTTTCTTAAAACTAATGTTAATAATAATTATCTACTAGTGTTAGTGTGACGAAAATATTACTATCAGTAAACAAATCAATATTCTTACATAACACGCTCTGATTGCAATGCGATGCGACGCATGCGACTCAAACCTTTACAAAACACAGATGAACAGTGTCTCTGGAGTAGTTAAATAATAAATTTTACGATACAGTGGTACGATACAGTTCGGATAAAATAAAAAATAAAATAATAATATCATACACTTTATTGCCTTTAAGATCAACAGGATCATTTAGATTCGTCAAAATTTTACACACAAAATGAAAATTCGATAATTTGTCTCTTAACAATAATGAAAGAGATATGAGCGGTAACATAAAAGAGAAATAAAAGCAAATGAATTCTTTGTCAGAATTTGTCAAGGTTTGTCTGTTTATCTGTGTGTTGTGGTTTTTTCTCAAGATTTGTCAGTCTTGCGGTGATTCTTATCGGGGGGATCTATCAGTCAGCCTGTCGTGATTCTAAAGGGGGGAGGGGATTGGCCGTCAGTCAGTCAGTCTGTCGGTGACTCTAACGAGGCTTCCAAAAGGCAACAAAAACCTCATCTCGGCATCTATCACAGAGCCATACTTGAACTCATACTTCAGTTATGTCGACCGATATGGCGTGGAGGTCAGTATACCTACACTTCACTCCAGAGGTCTTGGGTTCGATTCCCACACAGGACAAATCTTTGTGTGCATGAACATGAATATTTGTTCTGGTCTGGGTGTTTTCCTATGTATATTAAGTATGTATTTACAAAAAAAAAAGTATATAAGTATGTTTATCTGTTGTTTAGTATCCATAACACAAGTTCTTAATGATACTTTTCTTGGAACTAAATAACTGGTGTAATTGTCAGGAAATATTATTATTATTATTATGTTTGTCTTTATCCGATCTCGGGCCAATGGTGACCCGGACATTTGGAAGGCATGCGTGGGGCCGAGGCCAACACATAGAGGCCCCTTAGACAATTTTAATCGAATGTTTATGTGACACCAACTGGCGATTATCCCTATGTGCATTATAGAAATACACCTAAGAACAATCCCCGGTTGGTGCAGTACTATTAGGATAAGATGGAATCTACTATGGCCGGGATATTGGGTTGAAAAGCTGAAGGACTGGGTAAATTGGACTATGGATAGAGGAGACTATCGGACACCTGCCGTCATCATCAGTCTCAAATGATTGTAAATGGCAGGCGGTGACTAGCCAGAGGATTAAATGGGCACTCCAAAATAGCCGTAGTGCAACGGCAGGAGCGCAACATAGATATCCTCGGCTTCAGGGTGTCGAGAGGTGTACACCGTTTTCTACTCACTGCCCAAGAGGACAGTGCGCCAACTCACGACTTATGCATCTTTCACTTCCACCCTGCGAGCATGTAGCTCTTGCGACTCCACCCTGGACAGCCAATGAAGGCAAGCCAGGGGCGAGGGTCCTGCTAGCTTCTTGGGGCCCACTCCGGCGAACCGGAGACGAGACCGCAGTCCGACCCTCTGGAGCACTCGGAATTACGCCCGTGGTGTCGCCACTCACCAACAGCTCGCCACAAGCTGCCCTGCGGGCTTATTATTATTATTATTATAGTTATGACTAGTACCATTCTAACGAGTTGAAATTGAAGTATATTTGTTACTGTCCAATCCCTTTTTATAATGACGCCCTAAACAGGATATCCTCAATGAAGGACTACTAACGTCACCTCTCTACTATTTTGCTAGATCTAATTCTATATCAGTTATGTGTGTCAATAGGATTAATGTTTAAAGCCATTTACTTATTGACCGACATGCCGCGGAGGTCGGTGTGCATACGCCTAAGGTCGTGAGTTCGATTCTAGCACAAGACTAGTATGCTTAAACGGAAATTTGTCTTGGATTGGGTAAGAAATACCGAACCTCGTCTCCTTCCTTATAGTCCTAGTATTAAGCTAAGTCCTTCGTCAATCCGTAGATTATGATAGCTGAGATAATGATAATGCATGAACCCTCTTCTGACAAATCAACTTGCTAAGTGTACGCAACTACAATGATCACTTGGAATATATAAAAACGCCGTTACAAAAAAAATAACAAAATTCTAAATCATTTATTCGAGTTTGGCTCAATAGAGCTCTTATGAAGGTCAATCTTAAAATTTTACGCGCCCCATTCACAGCGGCCGGGAGCTTGATCGTAATAGAACGGGCAAAAAAAACGTCAAGTTTGTCTTTTTCTCCCACCAGTTACAAATGGACTTAAACTAAAAACATAGTTTACAAAAAAAAAATATGATTCGCTGTCACAAAATTTAAAAAAAAGAATAAAATATATATTAATCTTTAACTTTAACTTCCTTGTATTAGTGGAAATGATAAAATTATTAAATCATTTAACTGTGATTACCTAAATCTCATTATCACCCATTTTTGAATATTAACGAATTCTAACTTCCATGTCCTTTCGAATATAACTGAATGTTAATTTATATGCCCATTAAGTATTAGATTTATGTCTTACTAGGTTTTCACCACGGCTTTGCTCGTGTTACACTACATATAACAATCACATTGTTGCAGTTTCCGTTACGTTTACTCACAAATATCATGGCTTTTTATTTCTAAAGGATTTTTCAAATCGGTTCTTAACTACTGTCGGACCCAATTCAATATAAAAGAAACTAAAACAATAAAATTTTTCTTAAGCAAGTGTTGGATTAAAAATATCTTTGTAACAATTCCCGCGCTACTATAATTTTCCGAAAAATAGCGAAACTATTCAACACGACACGTGTTTCGCCCTTACACGGGGCATCTTCAGGTAAGATAGGAGCCTCAGAACAACGATGTCTTCACCACCAAAGCTGAAACGAGAGATATTATTGCTAACAATGGATTTCCGCAAAGTAACGTCTAAATCAATAAACTATTTAAATCTTTCTTCTTTGTCATATTGAACACTGTCGTAGATTTCTACGACACATTATTTATATTATTCTACACATTATTTGTATTTACAAATAATGTGTTAAATTGTGAAGATTTCTATGATTTGGATTATTGGAATATTAGTTCAGAATTCAATACTTTATTGTAATTGGCTGATATGGAGTAGTGGCGAGTATCACAAATGGGATATACAAAAAGTTTATCTTTATTTGTAGCGGCTCTTTCCCGAAACAGCTGGACCGATTTTGACGAAATTTTCATTAGAAGCTGATGCTATAAAGTGCGACTAAGGGTACTATTCAAACAAAAAACCAGAAAATACGGACGCGGCAAAAACATCATACTATAGATTTGACATTTCCCATAGATATTCATTCCATTCAATCAAGTTCAGCTGCGATGAACCACTTGAAATTAATAAAATATCGATTTAATACCGAGCGTGGCGATTAATGTAGAGCGCTTCCGTGCTTCGAAAGGCACGCTAAGCCGTCGGTTCCGGTTATACACGATAGTCGTTAAACCAAGTTAGGCAGTTATTTATTCAACTATTGGTATACATACATACAGACATACTATCACGCCTGTTTCCCCGAAGGCAGAGCCATGTTAAACGCACACTTCGCCTATTATAGCGTTAGTCTCACGTTATAGGTGGCGTGCCTATTGCCGCTTACCGGGAAATTATAACTTAGCCAGAGTCTCGTCCGTTGATCGGCAGGTGCACCACTTGCAGGTGAGGTTGGCTTGGGCTCCTAAGATCTTAGTGGGATCCCTATACAACCATGGGTAATAGGGATCGTATTACATGAGTACTTAAATACTTATCTTTTGTAATTGAATCTTCTTATCTACGTAAAGCGTAGAGCGCTTAAATGAGAATAAAATAGAATAGAATAGTTAGTTACTTATATAGAATAGTTCTGGAATGAAGATCCTTTGATAGGAAACGTATCGTGTGGCTACACGGTAGATAACAACAAGATAGACGGATGACTTGATAAATGTCGCAGGATTACGCTGAATGCAGACCGCCTACAATACGTCACTTTGGAAGTTCATAAGCGGAAATTTTTACCACCGATATGGCGTGGTGGCGAGAATACTCGCTCTCCGCTCCTAAGGTCGTGGGTTTGATTCCCACGCAGGACAAATCTTTGTGTGCATGAAAATGAATATTTGTTCTGGTCTGGGTGTTTTCCTATATATATGAAGTATGTATTTACAAACAAAAATTAATGTATTTATGTATGTTTATCCGTATTTTAGTATCCATAACACAAGTTTTTAACGATACTTATGTTGCAACTAAATAATTGGTGTAATTGTCAGAAAATATTTATTTATTTATTTAATGGGGAAGTCTATGTTCAGCAGTGCACATTTCTGGACTGGTGATGATGATGTCTACTTTTTTTTTCTTTTAAATAATAGCTTCGTGCGGTTGGCTCATTTAGCCAGTGTCAAGTAAGAGATATATTAATAACATATAAATTATAGTAAATGAGAATGAGTGGTGATATAGATGATAAAAGGTAAATAAGATACCCTCCCCCTAAGCCCCTTGAGTCCTCAGTTAAGATGTGGGACTATACTGAGATCTCACATGGACTTCTTGAGAGAATTTAAAAAGTTATGTTGCACTATTTTGTTTCATTTACCATCACTCAAGTACGATCACAAACACTTAACGGCTAATAATCTACCGTTATTACACATTAACGTTCGAAATATCACAAATTTTAGAAAATAAAACAAAACTGCAGACATGACGCTTTACTTTCTCGCCAAGATGTCGATATCTACTTATAACTACGATCAGAAAAAAAGTTTTTTCTTAATATTTGTACTGTATATACTTACTATACTATATATACTTAAGATTAGGAATGGAGTGTGAGTACCCTCTGGCAGAAGATAAAACCTTAACGAGTTTCTTGTCCTTTTCCTCTATACTCAAGATTGGAAGGGCTTCTAAGTTTTAAGCTCACTTCCATAAGAGCTTTGTTGAGAAGAGCCAAAATTTCATATATTTTATTGATTTTGACTTGATTTTCTTCCTCGCATTAAATATTCGTCACAAACTGTCAAAATAAATTTGTATGATTCCCCCACAAAAAAGGTTTATAGAAACAAATTTACTGTATTCTTCCTTAAACAAGATTTGAAAACAATTATTTGATGTACTGCTGAAATACTGTTTAACTATATTTAGCCTGTTGTTTTCGAATATCCTCAACAAATGAAACCAACAAAATGTATTTGTTTTACCTTCTCTTTCATCTTTGTATGATTTCTTACTACTGAAGTACGGCTCAATGCCGACCCATTTCATGTTGCCTTTACAAAGTTATGTGAGTTTAGTAAGAATATATCTACAAGTGTTGAACACAAAGAACAACGTATTTATGTATGTTTACCCGTTATTTAGTATTCATAACACAAGTTCTTAATGATACTTATCTTGGAACTAAATAATTAGTGTAAGAGTCAGAAATATTTACATATATATTTATTTGCGGGGTTTCAGCCCCAAATCTGTAAGAATGAAAATGAATTCCCTAAATGTACGTAACTTACGAACGACTATTCTTGAGTACGTTCACTAGAGGATAATTCTTGTGTTGTGTTTGTTATTGTCAGGATATTATTTGAATATAAGGTTTTTTTTAATAACTAAATATTATATTTTCAAATTACAAAGCCACACCAGCTCATCCGCACTGGGTCCTCTTGGTAGAGTATATATTGAACTCATCTTACCTTGATTCAAAGGAAGGGCTCCTGCTTAGTAGCGGATTATTAGTCTCCCTGTTACCCCTCTTAAGTCGTATTAGTCAGGTTAGAACTCAAAAGCGCTCAACATTGTAATATAATAATTACACCCAGACCAAGAGATATATTTGTATTCGTGCATACCACCTATATGTCTGGTGTACTAAAGGAAGCCACGATCTCAGGAGCGGACTGCAGGTATACTGCCACGCCATATCGATCGCCAAATCCTTTTATAGCATGCGTGATTAAGGAACTAACATCAAAATTCGTACAAAATTACATTGCACGTTCTAAATGCAGCAATCGATATCGCGTGTGTCGTAAGAGTCGCCCGATCGCACCCGCTGGCGGGTGGACTGTATTCAATTATGAACATTATTCTTTAGCGGCTAAAGGTTATAGTGCTATCAATATATCGCGATATGCATTGCATTGTGTCGCGTCATGTGTAAATTGCTAAACGGTCTGCCAGTGTTGCAGATATTTTTTTATTTTGCACATATCGCTCTTCTAGTGCGTACAGTGAGCTTCAAAATAGTTGTTAACATCCAAATCACCATAAAGATCGACTTACGTCTCTATTGTCAAGAGCGTTAGAGCGTGTTCGATATATATAGCTGTTTAAATGCCACCAATTGTCGCTAACTGTGCTAATTCGGTTCGGTTATTCCTTCATCACCTTAGTCCATCAACGTCCCAGTTCTGAGCACGGGTCTCTTCGCATATCAAGGTGGGAGGAATTCAGATCACCCTCACCATGGTGAAGTTGGTAAAGGTAGGCGTGAGGCATTCTTATTTTAGAATTTTAAATCGTCCCATACATATCTAACTTGACTGTCACATAGAGATAAGTATACTACACCGAGAACAACACGATTGATTATAACAAACGGTCACCCTACCAAGAATGAGTCTTTGTAAACTCTGCTAAATTCGCAAAACAACCTTGAACCGCTAAGCTACTATGAGCGGATTTTATTATTCCATACGGTAACCCAAATCTATATTAAGGCGTGCTATAAAGGCGTTTCTGCTAGTTAAATAATAACCAAAGGGACTTCCACCAACTCGCTTATTAAAGCCAGAGTTCTATATCCACAAACTTCAATTGAAACTCTAAGTATTATTAAAGACTACGTGGAGTTATGGCCCGAATCGACTTAATCTAAAATTACAATCTTTCGCAATGAGGATTCTCGAATACAGATGTAAATAAACTTAAGAAATTGTTTGTAATTTCATGTCACGCGTACAAAGTCACAGGCTGTCGCTAGTTTTAAAAGACATTTATATATATATATATATATTTTTTTTGACACTTACACCAATTATTTAGTTCCAAGATAAGTATCATGAAGAACTTGTGGTATGGATACTAAATAACGAATAAACATACATAAATACATACTTAATTTTTTTGTAAATACATACTTAATATACATATGAAAACACCCAGACCAGAACAAATATTCATTTTTATACTCACAAAGATTTGTCCTGTGCGGGAATCGAACCCACGACCTCAGGAGTGTAATGCGGGTATACTCGCCACCACGCTATATCGGTCGTCAAGAAGGTATTAAAAAGGTGAAACAAGAAATGCATCATATAAAAACTGAGCTCAGTTTCCCTCAATCCTGACATCATTAACTGAGCAGTTTGTTTACGCGTACAAAGTCACAGCATGCCCCTAGTCTCATAAAACAGTTCGATGGAAAATGTACATAATCTATTAAAAAAGAAACTAAACGTTAATAAAACTTAGCTCAGTTACCCTTAATTCTGACGTCATTATCTGAGCAATTACTCAAAATGCCGCTATTACATGACATCGAATTTCTGGCGTAATTTGAGGTTAATGTTTTGCGGTGTGTGATCAGTGCCGTCACTAGGGCGGTGCCAGCAGTGCCCAGGCACAGGGCGCAGAAATGACCAGACTAGTATCTAGTTTTATTTTATGCATGGTAGCTAGTAGGTACATTTTGTTTTATTGCGAACATGGTGTAGACGCGCCCTTCTGGGGGCCTACCGCCGAATTCGATGGATTACCGGTAATCCATCTAGATCAAACTTTGTTTTGCGTTTATTAATCCGCACCGGGGAATCTGCTGACAGCCACCTCTCATTCATGACCCAGTCCGTGACAGACCAATAGGTAAATGGAAAACGCCATTTTGTTTCGATTTCCATGAGTTCGGCGGTACGACAGAATCAATTCGAAATCCATTTTGCCTTATAATCGATTGCCATCGAACTCGGCGGTAGGCCCCCTGTACCTGGCCTGTATCAGAGCCTGGTCAGAGCATTTTTCAAGGGCGCAGTTTTAAAAGCTCGCACGGGGTGAATATAAAGCTAGTTACGGCACTGTGTGTGATGAAGCATTTAGGGCAAAATTAGAGTAGTTGAGGTGTTACTAAAGAGAATGGGAGGGGCAAAGTCCTTTAAATAGATAGTAGACCCCCGGTAAACACAAACACAAAGATTTATATGGAAAATCTTTACAAATAAAGCTGATGCATGATTAAACAGATTGCAACTTGTACGCGCCACTTCATGATAATCTTTTAATTTTGAACTGCAATTTGTCGAATTGCAAAATATTCTGTATCGAAAAAATCCGGACTATAAGGGATTTGGGGTAGTACTCTGTAGTCCGACAAATTTGATAGTCCAACACTGCCCAGCAACACGTTTGTCGGATTACCGGGGGTCCACTGTATAAGTAGTTTATTTAATGTTTTTATCGGGCAATAGAATAATTGTTTAAAATCATCGGGAATAGATACATATAATCACACCTGTTTCTCCGAAGGGGTAGGCAGAGGCATACTATACGCCCACATATCGCCTATTTTAAAGTTAGTCCCACGTAATAGCTATTGCCGCTTACCGGAAACTTTTCTGTTCGTCAGAGCCTCGTCCGTTTTTCGGGAGGTGCACCACTTGCAGGTGAGGTTGGCTTGGGCACCTCAGATCTTGGTAGGAGCCCTATACACCCTACCCTACGTTTTGTTCTAACGTAATATAAATTTGCATTCTCCTTCAGAATACCGTATCCTGTAGTGATAGATTTTTTTGTAGTGAATAAAGAAATAAATGGTTATAATGATACAATTGCCATAAACACCGGCTAGTTTACCTTTAACTATTAATTCTAAGTATAATATAAAATATACATATAGTTATATTATGTTTATAAAATTAAGTATAAATAAAAAATTAAAAAGGATTCATGGACTTTACGTGCTGTGGGTACAAAATAACACAAGTTTCATAAATAAATAATAAATATTTTCCAACAATTACACTAATTATTTAGTTCCAAGATAAGTATCATTAAGAACTTGTGTTATGGATACTAAACAACGGATAAACATACATACCTTTTTTTTTTGTAAATACATACTTAATATATATAGGAAAACACCCAGACCATAACAAATATTCATGTTATGCACACAAAGATTTGTCCTGTTTGGGAATCGAACCCACGACCTCTGGAGTGTAGGTATACTGACCTCCACGCCATATCGGTCGTCAAAATGTCGACTCTTTTGGAACTATATCATAGGTGTTTGTACCTGCGAGAGAATTCTTAAAATATTTATTTTCTGTTAAGTTTTTCTACACAGACGAACAATAGGGAGTGAGACGGGAATGTGGACGCGGGGAAAGGTGTAAGGGGCTAGAGGGGAGAACGAAAGTTTCCACACAAACTCGGCGAGTGTTTATGTCGGAATCGAACCGCCAGGCCACTCCCAGGGGTTACCTTTAGTATATTTGCTTTTAGGGTCAGTACATATCTGCGTATTTAACGGACGCGTAACGCCAGAACCGACAAATCTTACTAATATTTTAAAAGCGATATTTTGTGAGTAGGAACGGATGTTTGTTACTCTATCACCTAAAAACTTGGCACACAGTTAATTTATAACCTGGCTGATATATGATAATATAGGATATATTTTATCTCAATTAAATCTGTTTACAGCGGAGTACAGCAGGTTTTACTGAGGTCAGTCCTTGGATGGGTGACCGTTTGTGTGGTATTTGATATCGAGCGCTTCCGTGCTTCGGAAGGCACGTTAAGCCGTTGGTCCTGGTTATTACTAAATGTGGTAGTCGTTAAGCCATGTTAGAGGCCTAATGGGCGGCTTGATGAATTCTAACAGCAGGACGCCATACACCTGCCTCCGCCAATCCGCACTGGGTCAGCGTGGTGGAGTATGACCCAATACCCTCACACCTTGATATGTGAGAGGAGGTTCGTGCTCAGTAGTGGGACGTAAATGGGCTGAGATGATGATGATGAAATCTGTTTATGTAACTTCAAAATGTGTAAATTTTATGTTTGGTAGTAATACTATATTAATTTCTGCCAATAATAATGGAAGACCGTTGCTCCCTGGCACAGGTTTTTTAGCTTGAAAGGGCCCATTATACACTGTAGCTGCTTATTTAATATCCACTATTCATTTTATTAATTTACTTACTCTCCACATCGATCGGAGTTGGGTTCTTCCGAGCTTTGTACTTGTCGGAATGGGTTGCAGTGCTTATTTGCTTGTATAGGTCCACTCTAGATACGCTTCTCCGCCAACCGCAGTACGCGGTGCTGTGTGTTAATCGGCTAAGGCGACGTCCATTAATTACGTGAGTCTAAAATAGGGGAGGGGGGGTCCGGCCACATCTCACCAAAACTCACCAAGGGGGGGCGAGAGTCAATAAAAATCTCGCGTCAACTTTTTAATTAAGAGAATATAAATTTTTATACCACAGTATAATTTTGTATTACAATATCAATACCGGTCATCATTCGTTATAGTGCACCTTAAACGTGGTATCATTATTCTCCTTTTATTTCACAGAAAAATGTAGTACATAGAAAACAAATTACATTGGGAAATCTCACGTGAGAGGGGGGGGGGGGGGGGGGGTCCGACCACATCTCACCAAATCTCACCAAGGGGAGGGGGGGGGGGGTCCAAATTTTAAAAAAAACACCTCACGTAAATAATGGACGTCCCCTAAGGCGACATGGGAACCGGATACCTGGCGACGAGGACAACGCTTTAGACGGAATTAAGCTATTGGGTTACTAATCATACGTCGCTATTGGTTAATAATGTACTTGCCTGATTAACTTGTGGGTTATTCGAAGTAATTTTTAGTTGAATTCGATTTTATTAAGCTTAAATATTTATTTATTTATAAAATCCAGAGATCTTAAGAAACAAATTTATAGTCTAAGTCAAAATCATTCATTAAAGTCTATCTCATTACAGCTTGTTTTTCTCTCTTATTATTAAGTTATATACAATTCGATGCAATCAATATTCTTAGGAACAAGAGTAGATTAAAGACTATAAAAACAAGACATGTGAGAATCTTAGTCTAATTATAGTAGATAATCAATTTAAGTTCACACAAAGAAAAGGTTTGAAAAATACAAATTTTTATCTACTCAAAGTTGAAATATAACAATAAGAACACCAAAAAGATATAGTACCTAAACAACTTAAATAAACTACCTTAACTTAAAACTATAAATAGAAGATGTCTTCCAACTGTGGGCCCAATAATTAGTCTAATTAGTTTGTGGGTGGGAATTCTTAATTTGTAATAGCAATTTTGTCCACTTTATTTTAAAATCTCTAAAAAACCAATTGTTTGTCACAGTGTGAGATTGTACTCGCAGTCAAACCTCTGGATAGATATCATTTACATCAAGTGCATATGTACCTTTTCATCATCATGAACATTATCTCAGCCAATTCCGTCCCACTACTAAGCACGAGCCTCCTCTTACATATCAAGGTGTGAGGGTATTGGGTCATACTTCACCACGCTGACTCAGTGCGGATTGGCGGAGGCAGGTGTATAGCCCCCCCCCTCGCGACTGCTCTACACCTTGTCGTGGTGGGGGGGGGGGGCTGAGTACCTCCCGGTAGGGCGCAGAGGGCGCTAGGGAAAAGGTAACACACAGAGATTGGTGACTCTGGGTGCCCTTAGTACTGAGTACCGGGGGGGAAACTAAGAGGGAACAGTGTAGGGGGCAGCGGGCGGGCCAGGAGGGCCCGTCAAGCAGCGCCAGGACGGTCTTAGGCAGCGGGGACAGGGGGCCCCTGCTATCTAACCATGGACCCTCCGAGAAGTCGGCCACACACGCTATGGTCGCACAAGGAGATAGGAGGGGCGCGTCCACTGCGTCCACTCGTCTGCGGCTTAACGGAAGCGCTCGATATAAAATCCCACACAAACGGTCACCCATCCAAGAACTATCCTCTGGAAACTCTTTTAAGAAAATAGTAACAACAATCAAGGGAAAAACTTTCACTGGATAATGCTTAATTCGCGAAATAGCCAAGTTAATCTAAAACGCACAATCGCGAAAATAATTAAGACTGGCTGTGTACTAAAGGTCTATTCAAACTTAAGCAGTATATATTCGCTATCTCCCGCGGTAGAGAAAACCGATAGGGTATTCGGTAAAACTAACAGTTTGAACCAATTTTGCTCTAGCCTCGAAGCTTCATGCTTAAATAACACGCGTGGCGTATACTTCTATCAACAGCGGCAGCGAATACCGCTCAGGTATGAATAGGCCTTTAGAATTGGCCATCTTCCTTATTTTCGCGTTGGTGCGTGCTAGATTTACTTGGTGGGCGTCGGTACAGGCAGCGACAGATAGTTGGTACATTCAGGCCCTAAATCTCTTAAGAATAGAGACGTTGATGTTTACGGCGCTTTGTATGTTATCAATTTAGTTGCTATTTTACGAATTAAGGATTCTGTGATCGAATCTTTGCTGATTAGGTATAATCCCGCATTAGAAGTCACCTTTACACTATAATAAATAAATAAATAAATATTCTCTTACAATCACACCAATTATTTAGTTCCAAGATAAGTATCACTAAGAACTTGTGTTATGGATACTAAAAAACGGATAAACATACTTAAATACTTTTTTTTTGTAAATACATACTTAATATACATAGGAAAACACCCAGACCAGAACAAATATTTATGTTCATGCACACAAAGATTTGTCCTGTGTGGGAATCGAACCCACAACCTCTGGAGTGGAGTGCAGGTACACTGACCTCCACACCATATCGGTCGCCAATAATGGTAAATATAACCTACTCTTTCTTAAACCACTTGCACTATCGTTTCCAATGTATAGAATGGGGGTCCGTCATCCGCGTAACAATAATCCCTCATTAGAAGTCACCTGAACACTATCAAGGTGAATTAACCTACTCTTTTTTGAACCACTTGCATTATCGTTTCCAACGTATAGAGGATTCCTCATCCGAAAATCAATCTAGGATTTTAGAAACAATAAAAAATGTTTTCGAGAGTCACTACACACATTATATGGAAACTATTTGGTCCAGTACGTCCGCTTTGAAATCTAGTACTTCTTCTTCTTCCATTTAAATAATGGCTTCGTGCGTCTAGCACATTTAGCCAGTGTCAAGTAAGTGATATATTAATTATATATAATTTATAGTAAATGAGAATGAGTGGTGATCAAGATGATAAATCGAAGATGAAATACCCTCCCCTAAGCCCCTTGAGTCCTCAGTAAAGATGTGGGACTATACTGAGATCTCACATGGACTCCTTGAGAGAAAATTTGAAATGTGATGTTGCACCGTTTTGTTTGATTTACCAACACTCATGTATATTCACAAACACTTGACGGTTAATAATCCACCGTTATTACACATTAATGTTAGAAATATCACAAATTTTAGAAAATAAAACAAAACTGCAGACATGACGCTTCACTTTCCCGCCAAGAAGTCAATCTAGTACTTGTTTCTGATTTAACTAAACCGACATCTGACGTAGGCAGTATCTCAATATTCAAGTTAGTTGTGACAGACGTTTCTATAATTAAATACGATGGGAGATCGTGCTTCAAATCATTTATTAAAAGATTAGAGGAACTTCGAATAAAAAATATATAAATAAAATTAATAAATATTCTCATACAATCACACCAATTATTTAGTTCCAATATAAGTATCATTGAGAACTTGTGTTATGGATACTAAATAACGGATAAATATATCTTTTTTTTTTTGTAAATACATACTTAAAATACATAGGAGAACACCCAGACCAGAACAAATATTCATGATGCACACAAAGATTTGTTCCGTGTGGGAATCGAACCCACGACCTCTCGAGTTATATATAACTATAAAATATATGCCAAATAAAATTAAATGTAATTTTTTTTCGAGCTATTTCGTAATCGCAAGTCAGTAAATTCGAGTAATATGCTTTATGCGACTAAAGCCGGGAAAATAATACAGGATTTAATCAAAAAAGTCAAGTCTTCACATGGTAGTCAGTACAAAAATAGGTGTAAGAAAGATTAGGCAGCTCTTTGGATATCAATTTAAGGCAAAGTACACCAAGTGTACTAAACCCACAAAATTAGTTCGAGGAGTTTAAGTACACTCGTCAAGGCAATGCCTCCCGCGCGCCATTAGACAAATTAGGTTAAATAAATATCACTCAAAAGGTGCCCTTAATAACGGCGGTTAGCGATAGAAAAGTTAACAAGAGAACCTTCCATTACAGTAATAGGTAGCCCACATTACGACACACGATGCCTAGGTGCGTACCCTAGTACAGTCACCGTTATAACTCGAGCCTTTTCAGGAAGAACAATTTTTTTTTCTTTCTTTTAAATAATGGCTTTGTGTGTCTAGCACATTTAGCCAGTGTCAAGTAAGAGATATATTAATTTTACATAAATCATAGTACATGAGAATGAGTTGTGATAAAGATGATAAATGATAAATGAGATACCCTCCCCTAAGCCCCTTGAGTCCTCAGTAAAGATGTAGGACTATACAGAGATCTCACATGGACTCCTTGAGAGAAAATTTGAAAAGTGATGTTGCACTGTTTTGTTTTATTTACCAACACTCATGTATGTTCACAAACACTTAACGCTTAATAATCCACCGTTATTACACATTAATGTTAGAAATATCACAAATTTTAGAAAATGAAACAAAACTGCAGACATGACGCTCACATTCCCGCCAAGAAGTCCAGTTGTTACTTGAAATCACAGAAAATTAATATAACGCGGGAAATATCACAAAGTTATTTATTAAACCTTCGCTTGCTGAATTGCTCAAATGTATATTTTTTTAATATTTTGGTAGAAATATGGCTACAATTATCACATATATAAAAAAATGCATTTTTGCAACTAACTCTGAATAGGATATATACTCGTTAGGTCATAGGCGTGAGATAAAACAAGTATATACTTATTAAACTTATCAAAATATTTACGGTCTTAATGAAGACTTTAGGAGTGAAGACCCAACCCAAATGTGTTATAAAAGCGTGAGATTACGCATGAATGTAATTATTTTAAGTAATTAATTACACGGGCTAAAGAAAGACACTCCTTAAGGAGTTTTGAGGATTACAGTTGTGTCGCTGCGCCCTCTCCTCCCAGACAATTTAATATACCAATAGAACCCCCTACTGCGCAAGTTGATTGTAATATACGATATGCGATCTGTTTACGTGACCCTGGCCGTTGTTTCACACCCACCTTATGTTTACAGTACCTATTTCTTTCCTTTTTATGTGACATATCATAAATTCCACTCTAACAGTAAGCAGTGGATGCAGTAAAATAAGAGCGTACTGTACTGCAGAATAAACACGGTAATATGACTGTCTGCAAAAGGGTGCGTTTGCACCAGAGATAACTAGGATTAGTTGCAAGGAATGTGTTTGTTAAGAACCAAGAGAATCGCTACATTAAGCTAGCTTCTCGCAGCACAGCTATTTTATTAGTTCTACACAAACCCATCCTTTTTTCTTTTTTTTTTGTTTTACGTCGGTAACAAAATGCATTTACGCACTGCCTTGCGGCCAAAGGGGGACCGAAAGGGGGGTGTGGGACTCACCACCGGCAGACACGACAGCAGTAATACCCACTAAAAATCTTCCGACGTCGCCCGCCGCTTGTTGAGAAAGAGGCGGGGGCCAGTACCTGTCATTTACCATTTATCATCTTTATCACCACTCATTCTCATTTACTATGAATTATATATTATTAATATATCACTTACTTGACACTGGCTAAATTTGCTAGACGCACGAAGCCATTATTTAAAAGAAAGAAGTAACAACTGAATACGACACGTGTTTTGCCCCCAAAAAGGGCATTGTCAAGTAAGAATAATCGACAGCCTCACAAAAACGACTTTTACACGACCAACGCTAAAATGAGTTTTAATTTAGAGTTGTTTACAGTGTATTTTCGCAAAGTAACGTCTTAATTCATAAATAACTGAAACGATTAGTTAATTCGCTAACGAATTCAGTTCGTTAAGTTGTAAGGTAGATACTATAAACTTGCTTAAGATATATCTGTATTTTTATTACACAATTTTTCCGATTATTTCCTCAGATGATTATTGTTCCGTAGTAAGTTAAGCCTTGAGTGAATAAAATGCTTTACTCATCATTTTCTCCTGCATATGGTCCTTAAAGATATAACGCAGGAGCAATAAACTGGTTTGAAAAGAAAATAAATTTGAATTTTAGAATAAAAACTTCCCGGTATTTTCCTTCGACGCTTATTGGTTCATAATAATATGCATAGAGTGGGTAAAGGGTCTCTTCGCCCTCTCCTTAAAGCTGTAACACTAAAGTTGTAATTTAGTTGACATAAAGGTAAACTAGCATTTTATTACACAAACTTAGACGCTTATTGAGTGAATTAGACCCGTAAATCATGGCTCTCTCCTCTAAGGCAGAAGCTGAAATCGTAGATCTAGATTAAAATAAAGATAAACCAGCATTTTACAACACAAAATTCCTGGTAATTTCTTTAGAAGCTTATTGATTCATTATAAGCTGTGCCTAGAGTGGGTAAGGCGTGTTACTCATCAACTCTCTTCTGTTGAGCAGAAGATTTAATCTAGCTTGATTGAAATAAAGAAAAACCAGCATTTTATAACACAAAATTCCTGGTAATTTCCTTAGAAGCTTATTGATTCATAATAAGCTACATCTAGAGTGGGTAAGGAAAGTTACTCATTACTCTCTCCTGTTGAGAAGAAGCGGCAATCCAGCTTGAAATAAAGATAAACCAGCATTTTATAACACTAAATTTGTGGCAATTTTAGATGCTTATTGATTCATAATAAGCTACATCTATAGTGGGTAAGGCAAGTTACTCATTACTCTCTCCTGTTAAGCAGAAGCGGTAATCTAGCTTGAAATAAAAATAAACCAGCATTTTGTAACACAAAATTTCTGGTAATTTCCTTAGACGCTTATTGATTCATAATAAGCTACATCTATAGTGGATAAGGCAAGTTACTCATTACTCTCTCCTGTTAAGCAGAAGCGGTAATCTAGCTTGAAATAAAGATAAACCAGCATTTTGTAACACAAAATTTCTGGTAATTTCCTTAGACGCTTATTGATTCATAATAAGCTATACCTAGAGAGGGTAAGGCGTGTTACTCATCGCTCTCTCCTGTATTGTGTACTCGAAGAAAGTGTCGGGCGGCGGTCTGCTAACGGTTTGAACAGTTACTGCTGTGCAGGCGTCCGAGGTAGTTGTGTGCAATGGAATAACAGTGGTTTACTGTGCTCTTAACGTAATATATCGCGTAAAGTCTCTTTCGAGTTCTTTCGTATTTAGTTTTCTTATACTGGGTTAGTGTATTTTCATCGTAATTTTCAAACAAAAATGTAAGTATTTTTTTGAATGTTATCTTTTGTTTTTTTTAAGTAAATTTTTTTTGTTGTCTTTTCTGTGTATTGTGACAACTTCAATGCAATGAAATAACACAATTTAAGCCTTATGAAATAAAATAATAAAGTGGATACATTCCTGGAAAAGGGAGATTGGTTGGAAAATATTTTCGTAATTTTAATGAAACTTTTTAGGCTGTGCATTTTATAACTGGCTTGTTTTGATTAGTATTAATGCGGATTAAAAATAAAAAAGCATGAAGGCATTGTTTTAATTTAAAATCTTGTATTTACATATTCAAGATTTTATGTGTAAAAATGTTACATTTTAAGTGCTACTTATGTAAGTATAGGAAAGTGGCATAAGAGTAATAAATTTGTCACCAGATTCTTTTGGAGACGAACATAATTATGAAGTTGATATAATAGGTTGGGGAAAAAGTCTTTTCGTATTTTTGTATGAAAAGTCAAGACATTTTTTTCAAAGTTTATTTACATTTATTTACAATATATATGTACCGTTTTGTTGAATAACTTTCTGCCATTTTGTGGGCAGAGACATTATCCCGTTACTGTAGAAACTTTGGGACTTCTGATCAAAAAAACGGGACAAATAGTTTTGGCAGTCCTCTCTTGAGGTCAACCTTACAGAACCTAAAGAATTCTGCAGAGACCGAAACAGGTGAAAATCTGAAGGCGCAAGGTCAGGGCTATATGGTGGATGCACTAGGACCTCCCAGTCGAACTCTCTTAATTTTTGCTGAGTGGCTAAAGATGTGTGTGGTCTAGCGTTATCGTGATGAAAGACCACACCCTTCCTGTTGATCAATTCCGGCCGTTTTCTCTCGACTGCTTCCTTTAATCTCATCAGTTGCTGGCAGTAAAGATCAGAATCGATGGTTTTGCCGGGCGGTAAAAGCTTATAATAAACAATGCCCTTCCAATCCCACCATCACCTTATTTCGTGTTAGGCCAGGTTTGGCCACAGTCTGTGAAGCCTGGCCAAATTTCGACCACGACCTTTTTCGCACGTTCTTGTCGTACGTGATCCACTTTTCATCGCCAGTGATCAATCTCTTCAAAAACGGCTCGGTTTCATTACGTCTCAATAATGAATCGCAAATGAGTACACGGTTCATTAAGTTTCTTTGAGTGAGCTCGTGTGGCACCCAAATATCGAGCTTTTTTGTATAACCAGCTTTCTTCAAATGGGTCAAAACTGTTTTGTGGTCCATTCCCAGTTCTTCAGCTGCATCGTAACTACTAATATGCCGATCTTGCTCCACTCTTTCAAAAATGGCGTCCATTTTATTCGTAACAGGGCGACCAGAGCGAGGTGCATCTTTAACATCAAAATTTCCGGACTGAAAACGTTTGAACCAAATTTGTGCTACTCTTACTGACACTGCATCAGGTCCATAAACATCACAAATTTTTTTCACTGCTTGAGTTGCATTTTTGCCTTTTTTTTAATAAAATTTTAAAATGTATCGAATTTCTTCATTAGATTCACTCATTTTTACGGAGAGAAAAACAAATGAAAAATAGCGGGAAACAACTTTTTTTTATTTTTTTCTTTTCTTTATAATGGAACCTTTTTAATGTTACCAAAACCAGCCAGACACAAATAGTACAGTCAAAAAAATTTTACAATAAGTTTATACCTACGTTATGCGAAAAGACTTTTTCCCCGACCTAATAATATTAAGTAATATATTTCCGCAATCTAAAGATTATTTTTAATTAGTCACTAAGCAGGGCCTGTTATATTTAAAATATTAATATATATTGTTCACATAATATTATCGGATTAAGGGATCCACTTTTAAAAAAAATATACCCCTGACACCATAGAGAATGTCTTAGCTTTTAATAATTACATCTCACATATAACAGAGAGATCTTAAAATTTTCATCTTTATGAATTGTAAATTTGGCATATTTTTTTTAATCACCCATATATTGTTTCACTGCAGGGCAAATGACTCTCTCTGTTGTTTTTACTTCTCTCTTTCTTGACCTAGTCTCCCCCAGTCTGGGACGAAAGAGGCATTGTCGTCTCACCATCAGAGGTCATCTTCTATATTTAATTTTCTTTCCGTCTTTTGCCAACTATTCCGTGCAATCTGCCCATCGCTGGCTATCACTTATAAACAGAACAAACCAACAGAAAATAAAATCTATACGATTACAGACACGCACTTAGCGCTTAAGGTACTGCATAAAATTAAAAGCAAGAACCTTAATAACAATTTTTAAAGAGTAATTCAAACTGTATTAAAAAATACTGTCGTTAAAATAACACATTTTATAGATAATTGCGATCTGTTACTGTTAGTGATTTACTACTATTACTTTTGTAAATTTCATTCCACTTATATCCTAGCATCACCCCGGTTGCTCTAGATGTGAGCTTAGGGTCCAAAGTCTGCTTACTAGTCGAACCAGATGGTGGTAAATTTCAACTGATTGTAGGAAATTAATTTACATAAATAGAGTTATTTATTAATCACTTTCTTCTCCTGTTTTCGCAGGGATAAAAAAAGTATTGACAAATAAATAAAATTTCACGACATATATATCATGACAAAGCATAACATAGTGTAAGACGAGCCTCCAGCTAGGTGAAGCGACGACATACGAGATACATACATACATTCACGCCTGTTTCCCCGAAGGAGTAGGCAGAGGCATATTATACGCCCACACTTCGCTAATTATATAGTCGGTCCCACGTAATAAGTGGCGAGCCTATTCCCGCTTACCGGGCACTGGTATGTTCGCCAACCCCTCGTCCGTTTATCGGCAGGTGCACCACTTGCAGGTGAGGTTGGCTTGGGCTCTTTAGGTCTTAGGTTAATGCTAATAATGATGGCTAAGGCTAATGATGATTATGATAATACCATAACATTGAAATATTACTATTTATCTGTATCTACAGTTTTTAAGCTACTTGAAAAAAGGCTGTTCGGCTGTATGTTTTTTTTTATACTATAAATCCAAATGTTGATTTAAAATAACTTTCTGACGATTCTCGCAAACTGTAATCTCCCGAAAAAACGAGAAACAACTCAACACTACACGTGTTCAATCAACCTTACACAGTAAAGCCTGATTTAATAAATTATGTTATATAATTTTATTACTAATAGCTTTCTTAATTAAAGACCAAAACGAAAAATTTTTTACCAAAGAAAACCTTTGAATATAAATCTCTCACTGACTTAAAATTTTTTGCTAAAGAATACCTTCAAATGTCTTACAAATTTTAATTAGTGGCACAGACTCCAAATGAATCCGATTATAGCATGTAATCAGTAACGTTTCTTGGGGGTCATCACTACCCTTCGAAACCCTACATGCGACCCCTGGGTGGTGATAATTGAGCAATTGGTGGTAGAGTTCTGCTCGCCCGGTTATCGACCACCGTGCGGTTGTGTACGGCCCGCCAAGTGATCTGTGCTCGTCGCCAGGGTAGCGGAACATGTTGCAAAGAGTGGACCAAAGAGTATGCTTATTTCACGATATGAAGCGCCTTCCTTTTTTTTGGACTGCATCGACTGCTTACCATCAGGCAGGATATAGTCATTACAACGTGTTAGATTGAAATAAAAAAATATACAAGTTATTTTTGATGTCTATTTTTATTTACTTAAAATTAATTATATTTTCATGTTATTTCGTATTAAAAAGTTAAGAGGTCGCAAAGTACTTCATAAATAATTTATTATTCTATATGTCTATTCAATCTGTATATTATTTTCTTTAAGGGAATAATGAAACACTACAAAAACTAATATATTGTTTAGCAATATATTCTTACAAGCATTAAATTATCATTAACAACTTCCATATGATTATAAACGTCTAAAAAAAAAAAAATTCAGGCCGTAAAAAAAAACAATAGCACGATCGAGGTCACGGACGGCCACTAGTTCTAGCTCGTGACTCTTGTTGTAAATAAGTAAAATCACTTAAAATTCGATGACCATCGTGCATTGTCGGCACATTATACGAACGTAAGGAGAAAGTTATATGATTCACACGCAATGCAATGTAAACCGGGCGATACAGTCACCGTTTATGTGTACAAATCGCATACTTAATGGAATATAGGCATAACTCAAAAAGACAATTTTTTGGCATTACAAAAGAAGATCTTCTAAAGAATACTCGTCCTACTTGTAAGCGCATTAAATTGATATTGATTTATTAATTAGTAATTCTGCTTGTGATTTGAACGTTTGATGAACATTGATTCGATCTCAGTAAGAAATAGAATAAATAAATAATAAATATAAATAAATATTATATTATGAACCGTTAAGTGTTTGTGAATGTACATGAGTGTTGGTAAATGAAACAAAACAGTGCAACATCATTTTTCAAATTCTCTAAAAAGTCCATGTGAGATCTCAGTATAGTCCCACATCTGTACTGAGGACTCAATGGTTTTAGGGGATGGCATCTCATTTACCATTTATTATTATTTTTACCACTCTTTCTCATTTACCATAATTAATATGTTATTAATATATCACGTACTTGACACTGGCTAAATGAGCAAACCGCACAAAGCTATTAAATAAAAAAAAATGTTGTAAAGTTCACTGTTCCCTCAGAGATCTCTAGATGAACACTTAATTTTCAATAACTTCTTGAAAGGATGATCACCGATGAAATTTCCCCCTATGTCATCCATTTATTAATTTTCAAATATGTAGGCATGAATTTGCGTTTATATATGGGTATCTGCGTGTATTTTATGTAGATCACCGTACTATTTTATATACGTATATCTTAACTATACATATTATCTCTTACTCGCACCGTACCCCAAGGTTGACTGGTAGAGAATGCCTAATAGCATTAGGTTCGCCTCATATACATTGTTTTTTATGTGCGTACAATAAAGAATAATAAAGTGTCAAATTGTCATAATCTCACGTCTATATACCCTATTTTAGGAGGGCAAAATACCAGCGGTGGCCCAGTGGTGAGACCAATATGCTGCAATTCAGAGAGTGTCGGGTTCAACCCCCCCCCCCCCCTTTTAAACATGATACACATGATACAAACGCACATGATACATTCGCGCATACTTTTCTCCGCGGGCACAGCCTACCTACTCATGGCAGGATCATTGACCGAGTTGATATCGGCCAGGAAGACCGACTGTTCCTGCTCTTTGTAAGGTGATATGGAGGCTACAGGCTGACCTTATCCTCCTTTGGCATCGCTCGGGTTCAAACGCTGATCTAACATATGACTAAGGTATATAATTATCGCTTGCTTCTCGGAAATCACGATATAAATTTGGCAGGCAGTGCCGTCTTATATTCTGACCGCCGCTGGTAAACATAGAATCGCTCGATATCAAGCAGCGTCTGATCTCCATTGTGCAAGCTCGTATCCTTACCTTCTTTGGGCACATATCCCGACGTGGCGAGGATTCCATAGAGCGCCTAGTGGTACAGGACAAAGTTTAAGGCACCCGAGCACGAGGTAGATCACCCATGAGATGGACGGACCAAATCAAAGCAGCGGTGGACAGTGCTCTACACGTGTGTACCAGGAAGGCCAGCATCTGAGAGGAATGGCGGCGAGTTGTGAGGCGGGTCACTGCAACTGAAGTGACGACAGCGACCACTCTGTCAAGAGTGTAACGACGAAGAAGAAGAAACACAGAATGATATTTTTTCTCTGGGTTGCTGAAGTCAGATGGTAGTCACTCCGTGTAATCAAATCTAGTTGGACCAGCGAGCAGACCCGGTTCTAGGGCACAACCGGAACAGTACTAAGATGTCGATGATGAAATAAACTTATTACACAGATATCCCTAGAGACACAGTATAGCACAGAGTGCTCTTCGCCCACATTGATGCTACATAAGATTTCATTCCGTCATTGTATTCGACATCAACATTGTGCATTAATTTCCCCAGGTACCACACGCCACTATTTCTATATAAGGCTGTAGGCCTCTGATATTATAACATCTCTCTATAACGCCATAGGTGCAGCTTTCCAAAGGAATTTAATCCTCAATGTCCGGAACAGCCTGAAAAGGGTTACTCTTTGGCTCGACGTTAACATTTTTTCATGATACTATGAGAAGAACTTTTTATGTAACTGCAATGTACTGTGTACTGGCAAATGAGTAAACCATAGTAACAATACTATAATATCTTAATTCACTGTTTAAATATATACATACATAATATTACGCCTATTTCCCCGAAGGGGTAGGCAGAGGCATATTATACGCCCACATTTCGCCAGTTATATTCCTTCGTAATAGGTTGCAAGCCTACATAATCGTTGTGTGTTGTAAATAAGCACTGCATAAGTACTGAAGATTTTAATTCTGGTAAAGAAGAGCTACCTCGGTATTACCTGTTATTTACAAATTTGAGAGGGACTCAGGTCACACACCATCACAGTGATAACCAGGACGAACATTTTAACATGTATTCCGAAGCACGGAAGCAACACAAACGGTCTCCCATCCAAGGGATGACCACTACGAACTATGCTATTCTTTGGTGATCGTTTACGACTATCTAGACCGCTTCCCACACTGCCCTATATGAATTCTCTGTTCACGCCGCTAATGTTAAAAAAGGCAATCATATTAAACACTACCTTCTTACGTGACGTTATAATATTACCGTACATGAATAATGATGACAAATTATAGAGGTACAAACTTCAAAACATATCCAGAGAATGTAATAATGAATCTAGTTAGAATAAATCGGAAGAATGGTTTTATGGGCAGTACTTTCTCCGCCTGGGTCGGATCGATAGGACCAAGGTCGGGCGATGACATCCATTCTCGAATCTCGCCTCATCCACAAAATAGATAGCTGCAGAACTCCCGTCGCGCCGAACATTAGGCTGAAAATCGTGCTCTATACTCATATATCATTTACAGTTCCGTAAATTCTTGTAGAAACTAAATGGTTCAAATTGGAAGGTGTTATAAATACCTCTTATCGTTAATACGATATTTCAAATATGTATCACATGCAAATTCAATAGAGCTGCAAGGACTGAATATAGTCTTAAAAAGGTATTAAGTTCTAAAACTATGTCAACTAAATTTTATGATAATAATTATATCCTGTTTACGTCAGACTTTTCTTAACGATTCGTAAACCTTACCAATCATAGTTATAAAAGTGAGCCGCGATATGGTAAGAGTTATTCACTGTGATACACTCTATCAAAAAAGTATACAAATATCTATACATTAATATAAGAATTATGATTAAGTGGCTTCTGTGTGATTAATCATGCCATCTATTGGATAATTTGAAGAGATTTTCGCGTGTCGCTTGTTTTGTTTCCTTGTGCGTGCTTCGTCCTTCTGTGTCCTAACATTTTTCACCTCATCCCTCCCGACATGGAACCGTAGACAAAGTATAGTAGGTAACATAGAAATAAAAGGATGTGCGAGAATTTCTTAACCGACGATATGGTCCTCGTGTAAGGACACGTAACATTCATTGCATCTAGGCGGGGTTGTTCGATTTAGGGTTCTGCAGTGAAATACTTTCGTCTCACCTACAAGAAGAAATTCTATCTAGAAGATGTTCAATTGTTCGACCCACTCACAACCGGAACACTAAAAAAGGACTAAAATTGGATTTGTGGTTGAGATGTCAAAATATAAACAGACATAATAAGAAAGTAACTCGATTATTAGTCTTTGTCATACCTCTTGATATGGATTATCTTCCTAGATTTTACTTTTAACAGAGATATTAATGAATAATCTAGGATATATAGTTCTCAAACATCTTGACTCAAATTAAGCAGAGCTGTACCATGGTTACTAGAAATCGGAAAACTGAAAAGCACATTTATTTTATACGTCATACATAACCTTATATAGAATGAATATAAAACCAACCTTTACCAAGACCAGTCTCAACTGTACACATATTCGATCCAGTGGTAGTGCGTGTCTGACCCAATATTATTTTATATTACAGCGAAACACATTTATACTACACACAAACATGAGACATGAGAAAATTGCAACTGAAGCCACATACCGACGGTATGGCTAGCGGCATAAATGTAAAAATATATAGAAAAATAAATGTTTATTCAGCACTTTCAGGCTAAAATAAAAAATAGACAATAAAATACTTATAAAATAAAAGAACTGAAATGAGTACACTCAGAAAAATTACAGACTTTAATAACGGTTAAGTCCCGGTTATCACTAAATGTGGTAGTCGTTAAGCTATGTTAGAGGCCTAATGGGCGGCTTGAAAAATTATAACAGCAATACGCCATACACCTGCCTCCGTCAATCCGCACTGCGTCAGCGTGGTGGAGTATAACCCAATACCCTCACACCTGGATATGTGAGAGGAGGCATGTGCTCAGTAGTGGGACGTTAATGGGCTGTGATGATGATACGTAAAATCTTGCCTGTTTCTCTGAAGGGGAAGGCAGAGGCATTTAGCCACATTTCGCTAATTGTAGTGTTGGTCCCATGCAAAGCTACATAAAAACTATCTTTTTAAATCATTAAAGATATATAAACCAACTAACCTAGTTCGCATAGTGTTTAAGACATTAAAGTGTAATAAACTGACTGTCACCATTTAAATATAAATGATGATTTTATCCCAATGTTTCGTAACTCAATGAACCATAATGTTATGTCGTTATTCGGTCTGCCCTGTAACAAATCGTGATTCGAATCGTTACCATCTACTAATAAATTTAAGTGCTTGTAGCTCCGTAGACTAGGTGGTCTGATTACCAAAGTTATGAAGAAATATCGGGAGTCCTTGGATGAGTGACGGTTTTTGTGTCATCATATCAGCCTTATCATTAGCCCACAATAGATTTCTAATGAGGGTATCTGCCCATAATCACCAAGGCAAGGGCAGGCGGGTTGGTGATCGCATGTCCAGCCAGCATGCAGGATGACGCTGCTTCTTATAATTCGGTAGTATTTCTCTTACGTCTCCCCGTAAGATCAGAGGGGGTGACACTATTCTAGTCCGGTATCACACGGCACTGTACGAACGTCTGTGTGTCAGCGACAACCTATCTTATCTCATCTTATAGCGGGGGCCACAGACTAACCGTGGCGCACTTTGACCCTTATGTCGGATCTTTTGTGCATCCCCTTGCCTATCACTCCAAATCTCCAAATATTGTTACCATCATCGTTATGACAGTCTTTGCAGATTGGAGCCCATAGCCCCTTGGTTGTGGGTAGGCCACCCCCAGGAGACTCATTCGGCAAGCCGCCAACGAGTCTGCTTGCGGAATGAGACAGCGACATCCTATATAGTCATCCAGTTTCTTGCCAACTTCCAGGCTTGAACGAATGATTAAAAAAAATTTTATCGAATGCATTTGGGCTTTCGATGGTCCTGGTGGGTGGTTTGGTACTGGTCGTAAATAAAGAGGTCTTTACGTTATAATCTCTAAGAGGTGGCTTGAGATATTCTTAGAACAATGGCCACAAATGCTCCGCTAAATCCGCAATCAGTTGATTTAATGGATGTAGGTTAGTACATTCATGATTAGGCTGAGATGATAAATAAAAGAAAAGTACTGCAATTCCATGCAAATCGAAAAAAGGTTAGGTCACGCCTAATAAGTGTTAATCGGGTTTCCATGAGAAATGTTTTTTTAAAATCCAAATCGAGCAAGGAGTTTAAACGTGAAAGCGTGACAAAAATACTTACTTCCGCATATACAATGTTAGTGTGGAATGGTTGACATTATTTTACTGGTTACGTCATACTTATGTATGTATATATCTCTCTTTCTCTCTCCCTGTGCGTTGTTTCCTTATTACCTAGGGTCGAAGCTTCCCTTCATGGTCTTCTTCACAAAGGTACCTATTTATACTATCTTATCTATGATCAGTGACGTGATAACTATATATGCAAATAAGCACTGTATACTTAGGCCTAGCTTAAAATCTATACCTACTTTAGCTCGACCACATGGTCTCACAGAGCCACAACCAGTGAACAGACTCTGGGTCCTGAGCATTGGTCTAGGGCACAACAGGGATAAATAAAAGTGATGATGATACGTGTCGACCAATGTATAAGAGATACACGGAGTTTGATACGATACGACGAATGATACATAGATACAGATATTTGGACCTGCTGTAGTCATTAATAATTGCATACCATCATCAGTATGACTGACTTGCAGTCGCAATACATATTAAGTGAACAGTATAACAACTTCATTCGCAGCCGTTGACCTTGGAGAAAGTGAATGACGACCAATGACGCCCTACTTCAATGTACAGACACAGTTCATTGTAATCAGTAGAGTAACTGACAACCGTTTTCTGAATATTATTGGCCGACTGATCGTTTAAGTTTCATAAAAATTTTAGTTCAATAAATGTTCATTTCTCTTTTATTCTGTTCTGAAAAGTTATTATGTCGCGCTTTTATTCAAAATCAATTTGAACCCATTCTCCTTTTGATGTATTGTAATGTTTATTAATAAACAAAAAAAAAAAGCTAAATCAATAAAAAACCTAAATGAACCTCTTTAACCTTAGGTTATATTTTTAATTTGACCATATTATAATTTTAATTTGTTTTGGTGTGTATTTGTGTGCGTGATTGTTCATATGTCTATCAGAATTTTACAATAGTGTGCAATAAAGTGTTAATCTATCTATTTAAAATGTTACAAAAGAATGTTGTAAAGAAGACTTTACGATCAACCACCACACAAATTTATCTGACCTACTAGCCTACTTCTCGCGCTAAATTCAGCGCGTCACCACTTAATTCAATTATAATATTTCACTTGATAATTGATAGCGGAATAGACACTGACAAGGAACTGTCAAACATATGGTTATTTTCAACTAAAGGTTCTTATACGTGTAACTTAAAAAGAATAAATACAAATTTTCTTCGACTCTTACTTGAGTTTTCCATTTCTATCAGCTAAGCTCAAATACACATACCAAGAACGTTGAAGGTTAAATATACAATTAAATGTCAATTAAAAAAGAAAATTAAGTGCCGTCAAAAAGGCGATGCTTTAAACAAATCAACTTTGTAGTAAGGCTTCTTTCTTTGTATACTTAAAGAGAATTCTCAACGTAGACGAAGCGTCAAATACTGAAATTCGACAAACTTTATTCAGATTGGAATTCAAAGTCGATGTACTACAGCCTCTGGATATTATATAATGAAAAAATTCACTTTGGTGGTATTACTAGTGGTCAGTATTATGTAGTTTTAGGTTTTGATAAAAAATACCTCTAAAACATAGATACATATTGCCATTCCGCATTCCCGTAGGAGTGAGCAAATATCACATCAAATCCCACTTGCTACAATCCTGACACACACTTTAACCTAACTTTCAGTCTATCAAAGTTATTTTCGCCTTAGTAAATCGATTCTAAAGTTCTGAACTGTCGTCGAAGTAACGTTGGTTCGGAATTCAGTTATTAAGCGTAATTTTTAGTATCTTTTGAATGATACACTTACGAATGTCATCTCAAATTTACTTATTTATTTAGGCACACGAACTTTTTATACGTAATTTTATTTTTTTTATCGATTCAATGTTTTAAGAAAATATTTATCAAAATTCCGAAACACTTAAAATTTGTGCTTTTTCTCATTATTGCCCAATAAACGCATTCAAATATTTTTCGTGAACTCGTTAGCCTACTGCCGTGCAGTTAACTTTGAGCTTTCCATTGCATTCACGTTGCGTTAGAGAGTTGTGACAATCGTGAATGGGGATTTAAGGCCATCATCCATTCGGGGTACGGCGACAAATTTGGGCCGCTGGTGGCCAAATATTTCGAGTGGTTTCCGGTTGAATAACTAACTTTTGTTAGCTAACGAATTGTCTCGGTCGTCTCTACAATCCACGAATAATATTGAATTGACGTCGCAAGCAACCTTTCAAGCCACATAGGAAGTTTTATTGTACTAAATTACATCACATTCACTATGAAATATTAATGTGTATAGACTCTTGTGGGTTTTTAATATTTCAATTTGAAAACCAGCGAATTGGCCTCATTCCTTTAGAGTTAACAGAAAAGTTGTAGTGGCATAATCGGTAGACAGAAGTAGGTTATAGAATATTAATAAAAGACGGGTTACTTTATATGTCTTTAAATAATGACATCCTTCGCATATCCCATATCCCGGGTCCTTTCAGCGGGGCGTGAAACGTCATTAATCAGGCCGTAATGAGTGGGTGTGCTTGTTGCCGTACTAGTTACACGGTACAGAGCTTTTACTTTTCTGGACTACGTCGACTGCTTTCCATTTGGCAGGATGTTGTGATTATGACGTAACATACAAAAAGACACCACTGTATTAAAAAAATTGCATTCTATTTTTAAAATCTTAATATGACTTCTTGGCGGCAAAGTAAAGCGTCTGCAGTTTGCAGTTGCAAAAAAAAAATCTATGTTTATTTATTAACATATAAATTAAAAAAAAAGTTATAGTTAATAATTCATTATACATTTATTTTACATATAAATTTTTGTTTTAATTTTAAATTATTTACATTATAATTTTTTTATTGATCAATATGAAAAAATTTAGAAATTAAGATTTAGTAATATAAAAATTAAACAAAAGTGCAGATGTCTGCAGTTTTGTTTAATTTTATAAAATTTGTGATACATCGAACATTAATGTGTAATAACGATGGATTATTAACCGTTATGTGTTTGTAGCGTACATGAGTGTTGGTAAATCAAACAAAACAGTGCAACATCACTTTTAAAATTCTCTCAAGAAGTCCATCTGAGATCACAGTATAGTCCCACATCTTTACTGGGGACTCAGGGGGTTAAGGGGAGGGCATCTCATTTATCATCTTTATCACCACACATACTCATTTACTACTATGTATGAAATATATCTATAACTTGACTCTGGCAAAATGTGCTAAACGCACGAAGCCATTATTAAAAAGAATAAAATTCTTATCATTCATATTTATGTATTAAATAAGGAAACCATTGTTCATATGTTATGTCGTATGACTCTGAATAAGCTTACCCATCACTGAAAGGCTTATTTACTTAACTAATAGTATAGTAAGTTATAATATTTTTATGAGTAATGTCATACAAGTTACGGGAGTATTAATTTTAAATAAAAAATTATGCATAACGCAAGCCAAATACAATTAAATATCATTGGAAAAAGTTGTACTCAATATTTTTTTATACACTATACAGTGTCAAATACTTAAAATAATATTCAATATTTTTGAACTTCTAACACAGTAGCTTTAAGCATTTTTTTGTAATTTTTAACTAACTATGAACTTCATATCGAACACACCAGACAAATCTTTGTGATTTATTGTGTGTTTAAAAACCATGTGAAAATGAAATGATAACATTTTCACATGGTAAATAAATAAAAAAAAAAGCAGAAACTCATTTGACCACCGATATGGTATAGAGATAAGTATACTTGCTCTTCGCTCCGATCGTGGCGTCGATTCTCACACAGGACAATTATTTGTGTGCATAAACATACATCTTTGTTCTGGTCTGGGTCTTTCCTAAGCATATTAAGTATGTACTTACAAAAAAAAAATATATTTAGGTTAATAAATCCGTTGTTTAGTATTCATAACACAACATCTTAATGATACTTATTTTGCAATCTACAAAATTGGTGTTAAAGTACAAGAAAAATAATGGCGACCGAAAGAGATGTGTGGGGCTCACCACCGGCAGACACGACCGCCAGCAGTAATACCCACTAAAAATCTTCCGACGACGCTCGCCGCTTGTTGAGAAAGAGGCGGGGCGCCAGTACCTTGGGTTGTCTGACACCCCGCCTGCGGCCAACATCCTCCGGACCAAAACCGGGAGAACCTCCTCAGAGAGGCGCAGTGGACGCGCCTCTCCTACCTCCTTGTGCGACCATAGCGTGTGTGGCCGACTTCTCAAAAGGTCCATGGTTAGACAGCAGGGGCTCCCTGTCCCCGCTGCCTAAGACCCTCCTGACGCTGCTAGACGGGCCCTCCTGGCCCGCCCGCTGCGCCATTCACAGGTCCCTCTTAGTTTCTCCCCGGTAGTCAGTACTAAGGGCACCCATAGTCACCAATCTTCGGGTGTTACCTTTTCCCTAGCGCCCTCTACGCCCTACCGGGAGGTACTACCCCCCCCACCACCACGACAAGGTGGAGACCATTCGAGGGGGGGGGAAACACCTAACATCTATCACAAGCAGTGATAATCGAGATCATAACCTAGCGTTATCCCGGTTGCCTTAAACTTAAGCTTAGGGCCTAGGGTCTGCTTGCAATTTCAGTTATTTCATGGTGGGACTGCCGTCTAACCTCCGCAACCCAATGGGAAACATAATTCTATGGCTTAACCAGCTGTTAGAATATTAGAAGGCACTGAGTTTCTAATAACGACTGCCATAGTTCATGACAGCCGGGACCAATGGCTTAAAGTGCTCTCCGACGCACGGAGCAAGCGATAGTAATTATTAATTACTGAACTTTGAAAAGTCATAGGTGCGCTCAACAGGATTTGAACCCGGCGCCCTCTGAATTTGAAGGCTATGGGTCTCGCCACTAGACTATAATCTGGAACAACGACTTAGAAAAACTTACGTTCTAAGAAAGGCAGCGCTCCTTATTGCCACACGATCATACATCCACGTCCTGACCTCTGTGAAGGCCGTTTAACCTCGTTAATCGTCTATTCTTGCAATGCCAAGACGCACCGCTTCTTATGGCCAACACTTTTAAAATCAATGCGCTCTGAGTAGACACATACTTAAATCAAACATAGACATGTAATGGGTCAAAAATGTTAAATTAACGACTGTCAGACAAATGCGCTGCGACTGTAAGAGACGTCAACCATATTTACTAAACTGTTTTTTTAATGTGACTCTTCATAAACCACATCCTGCCTGATGGTAAGCAGTCGAAGTAGTTCCAAAGAATGAAAGCATCTACTCATGACTAGCAGCTGGGGAAAAAATCCGCTGGCACAGGATTCTAAAGCTTAAATGGTATATTACGTGTACAGTTTTGGTTGTAGATCGATGAGATACTATTGAATGTGACATATTTCCATAGACTGTATTTGTCTGGTGTAGAAATCGAAACCCTCAGCTTTCAGAGGGCCGCACTCCTCTCCTAAGTTTAAGTATTCGTATACAGACCTTCCAATATGTTGTTGCTTAATATATTGTAAACAGTGTTTCGATACAAATTGTTGAACAATTCAATTTAAGAACAACATTTTTTTACGAATAAAATTAAAAGATTACAGCGTATGGCTCTTTAAAAAGAACGTGAAACGTTGTTTAATGGGTCGGCAACTCGTTAGTGATACCCCTGTTGATACCCCTGTTGCAGGCGTCTATAGGGTGCGGTGACTAATTTCCATTAGGTAGGCTGTATACTTGACCCACCTTGATATTTATAAAGAATACCTAATATTGACTAATCTACTGTCACTTTGGATATAATATGCAATGTGTTGCAGGGTTTAGTAGGCTTTGCGTATCTTATCTAGTAATGCGTGTACTTTTATATGAATTACTTTTAGGGTTGTCACATTCAGTTTTATTCTTTACGAGTGATGAGTTTATTTTATATTATGTTTAACGAAAAGTCCATTGAGACCTTATTTATTTATAGAATGACAAATACATACTTAATATACATAAGTAACACATAGACAAGAACAAACATTTATATAATAAAAATAATTTATTGGTGCATCATACAATCTACAATTTGTAATTAAAAACTAAAAAGTTATTCAAAACTAATATGATGCACCATCTCAGCTAAGCTAGGACAATAGCACTGGTTTTCAGCTGGGCTATTTTGAGTGCAGTGCAGGATATCAATTACCTGATTATTAAATATTTTACACCTTGTCTTACATTATTGAAGTTTTCAGTAAGAATCCCTTTATAGTAAAAATCTAATGATGAAATAGTAATCGAAAACCGTCCAGTACTTTTCCATTTCATTCATATGAATCTTTCGTTTTATTACATTAATATTAAAAGTATAGTGTCAAGTAAAGAAAATCCCAGTAGGCCTTGCACTGACCTTGCCTGTCTGACCAACTTCATATATTTCGCAAACTACAGCATACTTCAAATGTAAACGCATTATCACATAAAGTGCCAAACAATATTGTACAAATATTTGATGTCACTCAAATTGACGACAGAAATCAAAGACAGTCTACAACTTTATATTTACGAAACCAACGCGGAGAAAGACACATCACGGTAGTATTGGATTTTGTCAAAATTAGTGTAAATTCGAGTTGTATTGTGATTTTTTAGACAAATCTTGTTTGACAAGAAGTACAGGAAAGTGGAGTATTACTGTGAAATTCCAAAACTCCAATGAACCGCTAGTAAAGTCTTAACTACTGTACTACGTCATGTCTGCAGAAATATGTGATATTTCGAACATTATAAACGGTTACTAATAACGGTGGATTATTAACCGTTAAGTGTTTGTGAACGTACATGAGTGTTGGTAAATGAAACAACGCAGTGCACCAGCACTTTTTATAATCTCTCAAGAAGTCCATGTGAGATCTCAGTATAGTCACACATCTTTACTGAGAACTCAAGGGGGGTGGGCATCTCAGTTTCCATATATCATATTTATCATTACTCATTCTCATTTACTATGTATTAAATAATATTTATATATCTGTAACTTGACACTGGCTAAATGTGCTTAACGTATGAAGCCTATATTTATAAGAAAAAGAAAACATCACCGTAGTGCATCCCGGTTGTGCTTAGGAAACGGGGTCTGCTTACTGGTCTAATCAGATTTGACTGAATGTTAGTGATTAAACCTTATAGTTTAACTCTCATATTCTATCTAATTGGCTTATTAAATTAAACAATTTTTTATGTCCTATTGGCATGTTATATTGCGACAGTTAAAAATATGTTAGCTGTCATGTAGACAATGTACACCAAGACTTCTTGGCGGGAAAGTGAAGCGTCATGTCTGCGTAGTTTTATTTCATTTTCTAAGATTTGTGATATTTCGTACATTAATGTGTAATAACGGTGGATTATTAACCGTCAAGTGTTTGTGAATATACATGAGTGTTGGTAAATCAAACAAAACGGTGCAACATCACTTTTCAAATTTTCTCACAAGGAGTCCATGTGAGATCTCAGTATAGTCCCACATCTTTACTGAGGACTCAAGGGGCTTAGGGGAGGGTATCTCATTTACGATTTATCATCTTTATCACCACACATTCTCATTTACTATGAATTATATTTTATTAATTTATCACTTACTTGACACTGGCTAAATGTGCTAGACGCACGAAGCCATTATTTAAAATAAAGAAAAGAAAGTGTACACCAATATTATAACAGCTAGTTGCTATTATAAAACAAAATCGCAATCGTTATTCCTAACAATAATATACAAATTAAATAGACCTAAAAATATTTTTATAAATTATAATTTAGTGTATAACATTTTTTAAAAATACAGCGAAAACCCTAGATTACACACTATTCAAATAAGATTTGACGAACACTTATCAATTTCTTAGAATATGGTATAGGTACTTACCAAAATATTTAGTAACTAAACCCCAGTATCGTTTTAACTCGAAATGTGATACCAGTGAACTTAGGCAACCAATGTAACCAAAGTAATATTAAAATCTATAGTAGTGATGTGTATAATGAAAACTTGGTGACGGTTTATAAAAATATTTATGTGATAAAAGCGTATGTGCTTACTTTTTATGTAATCTATACAGTCACCTTTAATCACTCAAAGTTAAATCTGGGGGCTTCGAAATTGAAAGACTTACTACCAATATGATGTGGAGATCAATATGCCTGCATTCTGCTCTATAGATCCTGGGTTCGATTTCAACCCAGGACTCATATTTGTGTTAATGAATTCGAAAAAAAAAAAAAGTAAACGTAGTAGAGGACGGCCTCCCACGCGATGGACCGATGGTCTGGTCAGGGCGGCGGGAAGCCGATGGATGCAGGCGACTCAGGATCGCTCAATGTGGAAATCTATTGGGGAGGCCTATGTTCAGCAGTGGACGTCGGATGGCTGAGATGATGATGATCATGATTTCGAATATTTATCTTGGTCTGGGTGTGTCATAATTATTATATGTATGTATTTAAAAAATGGTATTCCATTACAGTCATGCATGTACCAAAATTACAACAAATATTCCTATGTATTCTGTGAATCTGGGATTTAGATATTCTTTAACCCGTCGTATACGAGGTGACTAATCTCATCATGCTATACTAGGTGGGGTTTGATATACCCCAAATATAAAAGGAAGTAAAATTAGCATAATTTATATTTAAGATTGTTAAATAATAAGAAATATGTTTTTATATCTAATAATATTATTTTTACATTAGAATTTTATTAATAAAAGTACAAAAACTTAACTTTTTCTTCAAACTTTAATCTATTAAGCCTTTTCTTGAGTACTAAAATTAAATGCGCATAATATCACAATCACAATCTTCTTAATTTATAAGACTACAATATAATTAGTTTGAAACATTAACAATTTAGTAAAAACAAGCAATAATAAATCAGATCTTAATCAAAGGTGGGGTGTGTGATATCCAAGCGCACTTTAAGCACGTGTAACACGACTTGTGGCAGATGGCCGGACTTAAATGTTTTGCACGGATCGGAGCAGCAACGTCGCATTTGCAGCTACTGAGAAAACCAACTTGCGCGTTTTTTTTGTTTAGAAATTGCAACGATTTTTTATCCGCTGGAGTATGTCATACTCCTCTTCGGATACGGAAAGTTAAATAAATATTCTTTATTTCTTTAAAAATTGTTAAATGTATTTAACGAAGCCTCCTTTTAGGCTTATAATTACCTGTCCCAGGAGACAACGCTCTGCATAACAAAATGTCAAAAATAAAGCTGAAACAATATACACTAAAAATACTTAAGTCTTATTATAGGTATATGTAGTGAGTTGTTGTTCATATTGTTATGCCATCATAACAATATGAACAACATCATCTCATCCCATGATGAGTTGATCGCGATAGACAGGCTTAATTATGTACGTAATGTTCGTATAACTGTTACAAACCAAACTAATTAAGGTGGGCTGCATAAAATGTTTTTTAATGGTAAGAAAAAAAAAATAACCTCAACCTAACCCAAAAAGAGATACTTATACTTCTCTTTTTGGGTTAGGTTGAGGTTATTTCTTTTTCTTACCATTAAAAAACATTTTATTATAATAGTTGCAGCCCACCTAAATTAGTTTTAAACTAGGCCATACTAGTTTGTCCTAAAATCAGGTTTGGCCGGTAACATAACTATTGTAAAAACAATTCTATGAGCTGACAAGTTTTGTGTCCAATTATTCTCAACCCAAGCTCCTGCCCTTAGTGAATAGAGCCTTTGGAAGTGCTTCATCGGAACCTAAATTGAATAAAGAATATTTCATTTTAGTTCAATAGCGAAACGGTGAAACCTTGGGAAGTAGCAATCAACTTATTAAAGGCCACGACACGACCACGACCTCTCCGCCTGGAGAGAACGAAAAAAAGATTTAGGAAGCTCAATAACTCTCAAGTTACTCTTCCAAAGAAAAAAAATTATGACATACCTACATTTACATACAAAGCAAACCTTGATCGATCAGTAAAGGGCGTAGTAAAACTATCTAACATAGAAAGAAAGGTGTTATTGTGTCGTAAGCAAATCGCATTTGTTTAAGCCCTGGATTACGCAGCTGTTCGCACTACATCAGGCAGCCATTGCTGTTTTATGTTAGGTTATAAAGACTCGAATGCTCTTTGTCACGTACTAAATGCTGTATTCACTTGTAGCTACAATTGTTTTACTACAATCTTTATAAATTCTTGTCCTATTTTCGACGAAAAGATTATGCGGAGACGGAACGAAGTCTTTGAAATATTTCAGTCGAAAAATTCACGGGTGCAAATACTGAACATTATCTTTTGAAAATTTGTAATACTTGTAAATATTTAAATTTTCTTTAAGATTTGTATAATACTGATTGTCAATATGTATGTCAATAGTCAAAAAGAATCTTTGAAAAGCAACTTATATCAGTAAGATACAAGCCTACATTGTATCTATGCTTTACTTTTAATAGTAGTTCTAAAACAGAAGGATTAAAATCATGTAAAAACTTGTAGTGGAATGTATGTCTAACTCTAAGATATGAATAAGTGACTAACCCGTAATCAGTACCTAGTTATTTGATTTTTTTTATTTGCTAAGGACTTTCTCGGTCCGAGTGTTATTTAGTGCCATGGAATTTGATTAATCATGTTTTCTAAACAGATTTGTCATTCGTCAAAGTCTAAAGTTCGCCATAGTCAAGACTAAGTCCTATCCCAATAAAGTAGCACAGACTTTACTAGAGACTCAATGGAGTTTTGGAATCAACACAGAAAATCACAATTTACAATACTGTGCCAGTTTCCTACACCGGTGTGTGTTGTCGCTTACGTCATGTCTATAACTCTAATCACCTTAGATAAATTAGTTGAATAACCCTCTATCACCCGTACCTCGACCAAAAAGTTTGTGTTCCATAATCTTTATCATATAAAGCCTAACAGACCGACCTACTTGATGGACGATTATGTAACTGGTTTTTATAAAAAAAGATAATCACGTCAACCACGTGTCACCTGTCTCTCCGTATCATTCTTGTTATCTATGAAATATATGTGATTGATCGTAATTTTTTTACATTATTATAACAATAATTTATGTGATTCACAAAATAATAATGCGGCTGACGGTGATTTCTAGCTACACATTGAAACTGAGACGCTGTGAATTAGCGTGAATATTCATTAACGAATGTCAGTCGGCTTTCACAGAAGTACATTGGTTTTTCCAGACTTCACATGGCAACAATTGGTTTTTTACTCAATTTGAAAGTGCACGTGAATTGATTATCGTCGATAATGTGAGTTAAAGACCTAAATGTTTCTGATAATATTTGCATTCGCTAGGAAAGTTAATGTTTAAAGAGCAAATTAGTGCTGGGATAAAAGGATTTATGTCTAAATCAGCTGTGTGCAGTTTTAGTTCCTGTAAAAGAGTGTTCCGATATTGATTGGCTCGAAATGAACTCTAGAATAGCTCTGAATTAGTTATGAGTTTATCTATTTTCATTTCTAGTATTGTTCATTTATTCAGTATGAAAGTCTGACATTTCAAAAATAACAGCTGCATTTACAATTTTCTTTTTCATTTTGCAAAACTTTTTATATTTTTTTTTGTGTATTGGAATTTTATGTTCGACTCATACTTTCATCACCATCAATCAATCAATCATTTACATAGTAGTATCTTTTCATGCCTTTCAATGCCGTGTGGTAGAATAAATATATATAAAATGCCTACAATATTGCCATCTCTTCTTATCTTACGGGGAGTCGTAAGAGTCGACCAAGGGAACCTAATAGATGATGGGCAGCAGCGTCATTCCGCGTACTGGCTTGCCCTGCGATTACCAAGCTGCCCGGCATGGTGATTTAAAGCAACTTCCCCCAATGGAAGCTATGCTTAGCAGTGAACTCATAAGGCTGATATGATGATCGTTTCATAAGCAATAGTTATTCTATATGTACTTTAAATGATTAATAAAGTGGAATATGTACGGTTTACTCGTACATTGACTTTTCATAACTACCTATCCTACTGAAGTCATGGAATCTTGCCGACCGATGCTATTTAAATCCTTACTCCTTACTTAATATTATAAATGCGAAAGTAACTCTGTCTGTCTGTCTGTCTGTCTGTTACTATTTCACGCCAAAACAACTGAACGGATTTAAATGAAATTTGGTATACAGATAGTCTAGACCCTGAGAAAGGATATAGGCTACTTTTTATTGCGAAAAGGGGGTTGTAAATGCTACCCAAAGATACTATTCCACGCGGACGAAGTTGCGGGTAACAGCTAGTTATTAATAAAATACAATTAATTCAGTATATACTGGGACTGCGGGAATAACAGACATCGCGTGAGAACCACTTTAGCCTAAAACTACCTACGATAATAAACAGTGATTACTCACCTCGGCTTTCCATCTTCTTCCATCACTAAAAATGACTTCTTAACTAACTACAAAATCATCTGTACGGAGTAACACGCCCTACGGAATAGTTTGCAATTTTCTTCGTTATGTCGATCTATACAGTAAAAGACTGGGAAGGACAAAACCTTTTGAGTTAGTTTAGTGTAGTCAGTAAAGTGTAATACTGTGACTAAGAACCCTTTCCTAAGTTGTATTCGCCTTAATACGACGATTTGACGACCGATATGGCGTGGTGGCGAGTATACCCGCATTCCATTCCTGAGGTCGTGGGTTCGATTCCCGCACAGGACAAATCTTTGTGAGTATAAATATGAATATTTGTTCTGGTCTGGGTGTTTTCATATGTATATTAAGTATGTATTTACAAAAAAAAAAGGTATTTATGTATGTTTATCCGTTATTTAGTATCCATACCACAAGTTCTTAATGATACTTATCTTGGAACTAAATAATTGGTGTAAGTGTCAGAAATATTTATTTATTTATAATATAATAGAAACAATAAGAACAGTGTTATTGCTCAAAATCTTACTTTGAAAATATGTAGTAGTTTATGATAAAAGAAAGTTACTAATTAGTCTTTAGATAGGCTAGATTGTAGTGGATATAAGATACCTCCTTTAAAAAAGGAAAGTATTTCGTAAAGGTAAAAAAAAATGACGATCTATTAACATCTTATTACAGAACACGGGCAACACTGACGAATCGACTTTAAAAGAGATTATGGTCATACTGTACCAAGCGGACCCAGTGCGGATTGGCGAAGGCAGCCCTGTTGCTAGATTTTTCCAAGCCCAACTTCCAGGGCTTTGTTTGAACTGTGATCAACATCTTAACGTGCCTACCGATACACTGAAGCTGTTGATTTTGATTGCCACACAAACGGTCACCCATCCAAGGCATAAACTCTCTGTGAAATCTGCTTTATTTCGGTTTCCGTATACGACCACTTAATACCGCGCATAACTAGCTATTAATATAATTTTTCATAAATATAAATGTTGTGTATTTAGTTAATTAATTTTAGAAATAAAGGTCAATTATACAATTACATATTTGACGTTAGCTGTCATAAGGCTGCAGGTATTTATTCTAAATTTAACCCAAGCAGCATTAATTACCATTTAATTTTAATTGTATGCAATTCATAAATAGATTTAAAAAAAATGTAGTTTGCATTTATTTACATTTCTAGCCAGTGGTTAGTTTATCTTATTTATTATATTTCATAATTTCTAGAAAATGCGTCACTCTCGACAAAAAATATAATAATGTGTCAGAAAAAATACTGTATAAATACAATACAGTTTGCGTTAGAAAGAAGAAGAAGTTATTTTATTCAGTAGAATTGAGCAGCTCCAGCTGAATTTCTTATTCGGCGTTAAGGAATTAAAGTATAGTTAGATTGAGCTGGATTACTAGATTAGTTTAATAGGATACTAGCATCGCGTTACCCGCGTGGCCCTGGTTCCTGTGGGATTATTGGGATAAGAAGTCCAAGAAGAAACCGAGTTTTATCACAATCGGTTAAAACAAACAATCTATAAGTTAATAATTATTCGTATGTATAACTTTTTTTTAATTAATGGCCTCGTGCGTTTAGCACAATTTGCCAGTGTCAAGTTATAGATAAATTAATAATATTACATACATAGTAAATGAGAATGAGTGGTGACAAAGATATATAAATGATAGAGATAAGTGGAGTCCTCAGTAAAGATGTGGGACTATACTGATATTTCACATGGAATTCTTGAGAGAATTTGAAAAGTATTGTTCCACTGGGTTAATAAACCACCGTTATTACACATTAATGTTCGAACGACACTTTACTTTCCCGCAAAAAAATTCCCTTTATAATATTAGTTAGATAAAATGTAAATGATAAATGAAATGTTTATATTGTTACAGATAAAATCAACAAAATGAAGATCGTGTCGCGTCCCATAGCTTGCTAATCCCCTCCACCACAATTGATGCATTGAATCGAGTGTCCAGGGAGTGAATAGTTTTCAAGATGGCGTGGTGCGCTGGTCCACCCGTGGAGGCCGAATACGTGCCGGTCGCAGAGTTCTATGAAGACAAGTCGATATTTGTTACGGGAGGCACTGGGTTCATGGGAAAGGTAAGGAGATTTTAGACAGTAAGCTTATAGCGTATATAAAACGCGAAAATGACACGCGTATGATGCCATATAGATAAACTTGGATTATATGCGCGCAAGCACGCGCGTATACGACGATATAGATGCTGATACAATACGATATATGTTACAAGATAGAATTCAAATTTCAATTGAAGTGCGTATACGCGAGTCATCTGCGCGTCGTCTTATTCAAGGAGAACGAAAGTTAGTATATAAAATTATAAGACCTCATCCAACAAAAATCAATACAGGAACCCAAAACATGGCGAAGAACGAGTCTCCTATAATTCTAAACAACTAGCAGCCCAATTCAACATGTGAAAATAAAGGCACAATAGCTACACAGAATGGCATAATTTTAATTTATCGATTTCAATACTCAATATCTTTATTGGTCTCCACAAACAGTTACAATATGATATTGATATAATATATTACATATCGTTGGATATCACTTTTTCTTGAACATGCCTGTTTTTAGGTGTTCAATTAGGCAGATGAACTTTCTGATGAGTAATAATAATAATAATAAATAAATATAAATATTTCAGACACTTACACCAATTATTTAGTTCCAAGATAAGTATCATTAAGAACTTGTGTTATGGATACTAAATACCGGATAAACATACATAAATACTTTTTTTTTGTAAATACATACTTAATATACATAGAAAAACACCCAAACCCAATTTGAGTAGGACTAGGGGGAATACACATCGCTCTTGATCGCAGTCGTCCGTAAAAAGTGAGCTAACACAACAATCTCTCTCGAGCGTCCTTTTGAAGCTCCAACAGTAGTTAGCAGTATTATCACTCCTTCGGGGTTACTTCAACTGATAGCAAAAGTATATTACACACTAGCTGTTACCCGCGACTTCGTCCGCGTGGAATAGTATCTTTGGGTAGCATTTACAACCCCCTTTTCGCAATAAAAAGTAGCCTATATCCTTTCTCAGGGTCTAGACTATCTGTATACCAAATTTCATTTAAATCCGTTCAGTAGTTTTGCCGTGAAAGAGTAACAGACAGACAGACAGAGTTACTTTCGCATTTATAATATTATAGTAAGGATTAAAAACGCTTCTCCACGCTTTCGGTTCGTTGTCTACGTTGATGAGGACATTATAAAATTACCCTTATTTTGCACAAAATGTCTGTTGAATGACAGCTGAAAGTAGGAAAGTTGCTAAGCTGAGAGTGGTGTGGAACACCAAACATACATTGTTCCGCAAATCCAATTTTTGACTATAAGCTTGCTAGCAAAATTATGACTGACGATCAGACATGCCACTTACAGTTTAGTAATTGTGTCTTATGGTGGTTACACTTTTTGAACAAGAACATGAGGTATAATGATGATGGATCTTAATGCTTACGCGATGAACCAGGTTTTTACTGATACGGGAAACAATTGTCTATCTGCTATTTCTGGTCTTTTAGCAGAAAGACTGTGGTTTCTACTCCGGGTCCTAGCTTACGCGAAAAAAAATTTGCTGCCGACCCGACTTACCATAGTATTTCTATTGTTTCTAAGTCATCATTTTAATCTTTTATTACTTCATGTTTCCTATTACAGATGTTTAAAGCAAAATTTGAGCAAATATGAGCTCTGATGTTAACTCCTTTCTTATGCGAAGAAAGAATTTGATCGCTACGAGTCCGACAAACAATAGATTTAATATCGTGTGTCGGATTTTTGCTTACGCGATGTTACACTTTTGCTGCTTGCTCGACAAACATTTGATTTTCTTTCGTCTGTAATGGATCATTGCTTACGCGAAAGAACACTGTAAAGCCCTTATCAAACAGACCGCGAACATAGGCGGAGATATGAAACAAGACACAGCAAAGTGGGCGACTTTACTATACACAGCGGAGCAGACCGAACTTGTAAGGAAAGCGCGCTAACACACAGCTGTACCTGCATCGCCAATTACTATGGGTTTCTCCGCGTATTATCCAATATTGAAGAATTTACGAATATTTTGTGAATCTTTTCATGTTTTGTTTCACTTTGCACCGTATCTTGCATTCGCTTTCTGTCTGATGTATTTCCCACAAAGTCCGATGAAAGAAAAATATCTCGCCTCATCATCTGTCTACTTTCTCATTTTTATGTGATGACATTCGAGAGATTCGGTACATTAAAAAAACGCAACTCTTCCGGTTCGTTGTTTGTTTGAAAAGGGCTTGACTGCTGCTGACCCAATAAATAATAGGCTTTCTATTGTGTCTTTGAAAGATCCTTGCTAACGCGAAGGAAGAAGTAATAATAGCTGTTAAACTGTAATTATATAATCTTGTGCAATACTTCTAAGAAAGAAAAGGTTTTTTTTTTCACTTAACTACTTGATCGTGTGTATATTATCCCACAATTTAGATAAGATTGTCAAACAAAACATTTAGGTTTTTTATGTAGTAAATATAGATTCAAAAAGTGTCGAGATGTGTTGGAAAAGTTTTAGTATGTCCATGGACAAGCTGAGGTTTATGTTTAGCAGTGGACAGCAGTAAGTCGACAAGCCGAGCCATTGCGTAAGGCTAAGAGTAGCAATACGAACAAGTCTGCAGATGTGTCACTGAATTCGATCTTTACTGCTCACACGGTGGTATATACCATAGATTTAACACAGATAGTAAATCATAAGGCAATCTTTGTAATAATAATGCTATTTAATAAGTTTTTCGTATTGCTTCTCGTTAGATTTGTTTATACATTGACCTAATAAAATATGAATTCTTGAACCCAGAATAAGACCAAGGCAAGGGAGCGTTTCCACAAAATGAAGATTTCTCTCTTTAATTTCAGGTTTTAGTCGAGAAACTGCTGAGGAGTTGTCCAAAAATCAAGAAAATCTACCTTTTGATGCGGCCCAAGAGAGGCCAAGATGTGGCGTCGCGTCTCACCGAGCTCACACAATCACCGGTACGTGTTTTCACCATGAATACAAGTTTCTACAAGCTTCGTCATGAAAGATCTCCTCATCATCAATCACTTGTCCTGCTCCCACTTTAATATAGGGTCGGCGCAGCCTGTCTTTTAATACCTCGGATATACGTCAAAAACTCATCCACCTATTCTTGAACACATCATTGTTTAGGCCACTCAATTCCTCTCTTTTTCGGTTGGCTTTTTCGTGTCTACCCGATAACATCAAAGCAAGCGAGCGGCAAGTCAGTTAAAAATCCGGCGGGAAGGCCTGTCTCCCATAATGTCTCAAACTTTGCCATCAATATGTCTATATCCGCTATGATAAAAAACTTATCGATTATATCACATATACAGAGTTGTGTGAAGCTAATAAAAATATTTTCCTTATAACTTTTACCAATATGAAACTTTTATTAAAAATCTTTACATCTCCTTTGAAAGAGAGGTATTGAACATAATGCATAGGTATTTTTCATCATATTAAAACTTCATTCACTTGCTGCTGTGAACAGGACCTCTTTACAAAACCTTTTTAGAAATCTTTTATTTGTCCCTTGCTGGCGTGGTTTATGCTTTTCATCAATATTGCCGTTAACACGTTTTCTCGAACGATATATGATTTTCTATTTGCTATTGGCTGTTGTGGCTTTTTGCTCTTAAATGAAGTACACTACACAGAAAACAAAATCGCTTCCCCTATATACGCTAAGATCTTAAAAATTACACTTCAGATTTCTATGCGGTTTTTTTTAATTAACGAGTAATTTAAGAGGAGTATTAATATATAGATTATGCAGCCAAAGTCGCATGTGGCCGCTTGTTAATAATGTACCGTACCTCCAGAGTTTTCACAAAGTTAAAAGAGCCTCAATTTTTTATGAAAGAATTAGATTTAAAAAACTTTACTTTTAAGATTTTTACTTTTTTTTTTTACCTCTCGGTAAATATTAAGGAAGATTTTAGACATTATGAAGCCGCAATTTTCATAAATAGCACTAACGTAGAGGATCATATACAGCTGTCTCCTAACTTCTACAAATCAGTAGAATGGGATAGAGAGCAGCAGTTTTTGAGATTGTTAGTATAGACATCTGCCGTTAGGGGACGTCCATTAATTACGTGAGTCTAAAATAGGGGAGGGGGGGTCCGGCCACATCTCACCAAAACTCACCAAGGGGCGGGGAGCAATGGTCAATAAAAATCTCACGTCAACTTTTTAATTCAGAGAATATACATTTTTATATCACAGTAAAATATATATATCATTCGTTATAGTGCACCTTAAACGTGGTATTATTATTCTCCTCTTATTTCACAGAAAAATGTAGTACATAGAAGACAAATCAAATGAATTAAATTATTTAAAAAATATTGGGTAAATCTCACGTGAGGGGGGGGGGTCTGACCAAATCTCACCAAGGGGGAGGGGGGGGGGTCCAAATTTTTAAAAAAACACCTTACGTAATTAATTGACGTCCCCTTACGTTCAGTCTGTAGTCATTTAGAACATCGTGTTCAACTGCTATTAAAAAGCTTGGTGCGCTCAACATGGCAAAGCAGTACTTTACCACGGGACAAAGACTTCTGTTATATAAGTCGCGAATAAGGACCTCACATGCTTCTACTGCTGCCATCTATGGGTAGAAGCGTCTGGATACCAGCTCAAATATTCTCCTGTTTATTTTTATGGCAATTTTTTACATTCAAAGTTGTATTTTAGTATAACAAAATACCGAAATAATAATTATTAATTTATTTATTATTATTATTCATTTATTTCAAGTTCTACACTCATATTGTGATAGTAAATACATATATCTTAATCCTAGGTGTTAGTAATTACATGTAGCGCACAACATTTATTTAAGTAAACACAATCTACGCGATCCGCGATCATCTTCACGAGACAGTTGGAGCTCGCCCTGACTCAGCGCACGAGGGACGCGGCGCGTTTCCATATGCGCAGAGTTAATTTTTGTTTAACTTCAAAATTATACTTGTAAGACGTAAATAGAGAAAGCATGTGGCCGCGTAATAAGTAAGGCGGCCACATGCTGGGCGTAGGTCACTTGTAGGTAAATCAAACCCCTAATATAAGGCATTAAGGTGCTTACAAACGTGAACGACACTCATTGTAATCATTTCAAACTATAATTAGTAACAAAATGTATATGATTGAATTTAGGCAAATTTTGCCAAGCGCATTGCGAATGACTGATTATTTTTTTTGATTCAATTGGAGAAAACTATATGGATTATCATAAAATATATTATTTTTTAATTTACATGTCTATTTTGCGAATATAATATCCTCATACACATGATGTCTTAAGCTCGGCGACTGTGCAACAATAAAAAATATCCTTATCAATAATATCTGACTGTTTTTTTTCTATATTTTTGTTGTAGCTGTTCGAAACTCTGCGGAAAGAGCGTCCTCAGGAGCTGAACAAAATAGTACCAATAGTGGGCGACATCACGGAGCCGGAGCTTGGCATCAGCCCGGCAGACCAGACCATGCTGTGTCAAAAGGTAAAGCACCATCCACTTGTGAACTCCTTTATTATATATGGGCATAGGACTTTTTAGGGCTTTACAATGAGGCGACGATAGCCCAGCGGCGAAACCCATTCAACTTCTAGTTCAGAGGGTCTAGGGTTCAAAACCTGGCGCACCTATGACTTTTCGAAGTTACATGCGTAATTATCGCTTGCTTTGTGTCGGCTGTTATGAACATCTATGGCAGTCGTTATTAGAAAGTCAGTGCCTTCTAATATTTTGACAACTGATTGAACCATAGAATGATGTTCCCCTTTGGGTTGTGGCGGTCAGATGGCAGTTGCTCCATGTTAAAACTGAAGTTCAGCCAATTCTGGTTAGACCATTGAGGAGACCCTGGGCCCTGGCTTTAAGTCTGGGGCAGCCGGGAAAATGCTAACATATGACTTTCTTAGGCTTTACAAGATCAATTGGACGACGTTATCCAATTGACATGTATAGTCCACGGTGCATAAGGCTGCGTTAACACCAAAGATATGCGAGGATGCCTTGATAGGGATGTGTTTTTTAAGAACCAAAACTCTCTCACTTGCACTCTCGTTTCAGCGTTGGCCGTGAAGACATTGTTGTTCTGAGGCTCCTATCTTACCTGAAGATGCCCTGTGTAAGGGCGAAACACGTGTCGTGTTGAATAGTTTCTCGATTTATCGGGAAATTATAGTAGCGCGGGAATTGTTACAAAGATATTTTTAATCCATCACTTGCTTACAATGGATTTCCGCAAAGTAACGCCTGAATCAATAAATTACCAATATAATCGCTGCTTTGACTGAAGATAAATGAAACAATTCCCTAGGTTCCTAACAAACACATTCCTCGTAACCATCCACGCACATCTCTGATGAAAACGGATGCGGATGCGCTAAAACACATTATCGGGCCTCAATCGAGGTGCGGCATGGGGGTTGACGCTAGTATTAGAAAACGCGGGCTTAAAATTTACATAGTGGATAACACGTACATCGAAGTCCCCGAGCTTAGTGGTTGAATCACTGGTTATCCAAAAGTCAGAGGTTCTGTGCCTCTCCAGGTTACCGCCAAAGAGTTGATTTAGTCTAGTAAAAAAATCGTCTTATGACATACCTGACAAAGACAAAGACTTTTTATTTCACATAAAATATGGTACATGAGTGGTCTTATAATTTAATACAGTCCGGTATGTAAAAATGTAATTAGATGATTCTAATAAAACAAACATAAATGTATTGTTCAAAATATTCACTCAGTGAATAAAAACATTTATCAACAAGCCATTTTTTTAAATGTACTTTGAATTTATTCAATGGCATCAGCTTAAGGTTATTGTCGAGCCTATTGTAGAATTTAATAGACATGACATAGCTGTTCTTCGCATAAGATGCAGTAGACATGATTGGCACAGTCAGTTTATTTGGATACCTGTATGTCACTAATTTCGTCAAGTCGAGAAGGCGATACAAAATAAGGCTGTCCTAGCTCCACAATACTCGATAGTCAGAAGCGATCAAACTCTTAGTTGAGTTTCGCAGTTCCCAGAGGTCAGTCTATAGATGGGTCACCTATTGTTATCGTCATTTGTCACCGAGCGCATCCGTGCTTCAAAAGGTGCGTTGAACTGCCGTTCTCGATTATCACTACAGAGTTAGTTATACATATGTGTCGTGGTCGGTTCTTAAAATTGGCTAGAATCACCTTATTATGTGAAGTAAAATATAACTGCACTAAACTCCAGAGGACAAATCTTTGTGAAAAATAAAAAGACTGTCTGTACGTCGTGTAACTTAAATCTGACCTGTCTACTAATGGGTCTTTGTTCCATTAAGCAAGCGATATATATATATATATATATATATATATATATATATATATTCGACGTTCATATATTGTGTATATGTGATTTAACATATTCAATTATGACTGCTTAACGAACCGAATTACATGTCCGCCCCTAAACACATAATAATAAGCAAGTGATGGATTGAAAATATCTTTGTAATAATTCCCGTTTCACTCTCTCTCTCTCTCTCTCTCTCTCGTTTTAGCGTTGGTCGTGAATACTGTTGTTCTGGGGGTCCTATCTTATCTGAAGATGCCCTGTGTGTACACGTGTCATGTTGAATTGATTCTCGATTTTTCAGGAAAGTAAAGTTGCGCGGAAATATGTTTAATCCATCACTTGCTTACAATAGATTTCCGCAAAGTAACGCTTGAATCAATAAATTATTAATAATAATAATTTATTTCTTCTTAGAAAAATTGTTTAACAAACCTAGTTTAAAATTAAATTTTAACATAAAAAGGTAAGGCGATTTTCACACTGCCCCGCATCATGCTGCATATTGCGTGTCGACGCACCTACGCGCGTTCCTGCGGGAGTTCAGATCTGCATCATCGTGCGGGTTTTTTGCGCACTCACGCGCGTAGGTGCGTTTTGTAGATTCACGCATGGCGCCGTTCTCTGTGGTGGTCGTGCAGTAATGAGCATCACGATAGTTTTGATAAAAATGGTTAATATTGTGGAACTCATTCAGGACGCTGCCATTATACTAACTGTTTGGTTTTTGTACGGTAAAATTAAAAGAAATCGTGCCTATAGAAGATACTGGGTACAACTTTATTTACAAACAAGATCTTAGAAAATATGAAGAGAAATTCTTCAACTATACGAACTACACTTCTTCATATTCCAGATAGCTGGGTGGTTTTTGATTTCGAATATAAATCGACCGATATCGAGATCCATTTTCAAACAACGCCCATTCAAAATCACGCGCGGCACTGCGGGATTTGATGTGCCATACCTTGCGTCTCGCCCCGCACCTACGCGCGGGGGTGCATGTTTCTACGCGTGTATGCGCGTGATCCGCATGAACGCGCGTGGATGCATTTTCTGTGTGTTAGACTGTGCGTGTTTTCCATACAAACGGAGATACTTACAAGCAACGGAAGAATACGCATCCACGCGCTACGCTTCATCATGCGGGGCAGTGTGAGAATCGCCTAACAGAATTTAATCAAAATAAAGCAACCATTTTTATTGGAAATATAAACTTTAAAAGGAAGGTGTTGATGTTAATCTGCTTATACAGAAAAGACGAAAAACTTTTATACATTTTAATCTTGGAATCGCTCTGAGCAACACTTTGATATAAAAGTAAACAAAGATCAGACCGTTTTTTTTCAACAAACTGAAAGATATCTTTCGATATTATTTCTTTAATAAAAGTTTACTTGTGTTGATTACATTTAAGAAAACTCGCTAAGACTTTATCTTCTTCAAATGTTTACTTATTTACAGCTATGATATAGAAATGACATACATACATAATGTCACGCCTCTTTCCCGTAGGGGTAGGCAGAGATCACATCCTTCCACTTGCTACGATCTTGGCACACACTTTTAGCTTCATTCACACTCATTAACCTTCTCATCACGCCTGTCGGTTTAGGGTACTTTTGACCTGCCCTTTCTCTAAATTTTTTTGTATTTGGTCATAGTGGTCTTCCCCTCCCAACACTTCCAACCACTTGTCCATCATAAATCACTTTCGTTAATCTACTTTCATTCATCCTCTCAACATGACCAAACCATCTAAGCATACCTTTCTCAATTCTTGTCACTATATCTTCTTTTACACCAGCTTCAACCCTTATCACTTCATTCCTTATCCTATCACTCAATTTCACACCAAGAATACTTCTGAGTGCTCTCATCTCTACTGCATTAATCTTACTCTCATGTTTCTTCTGCCATAACCAACATGTCACCAAATGACATATTGGCTTCTTAATACCAAAACACAATACATCCCGGCGGGGGTTGAGGGATCGTTCGAAAGTGCTGGAATATAACCTAAATCCATCTTGGTGCATAAGAAAAGGCCCATGCTTAGGACGTTAATTTTGAAGGCTTTTCTTGTTTGCGTATAGGTGTCGGTGGTGTTCCATTCGGCTGCCACGGTGAAGTTCGACGAAAAGTTGAAGTTGTCTGTCACCATCAACATGCTGGGCACGCAGCAGCTGGTGCAGCTCTGCCATCGTATGCTGGGCCTCGAGGTATGAATCTTCATATACAAGTACTTATTAATGTTACTGTGCATCAGAAAAGTTTCTAGAATGGAGACCCTTTCAATTCTCCTTCCTCGACCTTCTTACTGACGTCCACCCGCAAGGTGGACGGAAGATTTGATGAAAGTCGCAGTATCACACTGGATACAGGCCACGTGAAATAAAAGAATGAAAGCGCTTGCATTTGCGGGGAACCAGTTAATCTAGAAATCTCCTTTACCGTTTGCAATTACTCGCTCTTGCATTGCATCGAACTGTACAACAACTTTAATGATGCCACTGCAAAGGCTTTTGAGTAAATGCCCTTATTATTTTGTACATTTCATTACAAATTGCCTAAATTGGCACATGAAAAATAAGAATTAAGCTTCAAAAATCGCACTTCATTCAGAATCTCGTTTCTTTATGTATTAATCGACGAAAAATTAAGAGATCAATAGTCTTATCTAAGACGTCTTTGTTACAGGCGTTAGTTCACGTATCAACAGCTTACTGCAACTGCGAAAGAGAACGGGTGGAAGAGATAGTGTACGCCCCGCCGGCTCGCCCCGATCATGTGGTCACTCTAGTGCAGACCCTGCCTGACGAACTGGTAGACAGGATTACGCCGGATCTAGTAGGTTAGTATATCGGTGGTTGCACGTTCTTTAAATTGACGAAGATCATATGACCTGCCTACTATCCACACCGCTGTTACTTTTTTAGTTGATGGATGTTTCTAAGTGTTACTCAGCTATATTCGACAACAAAAAGTAACATAGGACTACGATACTAATACACTATAAAGGTAACATAGGACTACGATACTAATGCTGCAGTGCGGACGCACCGAAAGAAAGTCGCATTAAATCAACCCACAAAAACCACCCAGATCCTGTTTCCTGAAGGTCTATAGAGAGCAACATACATACATACATACATAATATAGCGCCTGTTTCTCTAGGCCTGTGCCTCTGTAGGCAGAGGTATAATGTTCGCCCATCGAGGCATATTAATAGGTGGTTAGCTCACCGGGAACTGTTATGTTCGCCAGAGCCTCGTCCATTGATCGGCAGGTCACCACTTGCAGGTGAGGTTGGCTTGGGCTCCTCAGATCTTGGTAGGAGCCCTATACATTTTCTTGATCTGGCTGTATCATAATTATTATATATATGTATTTAAAAAATGGTATTCCATTATAGTCATGTACCAAAATTACAACAAATATTTCTATAAATTCTATGAATCTGGGATTTAAATATTCTTCAAATAAATATTCTTTATTTCTTTACAAAAACTAACTTAAATGTATTTAACGAAGCCTCCTTTTATGCTTATAATCGCCTGTGCCCTATACACCATATACAAGAAGCAACATTGTATGAAACGCTCAAACCTATTTTAATCTGCACGATTATACAATGTTCTATTATCAATAATACTTAAACAACAATTCAAACCACATGTTCAAAGTATATCATGAAAAAGATTTTGTCTAGACATGATTGTTTTGGTTTTCGGCAATCCCATTGCTAAAGTCGAATTATAGCTCAATTTAGATTAGGTAGATTATTTACTTAATCAGTTAATTCTCTATCGGATTACATTGGATTTCGTTTGTAAGTCTCCTAATCAGATAAGCACTTAGTCTTGTCTGCTCAAGCTCAATTTTATGAAGTCAATCAGATTTTTTTGTCGGTTTTTCTTTCTATTTCTATTTAGTGCTTATTGACAATGGTATGAAATATTATCAATTATAACTCTGTACGATTCAGAGATATGATATGAGCATTGTTTATGTTCAAATTAATGAAGACAATCTGGTTTCTTTTGCTGATTTCTTCAACATTTTTCATTCATATTTAGAGCTAGTAGTCCATGAGATGGCTTATAACTAAATTTAATCTTTAAACCTGGAACTTAATAAAGTCAGTTTAAAAATTATGAAGTCGTCAATCTGGTTTCCTTTGCTGATTTATTCAATATTGTTAATGTAGGTATATTTAAAGAACATTGGCAATAGGATTACTGATTTCTAAATTTACAATGGAGAGTTGATCAGGGCCGTATTGATACAAAAACAGTCTGTTTGCTTTTTCTTAGTAAGATACATATTTAATCAGCACTTACACATATATTACGACTTATTAGTATATCTGCACTACACTCCAGAGGTCGTGGGTTCGATTCCCACACAGGACAAATCTTTATGTGCATGAACTGAGCCACTCCATTATACTTTACAGTTTCAGATACCACACAATTACATATTCGGGGTGGGCAGGAACTAAGTTACAATTTAAGAGATATAAATGTTATTGTATCTTGTTTCAGGTGACAGACCGAACACCTACACTTTCACAAAAGCCTTAGCCGAAGATATGCTAATCAAGGAGTGTGGCAACCTACCAGTGGCTATCGTAAGACCCTCTATCGGTGAGTATTGCGCATAAATTGTTATCTCAATATCGTACTTTTTTTTACAAAATAATATCAAAAAAAAAATTGTGGACTTTTGCATCAGTTTATGGGATTCTAATTCTAAGGATTTTATAATCGTTGATAGCTTCTATAATTTTGTCGTTACAAGTATCATCTTTGGGTCATTAATATTTAAAAACTGTTTATTTTGTGTTTCATATCTCAATTATTTCTTCCAGGCCATTATTGTGTATGTCTACGCTTTGCATCAATTATATTGATCTTATTCAATCTCATACAAGGTCATCAATTTATTTTTGTTTTTAATGACGTCTAGCTATCGGTATTTTTGTCTGGAGGAGTATTCTTTGGAGACTATAGTATCTTTCATCTAATTGCCAAATGTATTTAATTTTTTTATTAGATGGGTAGATTGTATTATTTTAAGGATACATTGTAAAACTGTGGTGAGAATAAACATTTATTATTATAATTATAATTATCTGTTACGCGGATCCTTTTTATATCATTTCCTATCGAAACATCATCACATTGTATTTCTATGTATTCGTTCATAAATGTGGTCATTTCATCTACTTTGTTTTATAATAGTAGCTGTGATTTCATTAGGTTATCTACAACTATCTTGAGTTTCATCATGTGTTGGCTCTTTTCATAATTAGCCCTGTTAAAAAAAATTATTGGCATGTTAAAATGCCTTCATACTTTAGCAGTGTCTGACCTCTTTAATGTATTATCTATCAATTGTACTCTTATTTGGTTAATGTTTTTATTACAGTGCTCTCATCCTTCCGAGAGTCGGTGAAGGTTGGGACAACTGGTACTAATGTTACGCACCATGTTGGTACGGGCTCGCGAGTCGCCGACCTCGCGTCTGTCATTACTGTCAGCAATACAACAACTTTATACAGTGTTTATAATGTTAATTTTTGTTGTTATTTGGGTTTATGGTCTATAAGGTTTTATGTTTTGGTTCCGATTGTTCTTTTATTGACAATAGTTGATAGTTCTTGACACTTTCATTGTCTATTTTGTCTGAGATTGTTAGTATTAGTTCACATGCAACTTCTAATTCTATATGTCGTTAACACAAATTTTAATACGTTTCATGTTTATTTATATTTTCAGTACAACGTTAATATTTCACACTGGTTTTGTTATGATTATGGTTGGAACTTATCCTTGACAATCCTATCAATAAAAAAATTTGAGATCAGGCCTTTTTCGGTTGAGTAGCCTTTACCTTTAATAACCCTTAAGTTAGAGTCGAGTGTCAACTTTTTAGAGCTTACGGTCTCGATTTGATTTACAAACTCTGCACGTCTAACTTAAGGTTTGTCTGAGGCAATAAAAGATCACTATGCTAATCTTCTAAATGTTGACATTTTTGACAATGGTATTCTTCTATAAATGCATAAACTGGGGAAGTTTATTTACATCGTCCTGATCTCACATTTTCACCACATCTATCCATACGCCCATTTCATTTTGTACATTCTCAGATGACTCTTTATGGTATATTTCATTGGTACAGTGCTCTCTTCCGTCCGAGAGCCGGTGAAAGGTTGGGTGGACAACTGGAACGGTCCCAACGGCATCATCGCTGCAGTCGGCAAGGGTGTGTTCCGCACCATGCTGGGTACCGGCTCGCGAGTCGCCGATCTCGTGCCTGTCGACACAGTCATCAATCTGATGATTGTGTGCGCGTGGCGAACGCATTTAAGACGGTAAGTTTGCTAACTTCATCATTATCATCATCATTTCAGCCATTTGAAGTCCACTGTTGAACATAGGCCTCCCCAATTGCTTTCCACGTAGATCGATCCTTTGCCGCCTGCATCCACCGGCTCCCCGCCGCCCTGACCAGATCATCGGTCCATCGCGTTGGGGGCCGCCCTCTACTACGTTTGCTGATTCGTGGTCGCCATTCAAGAACCTTAACGACTTACCTGTCGACTTACTTCAGTTCTGTCTAAATCATCTCTAGATTTATTGGTCTAACTAGATTTGACAGAATTTCAATGCTATCCGAGTGTATTGGGAAGAAAACCTCTGTCAGACGAAAAAGAATGCTCAAGTTTCTATCTGAGTGTGATGTGAAGATATCTTCCCCCTATCAATCAGTTCCCGTACATCAGCTCACCTATGAGCGTTTGATAACTGAGTACGTCTAACCTAGGTTTTTGAGAGTAGGATTGCGTTCCTCAAAAACCTAGGTGGGACGATCGTACTTCACACTGCAAACCCCAAGCACAATGGCGGAGTTCTCTTTCACTATTTAATGATTATCGTCAGTTTAGCCTATCACCATGACATAACACCACTTAACCACGAAACTGTCTGATTACGCCTGGCAACTTCAATTGATCAGACCTAATTTCATAAGTTCGCAATTGCTCATTTTTATAGTTACAACTAGAATAGAAAAAATATTGATATTTTCGACGTTGTTATCCTAACACTGGTAAATTTTGATATTTTAGAGGGGAAGGCGTGGTGGTATATAACTGCTGTACCGGGCAACAGAACCCGATTACGTGGCAACGGTTCGTCAGAACCAGCTTCAAATATATGCGGAAACACCCTTTCAGTAAGTGTATCATTTAAATTGTGTTATATAGCCGGACTGATACGTACACTTAGAAATATCCTTTTTAGTGATAAACATCTGTGCTAGAAGACCCTTTCTTAACATTTATCAATAATGAATGGTCCACTATTATTATTATTGGTATTAACTGTAAGAAAAGGTGAACAAATAAACAAATAATATGTTCTGATTTAGGGTGCGTTTACACCAAAGATGAGCGAGGATGCGTTGCTTCTACATTAACCTAGCTTCTCGCAGCGCAGCGATTCTATTGGTTCTAAACAAACACATTCCTCCACTAGGCCGTCATCATGATCATCATCACTTCTTATCAGGGTCCTCCTATCACTAAAAGGGGCACTAGAACGAGGTCAAATCTTAAATGAGACAGTGAATAAGTACATAATAGTGTTTACATTTTCATAGGCGAAGTGGTTTGGTATCCCGGCGGCGATATAACCGGAAACCGTTTGAAGCACGGCATCCTTACAATGCTGCAGCATCGCGTGCCGGCTGTCATCATGGACTTGGTATCGAAGGCATCGGGCAATAAACCTTTGTAAGTTCATATTTAAATCAAGCAATATATATTGTCTGCAGAAAATATACATTTCACTTAAAAGCTTTATATCGCACCCCCGGTGCTACAACGTCACTTATGCAATTTCGTCAAAAAAAATCAAATTAAGTATAAGAAAAATTACGAATATACCAAACTGTAATATGTTTCGTTTTACTGTGAATTGAAGTCTGAAATAATGGCTTAAATATTACTAGTTAATTTCTTAAATTAAGAAGAACTATGTTTTATAACAGGATATTTAATTTGGAAACGCTTCTCCTGGAAGATTAAATTGTTTGCAGAAGTGACGCTGTAGCACCGGGGGTGCGATATTATTCTTATTTAACTAAGCATGCCTCTTAATAAAATAATATTATGACTGCAAAGCAATGATAAGTAATAGAAACATAATAATTAAATCGAAATATTCGGACTATAAACTTTGCGAGACTATTTGAAGGCATTTCACTCACTCTGTATGCCAAAAGACGCCTATATAGTTGGCTATGTAATCTCTCGCCGAATGGTGAAACCTTCCCTATGTAGTCCGGTCATTTTAGACATAAAAATAGTGATCACATAAGGAAAATTCCGACAGAGCCAAATCTTCGTAGAGACCTTAGGTTTACCACAAGGAATAAAGTGTCAAAAGTCCCCATCAGTCCCATGTGAGCTTAGGGACTTATTCGGGGCCCAAGGTCAAAATTTTAGGTTTTTTGGATTTTAATCGAAAACGGTAAGTTTTATCGAAAAAATACCTCAAAGCAAAGTTGTAGATCTTAAAATTCTATATAAAAAATTTCTTTATTTCAATTGTCTAAAATGACCGGACTAATGGTAACACGAGTGCCTAGAGGATAAGGATTATTCATGAACCTTAAAAATGGCGTTAAAGCTATTATAGCAGGCGTGTATATTACCATAAGTTCAGCAAATGTGGAGCGTACGGTCAAGCAGTTGTTTATTTTTATGCATTTAATGTTGTGTGTTACTTTAGACACGGAAGTTTAAGTAAGCATGTGTGGGACATCTGGAAGCAGGTGTTGATTGTTACACTAATGTGGTCGGTTGCTCCTGTACTTATTACACAGAATTTTATCTGATCTTCATGCGTGTTTCGGTTAGCGATCACTCATTCGCAAGCATTGGTCACTATTTTTAATAAGATGCAATGCCTAAGTAACTATCTCCCTCACACCTGCGGTGCTTACCGCGAAATAAGCGACCGGCTATATGTGCTCAACTGTGTTATTGCAATTATATGCCATCTTAGTGAAGTTAGCTGATTTGTGATATGCCTGGGTGATTGCTCCGAATGCGCTTTCGTCGTTTATATAATGTTGAATTAGGTACATACAATTGTTGTCACTAGTTTATAAGTATACTTCATTTAACTAACTATGAACTACATTTCGAACACACCAGACAAATCGTTGTGATTTATTGTGTGTTTAAAAACCATGTGAACATGTTATTATTTCTGTCCCTATATCCCTATGTGCGCTTATATCTTTAAAACTACGCCACGGATTTTGATGCGGTTTCTTCCAATAGATAGAGTGATTCAAGAGGAAGGTTTATATGTATAATACATGCATAATATAGTAGTGGAACACAGTCAGTTTGTGAGATTTGTGATGTGATGTCGTAATTCAACTCACTTTTTTGCGCTTATATTGCAAACGCTGGCCAAACCCTACGAGATTAGTCAAAATAATGTACTACAATATTGTACAACTTATAAAATTCTTCAAAAAAGTCCGCGATGGTATATGTCTATCTCTCAAGAATACCCCACAATAACCAATTTTATCTTTTACTTTTTACTAAAAATAATGGCTTATTAACGAAGCCATTTTAAGTATGTATGATATTAATTCTTATCTAAATAAACATGTTAGTAAGCTTGGACATTAGACATAGATTAAATTTGTCTTTTACATCATGTAATTTCGATCAGTACTTTACAAGATATCAAACGAATAAACTTACGCTAAATCGAAAAATTATGGTTGCGGCGGTGGTATGTATTCGCGGCCTATATAGAGACATTCTGTAATTATGTATTATACGTCACTATTCATATTAGCATACCACCCGTGCGAAGCTGGGGCGGGTCGCTAGTGTTTAATAAATAAATAAATAATGAAGTTAATTTCTTAGTATTAAACAGAAATAATCTGATCTATTTCAGAATGATCCGCGTGCAAAACAAACTGGAGAAAGCGGCGGCGTGTCTTGAATACTTCACAACTCGCCAGTGGTCGTTTGCGGACGACAACGTGCAAGCTCTGTGTGCGGCGTTGTCGCCTGACGATCAAAGAACATACGACTTCAACGTACGGAATATCGACTGGGATGCATACATCGAGTCCTACGTGTTGGGGATAAGGGGCTTCCTGTTCAAGGAGAGTCCCGAAACGTTGCCGAAGTCACGTTCAGTGTTGCGAAGGTGAGTTTTTATTTCTCTTTTTTTTTATAGCTTGCGAAAGCACTGCGCATATAAGACTTAAACTATTAACTTGTGGAAAAGCAGTCCAACATCATCAAGACCATTGTCAGCTAGTATTGTGTAAACTATGTGTGGATATTTTATCTATCACCAGAGCCTTATTTTGCAAACGCTACAAGTTACAAGATAAAGTTAAACCTGACAACTTTTTTGCGTATCACCTAATCCAATTGATAGTGAAAACTGTTTGTAAGAAAATTTTGTTGCATGGTTCAGTTTTAGTTTGTTATTGTAAAGTTTGCAAAATAGGGTTGCAAGCTTCGATGAAATAGAAACGAAAGGAGTTTCTATTTAGTTGACCACATAAATAAAAACTAAACTATACACACGTAAGTGAGACATGAAACTAACTGCTTGCTATTGTTAAAAAATTACTAATTAGTTTATGATATAGTTAAAATTGCGAATTTTTGCCATTTTATTTATATAAGTTTGAAAATTGCGAATGTTTTTATGTCCAAATTGCTATTTGATGTTATAATGTTATATTTTTTTCCAATATTAACCACTTATATGTGTCAGTTACACAATTGAATTCCTTCTAATGCAATATTATTATTACGTTAAAAAGCTGTGTTATTGTTCCAGATTACATATAGTCCACGTGCTGACTCAAGTGGCAACTGTTTTCTTTTTGTGGAGATTTCTCTTCTCCCGTTCGCCCGCACTACGCAACATTTGGCGCTATATACTCGAGTTCTTAACGCGGGCTGCACGTTTGCTTGCCATAGCCTGATGCCAACCGCTTTTATAATAAAAAATAAACCACTACAGCGCCCCCAACAAAAAATATAGGAACGCTTCCATATTCGCTATTCAAACTCTTTTGATGATTCATACTCTTCACGCCGTCATTTTGTAAAATGGCCGCCAAAGAACACCAATAGAGAATTTAAAACGTTTATTCACAACGGCAATTAAATATTATAGGAATTTTTCTCCGATAAGCTTTTTGAGGGGTGTTGTACTTTCCGCTTCCTTACCCAAGTGATGCGGTGCGGTGTAATAGATTTGTGTCTTCAAACAAAACAGAAAAAAAAACGTTTTTAAAATACATTTTACATCGCACGGTGTCATTTCACTTCCCAAGCGCTAGGTGATTAAGATAGTTCTGTTACTAATTGTTAAAAAGTAAGTAATCGTAATTCCAGATGATTTTTGTACCTATATTGACAGCTCAATGGTTATCTAAAATGGTATAAAGTTCAAAACTCTGTTATCGCATAGTAATTAAAGACAAATGTACAATAGTTAAAAACGCAGACTTAAACTAAAACACCAGTTATTGTAATAAAACACCTGCGTATGTATCAATCCTAAGGTGGCGCTTCGTTTCGAATGCAAAGCTGGGCCTGGTATGTAGATAATAAGTAATACTTCCCAACTTTGTGTTTGAAACAAAGACGCTTGGTTTGATAAATTGGCAGCTTGATTAAATTTAGATAATATAGAGTTTACTTGTTACCCTCCTTTGGCGTAAGCACGAACTTTGAATTGTAATGAAACGTTTTTTAATTTTTATTATCAAATATCTAATTCAGAATGAAATACGAAGGAATTGTTTTTCTGCTGCCAAAAAAGCCTTCTGTTTGGAACCATGTAAACCATTTGAAAAATATTTAAATATAATTAATATACATTGTCGAGTCGCACGCGCAAAAATATGTTATGCTCACATCTGCCAATATTTCAAATTGTTTACATGATTCTCGATAGGTTCAAAAAAAATTTTGAGACTACATTCGTGCAACAATTATTACTATAATTTCAGTCGTTTTAACTGTCAAGACAAAGTATTTGCCAAAGTTGGACTACGTTTAAATGATTATTGATAGCTAAATCTTCTCATAATAATACGAATAGATGTGAAGGCTCAACTAATATGAATAGCTATGTACTAGTCAAAAGGATAATACACTATAATCTATTCAATAATATAGACACCCATGTAAAATATTAACAAATTTCCATTAAAATTGTTAAACGAATCGGTTATTAGTGATTATTTAAAGACAATTAAAAGTAATTAAATAATAATATAGAAGGTGTGTGCGGTTTTGTTAGAGGCTAGGATTGTAGTTTCGATTTTTGATCCGTTTAATCGGTCTGAGTGAAAATATTGTAGGTGCATTAATACCCTATAAGTAATTGCTCTAATAGCTAGAATTATACCTCTGAAAGTGCAGAAAAACCTGCCTTATCCTCTGTGAAACGAAAATAATTAAACACCCTGAAGTCACACGGTCATCGTCATGGTTATAAGAACTAAATATTAGTAAGGAAACATCGTTTCACAGACCTATGATAATTTTGTAAAGTTGCCAACGAAACATTGGTCTTGTTAAAAAAATATCATTAAAATTTTGTTGGGCGTGCTTCTCATTGAATGCACTATATTATTAAAACATTATTGGAAATGTATCAATGCTTGCTCGGTCGTTTTGTTAATTTTGCTCACTGGTTATACTTAATGGCAACAAAATATAATTTTCATTTTGTTTGAGCATAACCGAATTCAATATTTCGGAGATATAATTGGTTTATTAGTTTTATTACAACTAGTCTAGAATAGTAGAAACTTTAAAGCTCAATTGCTACCACGATTCTTCCTTAAATTAGATGTATTTTTTTTACAAAAAATCTTGACGCTTCCTGTTCATTCGAATTCTTTGATTTGGTGTCAGCTTATCATATAATTAATTTTAGTTTCATGTTTGGTAGTTCTGACAATTTCTTTTTTTTCTTTTATAAATTTGCGGAATTCTATTTAGTTTTGGGACTGTTGAGACAACAGAACAATATTTTTTTTCAAAAGTATTGATTTCAAATATTATACCTAATTTTAAATTTTTTTTGGTGGATATATTGATAATTACTTCCGAGTTATAGGTGAGGTATAGGTGAGGTAGAGGTGTCACTGAAAAGTTTTGAAGAAGTGGTCACCAAGTATCATATTATATCATTTTCGGTCACCTCTTGAAAGAAAAATATAAATTTATGTATTTATTACAGTAAATTATTAGTTATTTAAATTATGTGACGATGCATTAAAAAGTACAAGAAATTTTGCCAGTTACAATATTATGCTTAGCTAATAATAATAAATTCGCTTTAATCGAAGTACAGAATGTTAGCTAATCAAAATTGAGAGAAGCGAACATTTTTGTAATGATTGAAATTTGGGTGATCAAAATTTTTAAAGAATATCAGCGATCTTTGTAGAGAATATTTGATATAATGACCTTTACGGTGACGCAGGCAACATTGCCTTAGCTTAAGATGCAAGTACTGCTTGTGTATTGAATTCTTCCTTTGAATCTTAATTTACTTAAGGGAAACTTCTAGTGATTTAGTAGGCTGTATTAAAGAGAAAATTGCTTCCCCGATATGTTTAATTTTAGTATTGATGTTTCCAATTAACGTAAGTTTTGTTATAGTTTTAACTGAAAATGGACGATTCAAATTTCTTTGAGCCTTCTCCTTGACTGGGCGAACATGAGGAGCTCTCGCGTTTTGTTGAGTCCAACTTCATTAATCAGATGTCTGTAATAATAATAATAATAAAGGACATAATCATTTTATAAAGTAATTATGTCATATGTATTTTGTTATTTAGGTGCTTCGGAATTATCTGCCAAGACTTGTTTTTAATTTTGGTGCGAAATATATTTATTTATTAAAATCTCGTCTACCAAAATTGAAATTTAGGTCTTCTAAACATTATCCCTTATATGTCTGATGATAAGATTTACTTGTTAAGTAATGCCTAAGTTTATACAACATTGTTATTTTAAGTGTTAGCATTTTTCCTTATAGTAAGTCTTAAGCGGAATGCTTTTGGTCTTAAGAATTTTGGATGCTGCCACAATTTTTTGAAATGGATTGGAAAATATTGGACATGAATTTAATTGAATTGAATAAATTTTGTCATTTTATTTTCAAAGGGCTGTATAAATGAAAAATTAAGGTTCTCTGACAATAATATGGTGAATCACGTGATATTTTTTGTAATACCCGTGAGAATTGATAGCATATTAGGTATTAAGAATGAGTGTTGCTTTCCGCATTCTTACCTGCACTATTTTTTAGATGATATGCTGGCAAGACACTACTCCTAACAAAGTTATTTAAAGTTATCGGTAGTAGCGTGAATAGTGTATTTATTGTGTCCAAATTTTCTTAATCCATTCATATTGTATCTTCCAGTGTGATTAAAACCTCATATCCGTGTAACTTATTCCTAATTATCTTTGAATCTACTCTATATTTTGCTTTCTCCAGCAAGTTCTGAATAGACGAAGCGTTGCAATTTATAGGATAGTCAGGATAAGTTTTGTATATTAAAACAAACCTTAGTGTAAAATAAACTGTGTCGTTAACGCAATGGATGGACGATTTGTGAATTATGATTGATTTCGCTTGTAAGTATATAATTATATGTACATTTTGAACAAAGGGAAAAAACGTATTTCGGTCTTTAAATGTTATTATTTCTATGGGCTTGTAAAGAATTTACGTTTAATGCTTTCTTTTTGAATTAAGTGTTGTTTAGAGATAAACAAAAAAAATATTTCTGTGCGGTTATTTATATTATTGTGTATATAGAATTTATTTAACCGAAGTTAAATCCAAAATATACGATGCGAAAAATGTGTTTTATGTTTTTATGTTCGCTGTCGTGCAGTCGGCCAAAGTTCAATTGTGACACATTGTCGTTTGTTTACATCTTGTTGACTTGTAATAAGATCCAGTTTTGTAGAACCGTGTCCCACCTGCCACTAGGCCGACCGTACGTTTTTAGGTGTTGTATTAATTCAAATGAACAAATTGAATGGAGTCATCGAACTATTATAACTTTATGAACATTCATATTTTAATAGAGCAACATTCAAATGTTTTTATAGTTTTCGAGTGACTTATTTAGTTGTCTAAACTAGTGTTAAAATTATGTTTGGGTTGTAATGTTTTAAAAAAGCAAACAAAACCGTTATGCAAGTAATATTTTTCCATAACCCAAATACTTTTCATATAAAGAAAATGGTTAGTAACCTTATGTTCACTTTTGCGATGCTTTGCGAAATTGTCCGCACGTTTATATTCCCTTGTCTTACATTAACGCTTTATCAGAAGCAGCGTGTCATGTATGACATCAGGAACGTAACTTGGAGCCTATGCATATCTATCCAACCTTTTTACTTTATTTATCGTTTGAATTGTTTGAAATTTATTTATCGTTTGAATTGCAACCAACATTTTTACTTTATCGTTTGAATTGTGTAACGGGGTTATATCGTTGATATAATCAGTTTTGGAAAATACTACTGGTTTGTTTCGTGATAAATTTAGTCATATGATTACATTTATATCATATCAATAAAGGCCCTTGGAAAATACTACTGATACGTTCGGTGACTCTATTAAAATAATGACATAAGTACGCTTCGTTACGAAAGTTAGTATCGCTTTGGTTTGTATTTATGAGAAAATTAACAGGTGTGTGTAGGTATGGTTTATACAAATGCTCAATCGTTATTTAATAAACATCCCCGTCTCTATTCCATCAGGTTGTTGGATAAACAATTGCTTTCCTTGTGGTCAGTTTTCAGTTACACTCTCTACTCGTTTTTGTTGGTGTGTGAGATAGCGAAACATGTAATAAAATTCGTTAATTTCTCTTTACGTCATGATATAAGCAACCGTTGCTTCTTACATGTTCTATTCAATATTAAAGATACAACACAATTCACGGCTTAAAATCGCTGTTTATCTAACTATTTAATCACGACTTTTCGAATACTTTACAGTCATTATGGTCACGGGGATACTGAGTTTTATTTTCAAAGTAGAATCGCGAAAATAGAAGAAATTATCCTACTCAATATTTTCAAACTTTAGCAAATATATTTACTACATGTCCAAATTGACTAATTAGATTATAGAGATAGAATAATGTCTTCCAAAACATGGAGAAGTTCAGGTTATTAGTTGCTGACATAAAAGTAGGTTTTACGTCACGATTAATCCGGGCACCTCATATAGTTCGATAGAATTTTGATTCTGCACCATTTTGGATCTATATAAAATATGTCAATTGGGGTCAAGGAGTAAAAATTGAGTTTGGACATGGCCAACGCGATTGTTGTAAAAACTGTGAAGCATCAAACCTGTTTTAGGTTTAATAAAAATATATTAAACAATCTTTCTAACACAGAGATCCAGAGAGTGCGCAAATTGTAGCACTGATCTGTTTAAAGGTCATTCCTTCTTTTTCTTCGTCGTTACACTCTTGGCAGACTGGTAGAGGTTATTTCTTAGTGACTAATAAAAAAATATACTCAACATCGTCCATCATACAAAATGTTGTTTATGAAAAATCTATAAGTAATACACATGTACGTAACTTTCAAAAGAAGATTGTCGATTAGCTGTTGCAACAAAATGGTTTGATTTAACATAACCTAATGCAAATAATTATATTTGGATGACAGACATTAAACTTCGGAAAAATTGAGAAATAAATAATAGTCGTATTACTAAACACAGGACAATCACATCAAATGTTTTGAGGAATTGGATCAACAAAGCTCTGACATCAGAAGCAAAACTGAGATTTCCTTTATCCAGATATACTTGTATCCTGCGCTATAGATTGGGAATAAATTGGCTCGTGCGTAATGTAGAATTTAACAAAATGATTCATCATGATGACTCATCTTCCTTCCTTGAGAGCAGAATTTATAATGAAATTGATATTGTTTGTTCCCGAGTCAAAGTTTACTTCGATTAGTCATATGAAATGTACTTCCAAACCTGTAAAAGTCACAAATAAGTTAAAAGTGAAAATTAATAATTATGAATCGCTCAAATTCAAGAAAAGAAACATTTCATGAAACGCTCAAGCCTATCATGATCTTGCCAATTTATCGATCGAGCAAGAACTTAGACATTAGAATTCTACTAGACGATTAAGAATACACCCCTAAACAACTGAAACATTTAAACCTGCTTCGTGATTAACCTACGTCCCTATAATTATTATCCTTAAGCTATGTTAGCAGTTATAGATACGAAACATTAATGTGTGCTGAAACTAATTTGGACCACAGGGAACCTTATGACAACAGTGCTAGTGAATTAAAAACAAATTCAGATAGCATGTAGGACTTGAAAACTGACTGCCAGACTTGAACCAAATCAACTATTGAATTGATATCGCGGGATAGAGACGGGGCTAGAAACAGCATATGATCTTGGATAGGACGATTACAATTTGTATGGGTTTAATTTATTTATTATTCCATAATAATAAAATAAAAAGGATGTAAAGTTAATAATGTTTTATTGCATTTTACCTTGTGTTTTGTATGTGTTGAAAACCATGCCTCGCCTTAATCCTGGTCCTTTTTAACTTTATTTGGTATGTTTTTGCGGTTTATATAAATTTACCTAAGGTACAACTGCAATTCAGTAGTGCCTGGTAAAGCTCACATAGTCTTGTGTTCAACCGACAGTGAAATAATTATATCTATTATAAGGCCAAAAGCCAAGGCCTTTAACTCGAACATGGAACAGATTGTGTATTAATCTTCCTCATTTGGGGATTTGGTGTAACGCCGTGTAAAAACTACGATCGGTATAAATTTCTGCAGTAAGAAAAGTTAATATTCAAATTGGTGCTTAAAATTTTCTATTCAATAAAAAAGTTCAAAATCGTTTATTCAATTTCGGCCCAATAGAGCTCTCATGAAGGTCAAACTTAAAATTTAACGTGCCCATTCACAGCGGGCGGGAGTTTGATCGTAAAAGAACGGGCAAGAAAATCGTCAAGTTTGGTTTTTTCTCCCGCCAGTTACAAATGTACTTGAACTAAAAACAGTCTACAAAAAAATCCTTGTGTTCTGCAGTCACAGAATTAAAGGAATAAAAATACATTTTAATCTCTCAATCCTTAGCAAGATGAACATAATTAATGATAAAAATAGTAGAAATGAGCAGACCAGTCCCCACTGGCGGGGACCATGTTTTAGGGATCGTGACGACCCCTAAAACACCACCACCACCGCAGAAACATTTAAGTGAGCATGACATACTCAAACTATAGAATAAAGGGAATTTTATCAAAAAAAAAATAATATTGCTTCTTTACTTTGGTTAGTACGAAGCTATGACAAAGGTACGATTGTAATAGATTTTTTTTCCTTGGAAATTGGCAGTGTCCTGTTAGCTAAACTTTGCGAATAATTTTTTTAACATCATTTCATTTGCGACCATTTATTTACTACAATACAACCACATTCATATGCGAATTATGAATTTTTTTTAGGACCTCTGCAACATTTATCTGATAAAAAGCGACCTTTTTTTTACAGCACATTTAGCCAGTGTCAATTAAGAGATATTATATTAATAACATATAAAATATAGTAAATGAGAATGAGTGGTTATAAAGATGATAAGTAGTAAATGAGATGCCCTCCCCCTAAACCCCTTGAGTCCTCAGTAAAGATGTGAAAGGAACGAAAAGGGACTATACTGAGATCTCACATGGTCTTCTTGAAGGAATTTTAAAAGTGATGTTGCACTTTGTTTTTTTAACCAACTCAAATTCACTCATTTACGTTCACAAACACTTAACGGTTAATAATCCACCGTTATTATACATTAATGTTCGATAAACTAATAGATAGAATAAAACAAAACTGCAAACATGACGCTTCACTTTTCCGCCAAGAAGTCAAAAAGCGGCCATTGTAGACTATCATCGACCATTTATTTTCCACCCTTCTTTGCTATGGACTTATTCGATTAGATTGTTTGCCAGTGTCTCGAGTTAGGATGTGAATTCGTGAAGGCAACTAAAGTACGTCATAGAGAAAAGTAAGTCCTACCCCAATAAAATTGTGGAAACTTTACTTAATTCTACAATATCGTTTTTGGTACAACGCGGAAAATCATAATTCGTGGTATTAAATAACCATATTGCACATCTAGTTCTTAAAAGACGTAAATGCCATTTTGTCAATTTGACAGTAAAACGGTTTAAAGTTTTTTTTTTAATCATAAATACGATAACATTTTGATGTGGTGTTTGGCTCTGTCTATAGGACAGTTGTCGAATTACAAAAAAAAAATAAGCACTCAATGCATCTGCATAAAAGGAAACTTGTGGCATAGTTAACTCAATTATGTAGTATTTTACATTTACGTCCTTAATGAACTGGATGTGCGAAAATATATCTATCGTTTTTAAACATGGCAACACTGATTACCACCAGTTTAATTTTCTCGATTTCTTTTCCCGCGTTGGCGCCAAAAGTCCCAGCTATACTTCTGTCTATGCTTTTGTTTTTGTTTGAGCTTAGTGGCTTTGTTTGGCCAGTATGTTGTAGTGTCGATTTTGCTTTATTTCTTCGTGTAACGATCCGAGCGCGTTTGGCGAGTGGTATGGCGAGGTCGTGCTCCATGGCGCTCAGCCAAGCTGCCGGTGAATGCGGTTACAGCTTTCTATGCCAAGCCAAAAGTATTCGGGAACATGTAGTTTCACAGGATATATCTTAAATTTTGTTCCATTGTTTTTTAATTTATTTCTTTGGACTTAATCGACTGCTTACCATCAGGCAGCATTAGATCATTATGAGCCGTAAACAATGGACTAGAGTTCGTGTTCATAGACATGTGACAGTCAATAGTCATGAGAGTAACCAGAAGATAAGTTTTTTCAGTAAAATCATTATTTTCCAGTAAAATGATAATTTGTCTTGATTATTTAATTGCATGACATTTATAATTTCTTTATATATTTTTAAATTACTATTTTTTTTTAAATTAAAATTTAATTTAATTTAATTCGTTGATAATAATAATAATAATTTATTTATATTCTGTATCCGGGTCTATGTTTGATACTACCTTTTATAAAACATCTTTATATACAACATAGTTTTGGAAATAAATACTTTGATTTTGACTTACGGCACAAGCGAATACGAACAATACGGGACAAGCACACCCAGTCAGGAACGCAGGTTACTGCGTAAATGCCTTGGCTTATTGTCAAATTTGGGACAATAGAAGAAGGGATACACATGTGCTGAAAGAGGATTCCTTAACCAATGTTATTCCTTTGACGAGCAAAGTAGGTCAGGTTCTTTTATTTAGCATCCTCCTACCTTTAGCCTCTTTTATATAACATATTAAAGGATTAAAAAAAAGTTAAGGTCTGGGACTGCTGACAGATTATTCAATAAAATTAGTCACAAGGGATAAAAATAAAACGTCGGTCGCTTAACATCGATAGTAAAATTTATTCAGTGACTATTTGGTAAGATTCATATAACAGTGGAGTTACTACTAAACCTTTACAGTTTTTATATTCAGTGCCTAAGTGAAACATTTACATCAAAACTAGATATAAAGGGATACACTATTGTGCCGACGATATGTTAAATGAAACCTGGAGATTTCGCTTGACATATCTGGCGACAGTGCGCGTCGCGACTTGTCTGTAGCGAAATCAGGTCAAGTTTTTGTCACAGTCGAGTGAAGCTTGGCCATGGCGCACCGATCCACCCGACGTCTCTGGCTATTTTTTCTCCACCCTCAGGCTGCTTTTCTACCAGAATCGCTTTGCTCAGCGAAGCTAGGAAAATGAAGCGATTCCATTGAACATACACATCCCTCGCAACGCCTCCTCGTACATCTCTGGTCTTCGCACATCTTGCCTTACACTTACCATTCTCATGCACCCATACCATTAGGCTATTCAAATATTAATCACTAGAAACGTGTGGCATTGGAACCAGGGAACATAATCTATCCCAACTCCACTAGCCGTTAGCTGGTCGTGATACAGATAAACAAGATGACAGATGAGGTGATTACAGGCCTGCTGTTTTTCCCAAAGATAATGAGTACCATTGTTATGTTATCGGGGACACTGAAGCTATATTTATTTGTATCTACATAATTGAACAGTTTTTACATTCATTGATTTGATGTCAATACACATTAATTACACAACAAACAGCAGGACGCCATACACCTGCCTCCGCCAATCCGCACTGGGTCTGCGTTGTGGAGTATGACCTAGTACCCTTGCACCTAGGTATGTGAGAGGAGGCTCGTGCTCAGTAGTGGGAGTTTAATGGGTTGAGATGATGATGATGACACAATAATTGCAAATATTGTTCGATATTTGACACAGTGCTTCTAGCCCCAAATAAAGCAAAGCTATACTATATACTGCTATGCTTAGGGTACTAAACAACGGATAAACATACAGGTGCTTATGACAAAACGAGATCTAAAGAAACACCAGGTTTAAAACAAGCACTGTCCAATTGTACAAATACCATTACATGGTTAGACAGTAGATACTATAGGACGTAATGAATGAGAAGTTTATAATATTTTGACTATAATAACGACTGTTTTAATAGGTATAGAGTTTTAGGCAATAGGTTATACTACTCTGGATAGAGAGGAATACAATTTTATAATATTCCATAGAAGATCGTATCAAGTGGAAGGATGTGATCTCTACCCCTGTGGGAAGAAGACGTGAGATGATGTATAAATGTGTGATATTATTTATCACATTATTTCAAAAATAATTACTATTAAACTTTAAAAAGAGTATCCTATGTTTCCGTGATTGCCCCACCGGTGGCCACTTCTTCAACTGCCGACTTGGTAACGTTTACCTGCTCATCATACTTATATTCTTCGAACCTGGAAAATAAAGATCACATTTTAACTCATAACTATCTTGGTAGGTTCCTATTTATTTATTTAACAATTTATGCACACAAAGAACATACGCAAAGACAGAAGTTATGAAAGACATGCACAACGGCACTGCTTATCCCTAAAAGGAATTTCTTTCAGCAGACCGAAAAAAGGAAAAAACATATACAAAGTAGACACGTGCACAAAATACGTAACAAAACAAACTAAAATAAAATAATATTAAAAGACCAAAATCAAACAATAACATACTAAAATTAAACAATTAGATAAAATTTTACATTTAGGCAGCAAGGAAGTGTTCCTATTTATGTTGACCAGGTAATACGGGATAAATTGTATATATGCAATCAATATTCTGTCAGTAACATTGAGAAACGCTCATAGGGCCGTGGTTCTAGGTGATTAAAAGGAAGTAATGCAAGGTCCTTAGAGGCCAGTCTTTGGGTGGATGACCATTTGTGTGGAACTCAATATCAAACATTTTCATACAGACAAAATTGATATGTGTGGAAACAGAACAAACTATTCACCATTTCAGTCGTCAAGGGTAATCCCCACTGCCAAGATGAAGAAGAATCGTCAAGGTTAAGTTACGTTAATGTGTAAAACTGCGACTAGCTTAGAATTTTACTATGTTTTCGCAATACAGTATCAACACTTCGTAAAGCCGAATACACTAGGGGACAAATGTCCTGCGGCACTAGTCGCGAGAGACGTCGCGTTTTGTGGCCCGACGATGCCGAACATTAACTTCGCCTGACTTCGCTACGGAAATGGGTCGTTCGAAGTCGGGTCCAGATATTTCCATTCATTGTCATGTTAGAGACCTATCTCGTGGGGAACTTTGTCCCCTAGTCCCATTTTTCAGTTGTCAAATAATTAGTCCAGTCCCAAATCATCAAATAACAATCTACCGCTGTGTGTGGAATGAGAGATTTTATCAGATGTTTACTGACTAAAAACCATACATGATTCTTCATGAGCTTGTTATGTGCCGGGACCGCGTTAACTCTTTCGAAAAATCCCGGCCCCTAGTATCCCTGGCTTAACATTATTGAACCTTCTAAATGAGCATAAGCAAATACGCTTACTTCTCCAACGGCGGGCACATAAAGTGTCGTATATTCCTGGGCATAAACAAGTCTGCTTGCACCTTGCACACATCAAACGCGTACTCTTCGAACTCCCTTATGATGTCTTTGTCCACTGGACCCCCAATACCTGGTACTGCATACACTACAATTATCTGGAAAATGTACAATTGGTGTGCTTAAGTCTTGGAATAAATATTTAAGATTGTTAATAAAGAATTAGAAGTGGAGTCATCTCTTCCCTTAGGTGTCTTAAAAGGCGACTAAAGGACTAAAGACTGCACAACATACATCCAACAGCTTAGAGCGGCGACGGGCTCACCACCTATTACGCTGAGCACATGTGCAGTTGTTATTTGGTGAAAAGTGGACTGTGACAGTGGACTGCTTTTGCGGTCCTTATTGCCTAGTCTCTGACTACCCCTTCGGGGATAATAGTCGTGAGAGTATGTATTTATGTAATAACGAAGTTTTGCTAGCTTCGCAGTACTAGATACGATAAGGTACAAAAGTATTATACCAACAGAGTTCACAAAGGTCAATTCTTGGGTGACACGTTTGTGCGGCATTATAGATCGAGCGCTCCCATGCTTCGGAAGGCACGTAAAGGTGTTGGTCCTGACTATCACTATATGTGGCAATTGTTAAGCCATGTTAAAGGCCCCACGGGGTGGCATCACGCCATACACCTGCTTCTGCCAAACTGCACTGTGTTAGCGTGGTAAAGTATTTACTCAATGGTACATGAGAGAAATCCCGTGTTCAGTAGAAGAATATTTTTTGACTAAGATAACTATTCTTAATATTATAATCTGTGAAGTTATTGAAATTACCAAAACATTCTTATAGGAAATCATATGTTTGGATCATTTATAGTAAAGGTTGCAACTAGCCAATGGGGAATAACAACGATACGAATAACTTTAAGAGATAAGTATATAAAAAGGTTACATCTGGAATAGGCAGTTCCTCCTCTTCAACTTCCTCCACTTCTGGAACAATGATGTCCATGTTCTCATCCAGAAACGTCTTTAACATCTGCTTGATCATCTCCAACTCCTCAGGTTTGATCTGAGGACAACAGTAAAGAGACATTAGACACCAAGCCGTTCTGAATCTAAAATACTCTTACAATCACACCAATTATTCAGTTGCAAGATAAATAGAGTCAATAAAATAAAATAAGCTCTATTAGGAGGTTACCAACATGCCATGGCGTGGTGGCGAGTATAC